>CM066036.1:204056699-204637256 GCA_033557465.1 Ichthyophis bannanicus
CACACCAAGCAGATAAGTCAGTGATTGGGCCCCAAAAGGAAACCCATAGATATCACATAAAAGAAATACTGTATAGCACTATGGGGGAACCTAGCCATGCCATGGTCACTGCTCAGTCAGGGTGAGAGTGACCTCCCAGCAGGACATGCTATGGCCACCCTGTCTGTGCAGGTGGTACCGGACACTACAATGTCCGGCCATTGCCCTATGCCCTGTGCAGATGCGGCCAGGCCAGGCCACCCTATCCAGGCTATTCTCACAGTACCTTGCTCCTCATTATGCACATTGGCAGGCCAATACTGGCAACAGTGCTAGCAGTGTGGGCTGTGGAGGGTGTTGGCAGCCACCACACACTGGATAGATAGACAGACACACACTCCCCACACCTATGCCAGCATTGTGCAACTATAGAGGTGTTGGACAGCCCAGGCCACCACACCAGTCCGGGGCACAGTGCAGGCATGGCTATGGTACACAATACTGTAGGAGTCACTCCCCAGATTGGTAAACATTGTCAGCCACAAGACCTGTAGCACACTCCACAGACATCACAAAGGTTGCTATGATGCAGCTCACTCAGAAAATTGTACTTGACCTAGGAATTGCTATCTGCCAGTAATCATAGCAACCTTTTGATAGATGTGTACCATATTCCCAGGTTTAGGGTGGCATTACTAAGGTATGCAAGTGCTAGTATTGGGAGATGCACGCAGAGCCCAACGTCCTGCCTCTCCAGGAGGCTTTGGATAATGGGGCCTGTGGGTGCGGGTGTGTCTGCCCCTGTTGGCTGCTGCTTTACGGCAGAGGTTCCCAACTCCATTCCTGCGGTGCAAAACACTGTTCAGGTTTTCATGCTGTCCCTCATGAATATGCATGAGATACATCTGCATACCATGGGGGTGGCGCATAGAAATGCAGCACGGGCATCTTTATCAGAGGCAGCATGGAACCTGAATGGTGTTTGGCCCTCCAGGACTGCATTTGGGAGGCTCTGCTCTAGGTAATGTGCATGTTTATGGTGTCTGTGCCCTGTAGGGTAAAATGTAGGTGTTTTGGGCATGTTTATGACATCGGCACGAAAGATTCTGTCTGTATTAGCACATTATAGTAGTGGGTAAAATGTGAGGACTGGGTTGGCAGAAACCATAGCTGGGACTTAAACCTGTGACTTTCTGCTTCTGGATACACTGGTTTTGTGCACTGCACCACCATGTTATCATAGAAATGGTGCATTCCCTGGTGATACCATGACTGTTGGTCAGACAGGGCCTGTCGGTTGCAGTGCACGGTACCCACCAACACAGGGTTTGGCCACGGTCTGCTCTGGGCAGCTGCCACTGCCCCCTCCACCACCAGTATCCTTCAGCCACCATGCTGACATGCCCTTCTGCTGGTGGAGCTGGTGGTGCGCAGTCTCAGGCCATCCAGTGTGCAGGTAGGTGGCTGCCTATGGTGCGGGTTCTGGGGTAGGGGTGCCTGCATAGACGTCCACGCTCCCCCCGCAGCCCTGCCTGCCAATGTTCCGTGCCCTTGGGGGTAGCTGTTGGGTACTATCCCCTGTGACACTTTGGGAAACCCACTCGTGCTCATGTTGGACCTTCAGCAGTTGCTGTCTGGCTGCTCCGCTGTTTCAGCATTCATATGGGCCACCTAGGCATCACCCTAGTCCGCACTGTGGCCCAGCTGCACCACAGCATGTGCCGCCTGCGGCCCTCTGTATCCCCTTCTCCGGCAACTGTCCAGTTGCCGTTCCGACATGCCCGCCCTGATGTTGCGGGACATGTGCACTTGTCCGATGGTGGGGAAAACCCTGAGCAGCGCTATGTCACTGTGGGCTCATTCACGTTGTATGGGGACGGCGTATAGACCCTTCCACGATTTATATCTGTTTTATGGGGCTTACTCGGGGGGGGGAGGGGTTAATGTTTCTCATTGATACCACTATTGGCCAGCTTGGTTATTGTTTTTTTCCAGTTTGTTGGGGTCATTTTCAGTGTTTCTGTGCCCTTTTGTTCTGTGCACATGTATTACACTTATCACTGTTTTTTGGTTTCCCTGCCTGGGTTGTACATTGCTGACACGGAAATGGTTTCTCTCCCCTGTAATGTGCCTTTAACGGTAGGTTTTATTCCCGTTGGAATTCAGCCCTGAAATTCAGCGCGTTAGTGTGAGGGGAGCCTCTCCCCGCCCACTCTCCGCCCATTGACTACTTCTCTCCGCCCTCTCTCCACCTTCTGCGTTGTTTTACCGCGCTGCGGTGCATTACGCTCGTTAGCGCATCATAACGCGCATTATGATGCGCTAACGATCGTTAGCACATCATAACGATCGTTAGCGCATCATAACGATCGTTATGACGCGCTAACAATCGTTAACATTGCATAACGCACGTTATTCACGATTACCGCAGTTTAGTAAATATACCCCTATGTGTCATGAGTGGTGGTGGTTGAGGGGTGCAGGAGTGTGCATGCATGCATGGGAGTTTCCTATTCCTACACTTCAATATCCTCCCTCCTGAACTCTGCCTCCCTCCCTTCATCAAGTCTTGCACTCTCCCCTCCCTCCCTGCCCAACCAACTTTGCATTCTCTTCTCTGCCTTTCACTTCCTCATTTGCACTCTCTCTCTCTCAAATATCATTTCCTTCTCTAACACCACCCTTCCTCATTGCTGTGCTCCTCCCTCTCTCCTTGCTAGCCCTACCCATTCCCTTATGCTTTCCTCTAACCCTTAACCATGCTCTTCTATTCATGCTCCACCTTCTCACCCACCCTTCCCCTGCTTTGAGTCAGCTACAGCCCTGTTCTTCATGCCGATGGAACAGGGAGATTTCTGCTGGAATTTTCAGGCTGCAACTCCATTCTACTTGCTGGTGGGACCAGGACACCTGCTGGCTCTTCAGGTGTACGGTGCAGCTGCCGTTCCACTGGGGAGTCCTGCTGGCTCTTCAGGTGTACTGTGCAGCTGCCGTTCCACTGGGGAGTCCTGCTGGCTCTTCATGTGCCAGCAGGACTCCCCAGTGGAACAACCCAAACTATGGTTACACGATGCAAGGTTCCACATTAGGAACCACCACCCAGGAAAAAGATTTAGGCGTCATTGTGGATACCATGTTAAAACCCTCGGCCCAGTGTGCAGCGGCGGCCAAGAGAGCAAATAGTATGCTAGGTATGATAAGGAAAGGAATGGAAAATAAAACAAAAGATATTATAATGCCTCTATATCGTTCCATGGTGAGACCGCACCTTGAATATTGTGTGCAATTCTGGTCACCGTATCTTAAAAAGGATATAGCGATTTTAGAAAAGGTACAGAGAAGAGCCACCAAAATGGTAAAGGGGATGGAGGGATACTCCTATGAAAAAAGGCTAAAAAGGTTAGGGCTCTTTAACCTGGAAAAGAGACGGCGGAGGGGAGATATGATAGAAGTCTATAAATTAATGAACGGAGTGGAACGGGTAAACGTAGATCGATTGTTTACCTTATCAGAATATAGAAAGACTAGGGGACATGCAATGAAGCTACAGGGTAAACTATTTAAGACTAATAAAAGAAAATATTTTTTCACTCAACGTGTAATCAAACTCTGGAATTTGTTACCGGAGGATGTAGTAAAGGCTGTTAGTGTAGCTGTGTTTAAAAAAGGTTTGGACAAGTTCCTGGAGGAAAGGTCCATAAACCATTATTAAGAAGTGACCGAAGATATCAATGCTTGACCCAGTACAAGCATTGTCGAACTTGTGTCTCTTGTGGAAACTGCTAGGTACATATGACCTAGATTGGCCACTGTTGGAAACAGAATACTGGGCTCGATGGACCTTGGTCTGACCCAGTATGGCATATCTTATGTTCTTATGTGCACAGTGTGGCTGCCATTCCACTGAGGAGTCCTGCTGGCTCTTCATGTGCATGGTGTGGCTGCCATTCCACTGGGGAGTCCTGCTGGCTTTTCATGTGCATGGTGCGGCTGCCGTTCCACTGGGGAGTCCTGCTTTCTCTTCATGTGCATGGTGCGGCTGCCGTTCCACTGGGGAGTGCTGCTGGCTTTTCATGTGCACGGTGCGGCTGCTGTTCCACTAGGGAGTCCTGCTGGCTCTTCATGTGCATGGTGCGGCTGCCGTTCCACTGGGGAGTCCTGCTGGCTTTTCATGTGCACGGTGCAGCTGCCGTTCCACTAGGGAGTCCTGCTGACTCTTCATGTGCATGGTGCGGCTGCCGTTCCACTGGGGAGTCCTGCTGGCTTTTCATGTGCACGGTGCAGCTGCCGTTCCACTGGGGAGTCCTGCTGGCTCTTCATGTGCACGGTGCAGCTGTCATTCCACTGGGGAGTCCTGCTGTTTCTTCAGGCTCATGTTCTGTGGGGCGAGTGATGCTAAATGCATCTTTTAGTTTGTGAATGCAAAATCAAACAGATGTGTACAGACAGACAAGCAGACAGAGAGAGGAGCCTTCCCAGTAGGCGCTTTCACTTATGTGAAATGCACCTAAAAAATGTAATGTCAGCATTTATATGTTCCCCCAAGTATGAATGAGTGCTCATCTGAAGGGGCAGGTGTAATGTTTAAAGTCTGTTCCCTCCACTAGATTACCCCCTGACATTGTTTCTTCCCCACCCCCTCTGCAAAATCAGGTCTGCCTTTGAACCCCCTTCCTCCCCCCTTTTACGTCCAATCCTTCTCAATACCACAGCCTTTCAATTTCCATCCAGTCTCTCTCCAGCACCACAACCCTCCCATCAAGGACACCTAACCAACTCCACAATACAAAAAAACTACTAAAATTTTAAACCACAGATCTTATGAGTAGTATCTTACTGTGCTCAAACCAAATCTTGGTGTATCCAGTAAACTGAGGAAAATGACCTCAGAGGATTATAGCCCAAATAGATGAAGAACAGGCTGAAAATTCATCCATCACAGGTCAAAAACCTTATTTTATATTTTTCTGTGCAAACATGGAATCTTACAAACAGAGCTGGCCCCAAAGTTGGTTCAAGGTGTTGGTGTCCTAAGCAAACCCAGCCTTATGACTGCATTGGCTGTCCGAAGCTACTGTTCAGCTTTGAATGCCTTGCTCTTTGCTTCCCCCAGAAGCTACCACCCTAAGCAGTCTCCTTGTTTGCCTGGTGGTTGGGTTGGCCCAGCTTGCAAACTTTACAACAAACATTCAAAACTGAATGTAATCTCAGGTTGCTTGTAAATGTATCTCCACAAAATTTTAAATCAGTACTGATCTTAATTAATTTGTTATAAAAATCTGTGTTCTCTCTGGTGTAATGTATCTGTTTTTTGTGGACTCGAGATTCCTTTAAAATTCTCTCGAAAGGCCACATTCATTATAGCAACCAGTATCCGATGTGCAGCTCCTTGTTTCACCTGCTGGCTGTGTCAGGGATAATGGAATTATTTTCTTCAAACACAGATGCACACTACTCTTTCTAAATTCATTCAGCCACCAGCATGCCCCACAGAGCTGGCACACAAAGGCATTCTCAACAAAAATGGCACATGAAGGCACTCAAATAATTCTGCACATAAAGCAAATCATAGTCAAAAGTAATGGGATGTAAATGTCCACACGTTTCTATAATTGCTGGCTTAAATGCTTACTTCTCAGTCCATTCAGGAGCTGACATTGTCAAAGGAGGTGGTGAATGCAATGTGTGCCTTTGAGTCAGTACTGACCCAGCAGCTCCTGGGTTTACAGTGGCAGGCCTTTCCTCTGAGGCAATGGAGTGTTAAGTGACTTGCCCAAGGTCACAAGGAGGGCTAGTAGGAATCAAACCCTGATCTCCTAGTTATCAGTGCTCTAACCACTTGGCTACTCTTTCTCTCCAAGATGGTGAATACAGCAACCCACATTCTTCTGGTCAGTTTAAAAAGATTCAACATGCTTATGAACTAAACCTTTGCAAATCATGATCAGTGGTTGTCATTGTCCTACAATGATTATCGATTTAATCAAAAATATGGCAAAGCTAAATGCTTTAAGCTTCTGTCCTTTCAAATGGATAAGAAATATGTTTCGTTCTATAAACACTTGCCAAATGAATTGATTCTTCGGTTCTCACTATTCCAATTAATTGACTCACAAAGAGATCAATTAAGCTTTTTGTCACATAAAAGGTGATCATACCCAGTCAGTCCACGATTCAATCCCTCGGCATATATATCACAAATCTCAATCTAAAATAAATTTCTTTAATATGATCAAAATGTCCATTACATCATTCATATTATCCACACATCAAAGAGTTGTAACACAAAAACCAAATTGATTTCCACTAATTTATGTTGACATCCAAATGGCGACAAAGACCTTGCGGGCAGTTCATTTCAATGCTAACGAGCTGACAACTGTGTTATCACTTGCTTGCTATAAGTCCCATTTTGTGCAATGGAAACTACTTAGTAATAGCGGGGCATATTTACTAAACCCCACTAAGCCTATTGCAGTACCCGTTATCGTGATCTAAAAATGTGGTCGTGCTAAAAATTCCCATGCTAAGCACTTAGAGCGGGTTGGAGCAGAGACTGGGTGAGTTAGGGGTGGAGTGTGGGTGGTGACTGTGCACTGTGGTTAGGGTGGGAGTCATTCGTGTCCCCTCACCATCAATGTCCCAGTTAGCTTGGGTACACTTATTGTCATCTTAATGATAGCGGTAACTGCAGCAAACGGTTTAGCACAGGGGTGACCCTGGACATGCACCAACTGTATGGGGACATGCTGCGCCTGCCCCCATTCTTTAGCACGGGTCTGGAACGACCCCTGCACTGACATTTGGGGCTGAATGCATGGTAAACTACTACATTTGGTAAACAGACTCCAACATTTAAGAACACCATAGTGCACTTTAATGAATCTACCTCTAAGCTTTGTACGTGGGGTAATGGATGATGAAGCGATTTGCCCAAGATCACAAGAAGTGACTGGGGAAGCAGGATTTTGTACCCTGGTTTCCTTAGTTCTCAGCCTGTTGTCTAACCACTCTGCTATTCATTAACTTGTAGTTATTTTTCAGTCCTGTTTCTGGCACAGCCTTGCCTTGTTAGAACTGTAAAATGCTAGACAAAGTACAGAGCCTAATCATTAAAAGTATTATCCAGACACCTTCCAGGAACCTGACAAAGTTTCATTTTGGCATCACTAAACAATACATTTTGCTGTTGCTAAACTTCAGCCATAGAACAGTATTTTTCCCTTCATCTTTTTGCTACTCAACTGGCTTTGTATTTATAAAGATGATCAGTGTTTATGTCTTGCTAAATATTTTCCATTGCTTCTTCTGAACCTCCTAGGATGGAATCAGTGTCACGGTTCACAGAAAAAAGACTGCAATCTACCGTAGACACTTAGGAGGTAATTTTATAAAGTCATACACGTGCTAATGACCTATTATAAAATAGAAACAGGTGTAAAAGTATGTGTGTTGGCATAAAGGCACTTACTTTGCCGGCTGGTGTGCGTATGTGCGACGTTTGGGCGGAGAGATGTTGAAGGCGAGCAGTGATAAATTTCATGGTTTATGGTCGTTCTGTGTTCAGCACCACTTAAGTCTGAGCCTACCTCCCCTAACAAATTTAATAATGATATTCATGATTCAATATGAGTTTTTGAGCAGCTTTATGAATTTTTATGCACAACATGCATGACAATCAAAAAGGCTTGCTTATAAAAAGCATTTTTCTAAAGTTAATTTGTACAAGTCTTTTGAACTCAGTATGGGGGGATCATTTTAGAAGCCCTGTTCATACTTTGAGCATCTGAAAATGGGCACAGAGCCATCCAAAGCATGGAGACGTCCCCAGAGCCATTTTAAAAAGTGGTTTCAAAGAGGCCCTCAGTGCGAAGACATCCAAGTACAAAAAGTAACCACCAAAAACTGCTACAAATTTATACACAAAGAAAAATAAAGATAGTAGCCACAGACCTTATAAACAGGTCACCAAGCATTTCATATAAGGAATAGTACATTTTGCCAAAATTAAACTTTTATAATGATCCAAAAAGCACTTATTGACCATGCAAAAACGCATTTGTGAAATTATGCTAAAAGGCAAAAACCGAGCCCATTCATCGGTGTTATATCCCCAGAATGACAACTACTGAATCCACACTGTCATCATCGCTCCAAAAATTCTTTACAAAAGTTTCCAAAAATAATCTTCTTATACTTTCATAATCTTCTTATGCTTTACTAAATGCTTAGCCCATGAATTGATAAAACAAAAAAACACTTAACTGATGGTGCAAGCCAATGACTGTAGTACATAGTCATGCCATGTAACATCTATCCAGTCTGCTACCTTTATATGTTAAATCCATATTTGAATCCAACTACAGCTGATAGTTTCACCCATGGCTGGCTTCATCAGGATCTCTAAAAGACAAAAATACAATTAAAAACTCATTCTGTATTGGAAAACCCAAAAAAGAAACAGAACGATATTCACCTCCCGGGCAGCAGCAAAACCTCAAACCAACTCCTCTCAAAAAACACTGTGCCTGCATAGTAGAAACTTACCCCTGCATGCTGGTGAGGTGATAAAACAGCAGAGAAAGGAGTGCTAGTCTCAAAAAATTAAAAGCAAATTTAATATTACATACACATAAAAATCATAAAATCACCAGTACAAAAATACATGAATGCTACACCAGTAAACACCCAACATGTTTCAGCATCCAGCCTGCGTCAGGGGCATATTTATAATAAAGCAAAGGTACAAGATGCAACCTGCAACAATGGATACAACAAAAACATAAAACAAACTGACATTAAAATAAATAAATATCACTTAAAAGATACTCTAAAAACAACCAAAAGAACAGCCTACCTCCTGGAGAGGACACGACACCCTTCTCAAGAGGAGAACAAAACTTGCCTACTTCCTCCCCACTCCCTCCTACGAGAAAGACATAAAATACTTAAAGGTTCACAAAAGAAGAAGGCCTCACAATAAAAAATTAGACCAAATAACTTACCCAAAGATGTACATCAAATGAAGAGGCAATAATAAATAATAGTAAAAAGAATGCTCTTCTAGTAAAAAACAGAGGGTTGCCAAAACTCACACCTCAACTTCTAAAAACTATAAAGAAGGGGGACACAACAAAATAAAAGATCACTCCACGGGGATATAAAATAAGACTCCAAACTTCTAAATACCAGCAGCCTTTTCTATGCACACACCACAGTTTTGAGGTAGCCTCAGCCACATCTTTATTGTAGTCATGTCACCAGAAAAAAGAACTGCAATACTTAAATCCCCCCCCAGAAGTAGTGCCAGCCCTAAGTACAAAGGGTAGACTGCCTTAAAAACGTATCACCCAGTGATTTAAAAAATGAAACTACAAAAACCAAGCTGAAGGCTTAGCATCAAAAGCGGCAAAGAATCACCAGAAGACTTACCCAATCGCATTCAAACTAGCAGGAAACCTGACAGGAGCTGTGATCGGGGGCTGAGTCATTCACCTGACAAATGGCAGATAAATGTTCAATAATACGGGCCTTAAATAGTCCAGTTATTTGGCCAATATTAATTTTCTTACAAGGACATAGAATCGCCTAGATCACACCTTGACTCATACAGGTGGTCATTCCTTGTAACCTGAATTTAAAACCCAACTGTGGGTGAACGAAACACTCGAACTCCATCATATGGCGGCATATCACACATTTCCCATACGCCCAGTCTCCCAAAACACCTTCACTTATGGGCAACCCGATTGGAGTGGATCTGGTGTGAACCATAAAATCTTTTAAATCTCTCCTTCATCAAGAAGCAAAACACGGGGGTGGGGGGTCCTTAAACACAGGATGTACCTCTAATATTTCCCAATGTTGCAAAATCAGGCATTTCATTTTTGATGCTTGTGCCAAATATGGTAATACACATACAAGTTTGCGCTCTTGTATGTATGTCATCTCTCCCAATAATAAGTCCCGATTCACATGATATGCCTGTTTCCTCACACGTCATACCACATTAGAGGGATACTGACACTCCTCAAACCTCTGAGTCATATATGAGGACTGTTGTACAAACTCTTCCCATGTGGAACAAAGACGACGTAGCCGTAAAAACTGTCCTATTGGGCAGTGTTTTGGATGGAAACTCTGGAAATCCAACAAGCTATTGTGATCAGTTCCTTTATGAAAAATGGACATCAAAATGCGCCCCTCACTTCTTCTCATTTTAATATCCAAAAAATTGATTTCCATGCTTGATATGCAAGGGGTGAACTGCTAGCTCATATCCACCGAATTGATCCATTTCAAAAATTCCAATAAAATCGTCGCTCCCCTTGCCATACAAAAAAAGATATCATCAATGTAACGAGTCCTTAGTGGGATCCATTTCCAAAACTGGGAACAATAAATATATTGTTCCTCAAACCATCAAACATATAGACATGACCTAGAGCAAAAATAAGTTAAAAATTAAACTTCCTTTGTATATTTGTATTTTTTTGTTGGAACCGTTGTTGAGAATGGCAAATGCCGTTCGAATAACAAAGCTTTCCTTTTTGATCTATGTGAGCGACACTAAATAAGCATCAAAACTAGGTAAACACACCAAGTGAAACACAAATTAAAACAGAAGTAATCAGTTAGCTTGCAAATGCAATAACTCCCACACCATGGGGATCTTTTGGAACCACGCAGCGATCCATATGAGTTCTTCAGAAACCTCGATTTATCCATAGCGACACAAAAACTGTGTTTCGAGCTTCCAAATCATGTTTGAGCTCTGCATCAGGCTTTAGTTTTCCAATCCAAGGTTATGAGAAACAGATCTTGTATCTCTCCCCAATTGCAGCATGAGTGCGTCACGCTCTTAAATATCAGCATCCAAATGACATCACAGCCAATAAGAAGGTCACTAATATTCAATGACCAATCACTGAGGGATAAACCAAGTTATGTCATTATATAGCCTATATTAAGCTCCACCAGTCAATCTTTAAGTTAAGGCCAGTGGGGTGCACAGTTCTCAAAAAATAAATCCAACATTGTTCTAAATATTGCAATTGAGATTCCCTATCTCCTCTCCATGGGTCAGGGGGTATATAATCAATTATTCTGCATGTCAACTGATGAAAATTGTGTTCTTTTTCCAGACAATGAGATGCAATTGGTGCTGTAAGAATTTTATGTTTTAGTTATGAATCATGTTCTCCCACACAACGCTTAATAGGTCTGATGATTCTCCCTACATACAGTAAAGGGCACGGCAAGACTTGGACAAATCCATCGACGTCTAAGATTTATTCAACCCAATGGCATACCACCTGTGATACATCATTTGGCCTGTACCACTGGGATTTTTATGAATACTTACAAGTGAGGCACTGGGTAAAAACAGTGGACTTATGGGAGGTGGTTAGTAAAGGGCTATCGGACTTTAAGAAAATATTCTGGTAGCCCTTGGGGCATCGTGGAGGTCTCTCCAAAATATACCACATGATTCAGGAAGCACTGAGCACCAAGAAATTACCTTACCAACAGAGATGGGAGGAAGACCTGGGGAGGGAGTTGGCTAAAGAAGAGTGGGAAGAAGTGGTGAGGGGGCTAGCTCGAGGCTATGTATCAGCAAGTCACACAGAAAATGGCTATAAAATGTTCTATTGGTGATACATGACACTGGCCCACCTTCATACACAGGTAGACAGTATGTCCGACACTTGTTTGAGGGGATGTGCTGAGAGGGGCACCTTTCTACGTATGTGGTGGACATGTGCTCCGATAAAGCTAGTTTGTAATCGGGTTCACAGCAAAGTGGAAGCCATGGTGGAAAGATCGGTGGGTTGGAGTAAGGAGAATATACTTTTGAAGGTTGCAGGGGAAGTTAATACGGATGTGTTTGTACAGCGCTGTGTGTGATGAGTAGCACTCTATAAATGTTCAATAATAATAATAATAGGCTAAGCATTTAGTAAAGTATAAGAAGATTATGAAAGTATAAGAAGATTATTTTTGGAAATTTTGTTTTTTGAAGCGATGATGACAGTGTGGATTCAGTAATTGTCATCCTGGAGATATAATACCGATGAATGAGCTCCGTTTTTACCTTTTAGCATAACTTCACAAATGCCTTTTTGCATGGCCAATAAGTGCTTTTTGGTTCATTATAAAAGTTTAATCTTGGAAGAATGTATTATTCCTAATATGAGATGTGAAATGACTTGTTTATAGGGTCTGTGGCTACAATCTCTCTTTTTCATTCTTATAATATCTCGAATTCTGCCAGATCAAAATGAAAGACCAATAAAATTTGCATCACGGTCTCTGTCAATGCAGACTGCAGAATGCACATATAAGAAGTGTTCAGTCTATTATGGAGAGTGAAAAACTTTAATCATTTTCAGCAACAGCCCAAATGCAGCGCTGGGCTTTATTTCTGGCTGCTTATGATTATGATGTTGAATTCAAAAGAACTGCCGCACATGCCGTTGGGCTGTCACATCTTCCTGTGCCAGTGGACAACATTTCGTATGAAATTACAGAACATATAAATATCCTTCGAATGGAAATGTCTCCCAGTGACATGCTGCATGACTGAGAAAGAAACTAAAAGGAGATTCCATTCTTGCACAAGTTTTGAAGTAACTCTCAAAGGCTGAAACTATATTAATTTTATTATGCAGACAGAAGTGAACTTGCCTTTCGTGATGGATGTTTGAGGTGGGGGGTCCATGTTATGTGCCCAGCAAGCTGCAATCCCAAATCCTGGAGGAACTGCATGAGGGGCATTTAGGAATTGTAAAGATGAAGGTATTGGTAAGGAGTTTTGTCTGGTGGCCAGATATTGATTAGCAAATAGAGCAAATGTTAAGCAAATGTTATGGATATCAATAGGTTCAACATATCCCAGCATCTGCTTCAGTTCATCTCTGGGAATGACCATTGGCATCTTGGCAACAAGTACACATTGACTTTACTAGCCATTCCTAGGAAGGAGGAGTGGCCTAGTGGTTGGGGCAAGGTACTTCAGGCCAGAAGGTTGGTGGTTCAAATCCCACTAGAAAACAGCAACCTTGGGCCAGAAGGACTGGGGTTTCTAGTCCCACAGGTGCTCCTTGTGGTCTTGGGCAAGACACTTAACCCTCCATAGCCCATGTTCCCTGTAAAATAGTTATCTCCAAGTTATAATGCCCTGTTCAATGTAATTTTTGTTTGTTCAATGTAAACCGCACTGATGCAGAATAGCGTGGTATATAAGAGAATGTAAATAAATAAAATAAAATAAATAAGGATAGGCCTGATATTAGGCCTGTGACAATCAGAATTTCTAAAAAGACTGATCAATGTGAGCAAAAGTAAAACCAGATATTCAGCCCAGAGCCTATTCAGCATCCAGTGCTGAATATCCAGCTTTGCTGACGTTTGCTATCCAGTCATTGGTGATATTCAGCCACTAACTGGATAGCAAAAAAATGCATAAAGTTAGAACAGCTCTTGTCCTGCCCTAACGTCATGTGGTTACCTATCTGGTTAGCAGGCTGAAAATCACCACTAACCGGATAGGTACTGAGACCGCCCCAGTCCCACCCATAGTCCACATCAGCACTAACTGCATTGTGCCAGGACAATCTGTGGAGATATTCAATGGCTCACCAGGGTTTACAGTTTTCAGGTCCTGCAAACTGCATAAACTCCTTTGAATATCGATCCTGATATATTTAGTCATTGTTGATGCTCATTCCAAATAAGCAGAAGTCTACAACCAGTTCACATACTATAATTAGACTGAGAAGTCTGTTTGCAAGAACTGGATTACCAGAACAAGTTGTAAGTGATGGTAGTTCACAGTTCACATCAGAAGACTTCAGGTGGTTCATGAAGGAAAATGGTATCAAACAACATCACCACAGCCTCATATCACCCAGCCATGAATGGATTAGCGATGTTGTTCATGGGCTGCCGACGTTCAAGTTTAGACTTACTCAAGCCTGATTTTGCCCTGCAAATAAAAAATTGTCCAGTAAAGCAACTTTTGGGAACAGGAAATTTAATCCATTGTATTCTGGTGCTGTCATATTGACCAGTTGCGGAACACAGAGATCACGTTTTAGCCAAAACACAAGGATAAACAATTGAAAACACACACATAGACTTGGGTTGACTTACACAGTGCACCTGAATGACTTAATTTGTAGAGGGACTCTTAAGGGGGGGGGCGGGAGGGAGGGAACTGTGACATATAACATTAATATAGAGAGGTCTTCTGTTGTATCTACACATTCCAATTTGTTATGAAAGCTCTGTTAATAGGATTTTTTTTAATCTGCTGCTCTATCTTCTCAACCTTTTTTATTTAATTTAGTTATTTTTACTTCCTGCTGCAGTATCTTTTTCCTTAATCTCTAAACACCATAGTTCCATCCTGTTTTTTCTCAGAAAAGGCCCTGGGTTCAGAGAAGAAAGGCACAGGAAATAGTAGCTATTCTAGAACAATGACCCTAGAAACCAGGAAATAAGAGACTGTGAAACATGTAGGGATTTCTTCCCTGGTTTAATTGCCTGCTTTAGGCTGAACTGGATTGTGGTCATAGGACTTGATGATGTACTGTGGCAAGGAGCCATGACTGTGAATGTTTAAATTATTACTGTAGCCCAGGAGCCAAGAGTATTTTGTTCAACTCTTCCTGTGTCAAAGAGACAGGCTATGCCCTTCTGGATGAATATATTAAGAGACGTTATTTTGAACCTAGAGAAATGAAAAGTTATTTTGCAAGTAGTGGGGTTCTGATTCTGAGGGCATCATAATGGAGAGTTCCTCATACCTATTTGTACTGAATTTATTGTGAATTTGTTACAAGCACTGTGATTTGAAATTGTGGGTGTCCTTATTTAGATGACTGGTTACACTTTGATGAGATTTGTGCTTTTTTCTAGAAAGCAAGGTGCTAGAATTCAGATGCAGGCCCATTTCTAAGAGAGGGGGAAATAGGATGGTCACCCCGTGTGCCACATTCCTAGAGTAGTTCCATCTCCTGCAACCATTTTCAGAACTCAGTCACACCATGATCCTTCCCTTTTTCCTTCTAGCTAGACAGAGGCATACGAGAGCTATTATATGCTGGTGTCTCCTCGGCCAATTTCATGATATTGGGAGAGCACCAGGAAGAGGGGAAAATTGACAGCGAGAAAGGCATCACTCGTGCTTTGCTGTCTCCGTCCTCCCTCCCCCACTTGTGTTATTTAATTTAATTTAACTTGCCAATTATATTCTGCTTTTGATAAAAACATTATTCTTCAAGGCAGATTGCAACATTAAAAATAAATGATAGATAAAAACATATCAACCCCATGCATTAATAAAATCTCATAAGAAGACAAAAATCCTGACAAGTGGCAAAATCAATAAGTTCTTCGTTGCTGGAGAAGAAATTGAAATAGTGGCCATCTTTAACCTACTTGGATCAACTATCAATAAAAAAACAACAAGCAGTCAAGAAATCAGATGACGCATTGTTCTTGGCATAATGGGTATGAAGGACCTAGACAAGATTCTCAGGAGCAGAAATGTCTCTCGCCATACAAAGATTCAACTCGTTCAAGCCATGGTATTATCAATAACATCATATGGATGTGAAAATGGACAGTGAAAAAGATAGACAAGAAGAAAATTGATGCCTTTGAATTAAGGTGCTGGCGATGAATACTTTGTATCCCATGGACTGCTCGAAGAACAAACCAGTCAGTACTACAGGAGATCAAACATAAGCTTTCTTTCTTTCTTTATTTGTTTCTTCTATACCGCCCCTTCCAGAGATCAGGGGTGGTTTACAATTAACAGAATATAAACAGAACAATTTACATGGAACAGTAGTTTAACTATTTACATAAACATATCTTACAGAACAATTCACATGGGAACAGTGGTCTAACAAATCACATGGGAACAGTAGTTTAACTATTTACAGTGACAGAGGTAGTGGAAGGGGGGGGGGGGTTAATGTGTTGTTACTTGAGTGTGCTGTATGACGGTTTGTGGGGGGGGGGTTGTAATAATTTCAGATAACAAGATTTTGACTTTCATACTTTGGACAGATCATGTGAAGAGAGAGATCATTAGAGAAAGACATCATGCTTAGCAAGGTAGAAGGTCAACGCAAAAGAGGAAGGCCAGCAATGAGATGCATCGATACAATAACAGCAGCTATGGGTGCCACTCTGTCAAAAATGAGTTGCCTGACTGAAGTCCGAACACAGTTTAGGACAACTATCCAGAGGGTTGCCATGAGTCGACACCTACTCGACGGCACTTAAGAACAAGAATATTTTCAAACATTTGTCCATCTCTTTCTCAAAATTCCATTACATTTCCTCTTTGAAGAATATACCAACCTATATCCAACATTTCAAAACAAGAAACAACATACTTAGGGGTATGTTTACTAAAGAGCATTAAGGGAGCATGGGATATCGAGCAATAATGGCAGCTTTAAGGGTGTTTGTGTGTGCTGAAGGCTAGGGGTGAGTACTAGGCATTCTGGCAGTAAGGATGCAAGGGCTCACTTATCATGAGCTAACAGGACACCAGGTGTTAAGGTGCAAAGTGTGCACCTTAATGCCCAATAATTGCAGTCACCTTAACGCTGGATAAGGGAGCCTCAGCGAAAGTCAATGTAAAGATGGTGGAAGGAAGGACAGGTAGGAGCTGATGGACCTGACAGATCCATGGGCATGAGCATGTGGGAGGCAGTTGTACTGATTCAGTGAGGGCTGCCCACGTAAAATACTATAATGTGAGTGTTTGGCATAGGATGGGGAAGATGTGTCCCCCTGCGGAGCAAGAATTGCCACGATGTGTGCATCAAAAGGATAACTGAGCAGGAGTGTTGAGTGCAGATCAGTCACAGGAGAGGCATGAGTGATACATTGAAATTAGGACAAAGGTTCTATGTGGGCCATGGCGTAGCAATTGGCAGGAGAATATATGACTGTACATAAGCGGAAGAGGCTGATGGATGGGCCGAAGAAAGATGAGAGTGTGGTATGGGCTTGCATCACCGATGTGCCTGATGTGATATCACCAATGCAGTTTTAGTGTGTGGGAAGAAAGTATATCTGTGACACAGGGAAGCCCCAATACCAGCTATGTGGGTCTCACAGCTGTCCCAGTCTCCCAACCAACATACAACTCTCCAGACAAATGTGCATATAGAATCTGCAGAAGAGTTGCTCGTACTGGCCATATGGAGCAAGTGAGGAAGTGTGGCCACCCCAGAGGTAGGATGCAGTTATATTTATTTATTTATTTATTTATTTAACAGTATTTCTAAACCGCCTTATCTTAATAATCAAGGTGGTATCACAGCAAGCAATCAGGTAAAGTGTGTGTGTTGTACATGCAGTGAGGATAAAACTTAGTTGTGTGAGGGATGTGTTGGGTGCTTGATTTGTTTGAGCTATATACAGGGTGGGCTATTTACAGTGGTGCTAGAATCATATTTTATATATATTCAGTTGTTTGGGAGGATTGGAGTGCTGTTATCCATTCTCTTAGGTTATGTGATGTGACCATAGTGCTCTATGAACAGCATGGTTTTCAGTTGTTTTCTGAAGTCTTTGAGGTCTGGAGTTGCCCTTAGATCGTCCGGTAGATTGTTCCATATTGTTGGAGCAGCCATGGAGAGAGCTCTGTCTGTTGTGTCCCTGCGTGTGTGCTTGTACTCATTTGGGGTGCTGACTCGGTTGCGTGTTTGACTTCTTCTGGGACGTGCGCTGGTTTCCGGTTGTATGAGCAGGTGGAGGCTGTTGGCTGATGTGTGTTCTTTTATCTTAAATAGGTTTATGATAGTCTTGTATCTGATGCGAGCAATGATTGGGAGCCAGTGTAAGTCCTTTAGTGTAGGTGTGATGTGCTCCTGCCTTGCGGCTCCGGATATGATTCGAGCTGCAGTGTTTTGTGCCAGCTGTAGTGGTTTGAGAGCTTGTTTTGGTAGTCCGAGGTATATCGGATTGCAGAAGTCCAGTATTGGGGTTATCAGAGCTTGACAGACTGTACGGAAGTGTTCTGGAGCGAGGAGTGGTTTCAGTCTCCTGATGATTCGCATCCTGTAATATGCTTTTTGGATTGTTTTGTCTATGTGTGGTTTGAGGTTGAGTTTACTGTCCAGAGTAACCCCAAGGTATCTCACCTCCGATCTTATCGGTATCGTGGTGCTTTGTATCTTTATGTTTGGTGGGTGTGTGAAGCTTTGGTTTCGAGTGATGATTAAAGCTTCAGTCTTGTTGTAGTTTATAGCTAGATTGTTGTTTTGGCACCACTTCGCCATTTGGGTAAGGCAGTCTGCTATCTTAGAGAAGTCCGGGTTTTCGATTGATATCGGGGAGTATACCATTATATCGTCTGCGTATATTGTGTATTGGATGTTGTTCTCTTTCATAATGTTGCATATTGGTTGGATGTAGATGTTAAAAAGGAGTGCTGAGAGTGCGGATCCTTGTGGTACTCCTTGTTGGACGTTTATGGGCCGGGAGGTGTCCTGTCCCACCTTGACCTGTAGCTGTCTTTCTGTTAGGTACGAGTGGAACCATTTTAGAGTGGTACCGTGTATACCAGTGTTCTTCAGTCTCTCCAGGAGTATATTGTGATCAACTGTGTCGAACGCTGAGGAGATGTCGATGAAGATCATTATAATTCCATTCCTGATGTCGTCAATTATTCTTATGATGCTGTCGAAGAGGTAGATCAGGAGAGTTTCGACTCCATGGTTGGGACGAAATCCGTGTTGGTTGTCGTCGAGAGTTCCGTGTTCGTCAATGTGTTCCTGAAGTTGTAGTTGAACCGTCTTTTCGATTATTTTTGCGAGGAAGGGTATGCTGGAGATTGGTCGGTATGCTGCTGGGTCCTTTTTGTCGAGAGAAGTTTTCTTTGTGATTGGTCTTACTGAGGCAAGCTTTAATTGCTGTGGCATGAGTCCTTGAGTGAGTGAGTTGTGTACCATTTTATGAATGTTTGGTATGAGGCTTGCTTTGGTGGCTTTGACCCATGACACTGGGCAAGGGTCTGTAGGAGCAGTGCTTGTGTTGATTGTGGAGATGATGTCTGATATCTGCTCTTTTGAGGGTGAGTGGAATGTGCCCCAGGTTTTGGGGTGGACGTTCGTTCTGTTGGTTCTACTGGGTGTTGAGCGCTCTGTGGAGTGAAATTTGTCTTTGATGTGGTCGGCGAATATCTGTGGATCCACTTGTATTTCTCTTTCTGCTGCTTGCTCTTTTGTCAGGGTTTTTACTATTTCGAAAAGTTCTCTGGGTTTGTTGATGGAAGAATTTATCATGTTTGTGTGGAATTCTCTCTTTGATTGGTTGATGTGTTCATTGTATTGTTTTTGCTTTGTTAGGTAAAGATGTTGGTCGGAAGTAGTTTTGTTTTTTCTCCATCTCCGTTCAATTTTCCTGAGCTCCCTCTTTTCCTGTCGTATTTTTGCTGAGTACCATGGTTTGTTTTGTCTCTTGTTGTGGTGTTGTTTCTTGGTCCTGTCAACGGATGGTTTGGCGGCGTTAGCTAGGACATTGTTCCAGTTGGAAACTTGTTCCTCCAGGTCCTCTGAGTCAATGTTCAAGTGTTGTATTGTGTCCTGGATGAATTCGTCCTTGTCAAAGGACTTGAATCGTCTTTGTGTGTGTGGGAAGTTCGCTCTTTCGCTTGTCCAGTCTTCTTGTGATTGCAGATTTGTCTCGATTAAGTAATGGTCAGACCATGGTACTGGGGTGATGGTGGGTGTAGAGATTAGGTCTCTTGAAGTTAGGTAGTTTGATGCGAAGATGAGGTCTGGGGATGATCCTAGTCTGTGTGTTGGTGCATTGACTATCTGTGTGAATTGAAGTGATGACATTGCCTGAAGGAAGGCCTCTGCATCTTTTGTATTGGCGGACTTGAGGTTGAAGTCTCCGATTAGTAGTGCTGGTTTGTTGTTTGACGTTATGGCACAGGCTTCTTCGAGTATGAAGGCTAGTTCGTCGGGTGGAGCACGGGGTGCTCTGTAGGTTAGGCAGATTGCAATATTCTTGTTCTTGATGCTAATTGTGTTACACTGCTTTGTATCTGTGAGATTCAGTGTCTTGAACTTGAGTTCTGTTTTTGCTATTATTAGGACTCCTCCTCCACGCTTGTGGATGCGTGGGCAGTTGTATGCTGAGTAGTTGTTCGGTACTAGTTGGTTGAGTAGTACACTGTCGGTAGGGTTGAGCCATGTCTCTGTGATGCATATTATGTCTGGCTGTCGCTCTTCAATGTGGTCTACCAGAGTGTGTATCTTGTAGCAGATGGATCTGGCGTTTATGAGCTCAATTGATGTTTTCTTTGTGGAAGAGGTTGTTGCGACGTGTGCTTCCTTAGGGCCGGTGTTGGGGTTTGATTTGTGTCTGTTTTGTCTCTTTGTTTGGGAGGTTGCGAGTGTCTCTTTGTGTGTGTGTTGTGGACCGAGATATGGCAGTGCAGTTGGTGGGTACCATGGTGTGTTTGTTTGGGGGTAGTGGGGGTGTGTAGTTGGCGGGAGGAGTTGTGTGACTAGTAGGTATAGTGGGAGGAAGTATGTGGTGTGCATGTTGATAGCTTGTGATGTTCTGATAGGGCGACGCCTGTGTCCTTAGGTTTTCGTCTGTTGTTTGCTTTTTTGAGGAGAGCTGTACTTGTTGCAGGGGCTTGTCCTGGGGATGTGAAGTTGTATCTGTTGCGGTGCGGGAGCCTGTCCCGTGGAGGGAGCCTGTCCCTTGGATGTGAAGCTGTATCTGTTGCGGTGCGGGAGCCTGTCCCGTGGAGGGAGCCTGTCCCTTGGATGTGGAGCTGGATCTGATGCGGTGCGGGAGCCTGTCCCGTGGCGGGAGCCTGTCCCGTGGATGTGGAGCTGGATCTGTGGCGGACGCCTTGGTGCGGGAGCCTGTCCCGTGGAGGGAGCCTGTCCCGTGTGTGTGGAGCTGGATCTGTGTTGGTCGCCTTGGTGCGGGGGCCTGTCCCGTGGATGTGGAGCTGGGTCTGTCGCGGTGCGGGAGCCTGTCCCGTGGAGGGAGCCTGTCCCGTGGATGTGGAGCTGGATCTGTGGCGGTCGTCTTGGTGCGGGGGCCTGTCCCGTGGATGTGACGCTGGATCTGTCGCGGTGCGGGAGCCTGTCCCGTGGAGGGAGCCTGTCCCGTGGAGGTGGAGCCGGATCTGTGGTGGTCGCCCTGTTGCGGGGGTCTGTCCCGTGGATGTGGAGCTGGGTTTGTCGCGGTGCGGGAGCCTGTCCCGTGGAGGGAGCCTGTTTCGTGTGTGTGCAGCTGGATCTGTTGATGAACTCTTGGTCTGACCCACTATGGTACATCCCAAGTCCCTATGTTCTTATCTAGCTAAAGATGACATTGCTCTAACATAGCATCAGCACTGGCATATCTCTGGGTTTAAGGTATCAATCTGGACAAACATGGTAATACCAAATATGGCCTATAAACGATGGTAGTTAACAACACTGGCATATCCCTGGGTTTACAGTATCGATCTGGACAAACATGGTAATACCTAATATGGCCTGTAAACGCTGGAAGCTAACAACAGTATCCAGAGGGAACTAGTCACTAGAGTGCCCAACACTGATCTTGGATTCTAGTCCCAATGCATAGATGTGCTGGAGCCAAAGCTGTACAGTAACAGTGAAAATGAAATAGTCAAATCATGTCTGTTATGTCTGTTATATATGTATTTATATAACTTGTCTTTTTAATACTGTTTTATCATTTCAGTCAAAGCGGTTCCCATTGTAGCCTAAACTTGGTAATGTACATTAAAAACAGGGACATTGATAACTGGGATTATGCTGAGGCAATGGAGTGTTGAGTGACTTGCCCAAGGCCACAAGGAGTATAGGTCAGGCTATGAAGGATATTGCATGCATAAAATGCCTCTGTAAAACATCCCCACAAGGAGTGCTAGTGGGAATCAAACCCTGGTCTCATGGTTCTCAAGCCAGTGCTTTAACCGTTAAGCTACTCCACCACTATATATCTGCATGATGGACATGTCTGACCCTCTCCAATAGGTTGCAGCAGAGCCAATAAAGTCATGCTCTCAGAATGGTGTAAGTGCAAATAGCATGTGTACAGACCCAATGTGCTATTGGAACACATAAAAAAGCATAAAAATGTGTGTCCACTAGTCAAAGCAGACCCTGGACTGTTCCTGGCATCAAAATGAACAGTATCCCACAGCCAGAAAGAGAAGAAGTGGGAATTGAACCATCTTATATATGCCCCCTCCCACCTCCATCCCCATTCCTACCTAGTCCTGCTCATAGACAAGTTATCCGATAAACCACTTTGATTGAAAGATAAGGTGGTATATAAAAGTGGTTAATTAAAATAAATCTTCCATTGCTTACTGAGCTAGTGCTCTAACCATCAAGCTTCACCTCCACACTGTCCTGCACAACAATGCCTTGCCTACAGTTGGTGAAATCCAGGACATGAAACAACATTGCTGGCACAGTATGAGACTGTGGTACACCACACCTAGGGCCTGCCTACAGTGGCGGACATGCATTACATAATGCACAGGAGATGCAGTACTGTAGCTGCTCAACAGACACACTGCTGCAGGATACATCACTTGTCCAAAGGTCAAGGCACATGTGAGTTCAAGATGGCCGTTGCTCCACCGGTCCCCTACCGGCAAACAACACTCGCATGCATGGGTCCACTGTGCCACAGTGTGGCCCTTACCCCAGAGGCAGCACATATGCAGGGTGTGCGTGCAACCCCTGTGACCTGCTACACAAAGTGAGATGAATGTACCTGCACACAAACCAAATGCCTGCACATTACTGACCCTCGGGGGGCCAAGCACACATCTCCCACCATCGTGATAAAGCAAACATCCTGCACAAAGAGCTCTGTTTCTTACACTACTCAGAATCCTCTTCCCTTCATTTGTGTACCCATTGACTTTGGGTTTGTGTAACGCTAATGCAATGCAAAGTGCAGTAGAAATTGGGTTGCAGACAGGCTGTGAATGGTTGCTTCATCACGATAACGCCCCAGTTCACGCATCACATCTTGTCTAGCAGTTCTTGGCCAAACACCAAATCAAGCAAGTCTGTCAGCCTCCGTACTCACCTGACCTCGCACCCTGTGACTTTTTCTTGTTTCCATAACTGAAATTACCACTAAAAGGAAGGAGATTCGATGACTTGGAGACCATTAAGCAAAATTCGACAAAGCAGTCACAGCATAACAAAATAGATATTTCAAAATTGTTATCAAAAAGTGTCAGGTCCGCTGGAGGAAGTGTGTTTTATCAGAAGGGTATTATTTTGAAGGAGACTGCATGCAATAACTGTCAGTGTTATACTTGTGTTATTGTACAAGTCTCGGTACTTTTTGATCGCAACTTGTACAGCTCATCCCTGGACAATTCATGATCTCCAGTTAGAGATCTGAATTTATGACCTGGGAAAGTATAATAAAGCTGAAAGTCTGTAGAAGAATCAGAGAATAGCTACACTATTTCTTTGGAAAGGAGCTCTTCAGTGGATTTATCACATGTAGCCTTCTCCTTGGAAGACCCTTAAGATGGAAGGCTTAATTAACACCAGGGTTAAGTCCCATGGACTTCTTGGAAACCCTGCCATCATTTTTCTGATGGGAAAAGGAAGGGTTATCTTTAGGGTGAAGCATTTAGCTGGAAAACAGTTCAAAGAAACACTGCAGATATTGTTTTGATATTCTGAAAATAACATCTTTGCTATGAGAAATTCTCCAAACAAAACAACACAATTATAGATGTTTAGCTGTAGTTTTCGCAGAATGCAAATGTTAAAATGAATAGGAGTTGCACACTCTCCCTGGGATGACTGCCATCCCTTTTCTTGGACTTGAGGGAGTCATAGAAACATAGAAAAGACCACATGGCCTATCTAGTCTGCCCTTCCATATCAACCACTACAACAGACCCCTTTTTACCTTTAGAGATCCTCTGTATTTGTCACATGCTTTTTTGAATTCAGATACTTTCCTCATCTGTATCATTTCCACTGGGAGGCTATTCCATGCATCTACCACTCTTTCCGTAAAGAAATATTTCCGCATATTACTCCTGAGTCTATCCCCTTTCACCCTCATCCTATGTCCCCGCATAGCAGAACTTGCTTTCCATTGAAAGAGGCTTTCCTCATGTGCATTTATGCTATGAAGGTATTTAAACGTTTCAATCATATAACCTCTATCCCGCCTTTCTTCTAAAGTATACATATACATTATAATGAAGACCATTAACCATTTTAGTAGCCACTCTCTGAACCGACTCCAACCTGTTTATATCCTTTTGAAGGTGCAGTCTCTAGAATTGCACACAATACTCCAAATGAGGTTGCACCAAAGACTTATACAGAGGCATTATCACCTCCTTTCTTCTGCTGGCCATTCCTCTCCCTATGCACCCAAGCATCCTTCTGGCTTTTGCTGTTCCCTTTTCTACCTCTTTAGCTACTTTAAGGTCATCAGACACAATCACACCTTCTTTTGTGGACAGCAATACTTCACCCCCTATACTATATCGCTTCCTTGGATTGCTGCAGCCCAAATGCATGACCTTGCATTTTTTAACATTAAATCTCAGCTGCCAAATCCTAGATCATTCTTCAAGCTTAGCAAGAATCCTCCTCATGTTACCTACACCTTCCTGGGTGTCTACTTTATTGTAGATTTTGGTATCATCTGCAAAGAGGCAAACCTTACCCGACAGCCCTTCCGCAATATCACTAATAAAGATGTTAAAAAGAATTGGACCAAGGACAAATCCCTGCGGCACACCACTGGTAACCTCCTTCTCTGCAGAGTGAACTCCATTTACCTGTACTTTTTGCTGCCTCCCACTCAACCAATTTCTAACCCAAGCAGTCCATCTCTAGGGTGCTCAGTTTGTTTATAAGTCGCCTGTGTGAAATGCTGTCAAAGGCTTTACTGAAATCTAAATACACCACATCTAGGGCTTTCCCTCGGTCCAACTCCCTGGTCACCCAGTCAAAGAAATCAATCAGATATGTCTGACAAGACCTGCCTCTGGTGAATCCATGCTGCCTCGATTCTGTAATCCACTGGACTCCAGAAACCTCACTATTTTCTTTTTCAGCAGTGCTTCCAATAATTTACTCACCACCGAGGTTAAAGTAATCAGCCTGTAGTTTTTAACCACATCCTTTTGTATAAAGGGACCACATATGCCTCTCTCCAGTCCTCTGGTACCATTCCTGCCTCCAATGTGGCATTGAAAAGGTCGTCAGTGGAGCTGCTAGAATGTCCCCAAGTTCCATCAGTATTCTCAAGTGTATCCAATTCTATAAAGGGCGTATGGAAAGTTGTATGCTATTTATGCTCATAAGTTTCTATTCTGAAGGACTTATGCATGTGAATGAGCACTTATGTGTGTGCTTTAGGTGGTGACTATTCTGTAAGTGTGAGCGTAAGTACATTGCGTGTACTTTCAGTTTGGTTTGGGACAGGGGCAGAGTGTAGACGAGTCCTAAATTTACATACATAAGTTATAAAATACTATAACTTACACATATTCTTAACAAATCTAGTTGTGGGCACTTACATTAAGTACAATATACAGTTGGTATAAGTGGCAATACCTAGATTTGGCGCATGCATATCTCAGGACTTACGCTCCTATCCTACTTTACTTTATAGACTAGGCCCCACATATGTGGCAATGCATGTTAACTGCATGGGAGTTTATAGAATTACCCTACAAGTTCTCTTCGAACTAGGCTCCCTGACTCCTCATGGACCCTTATTGTACCTGTTTCTCCAAATGCTTGAATTTCTCTTTTTTATTCCCTTTTTTTCTTTTCTGATCTCCTTTGGACTCCTGGTTAAAGCATTGTCGGGCAGCTCTCTCTTTTTTTCCTTTTGACCTTTCCACATAGCTGGGTCTCTCTGGATAACCTCCTGACACACACACTTCTCGCTGCTTCTTCATTGCTGAAATTCAGATCGGGATCTTGTCTTCCCATAAGAGAGACTGAGAGAGAGAAGTTTACAGAGTGAGGATAGCCTGTACTCCACTGCTGGATTCTTCAGGAACAGCTACTTATAGTGTACTATCAGAGATGCCTCTACAGGTACTACACTGTATGGCCCTCAATACTCACTATAGAACTGGAGACTTAGGGAACAGAGGGCGGCCTTCTCCCTTCCCCAAAATCCTTGAGACAGACAAGAGACTGACCTCGTTCTCTCAACTCTTAACTCTAAGTAGAATCTTCTTGGGCTACACTGAACAAGCTGGACTATGCCATTATGCCTGCTCCTGGAGGGAATCCAATATTTCAGGCCAATCACTGTACTAATGAATACCTTCTTTGCTGGAAGGCGCACACATCTAGGAAAAGGACCCATAGGTGCCTTTATACACAACCATAAAAACAGGAACTACTGCAGTGTTCTCAAAACCAAGTTACGCCAAAATACTGGCAAAGTCTGGTAGCGAACCTTAAATCCAAACTGAACTATGGCAAAAGATGGAAAAGGCCCAAAGCGATTCTGCTAATACAGGAGTGGCTGTGACTGATGATAAATCAGTTATACAAATTGACTTGGCCATTTTCGTACAGGAGTTTACCACTACTGCTACTTATGATTTGTATAGTGCTACTAGGCATACGCAGCACTGCAGACATACATGTAAGAGTAAGTCTCTGCTCAACAGAGCTTACTATCTATTCAAGACAGGCAAATTATACGAGAGAGTACGGAATTTCATTGAAGGAAAATGATTAACATACATGGGTATTAAACAGGGCAATAATGGGTCAGGATTTACTTGGGTGGAGTTCCTGAGGAGGGATGTAGGGAGAGATAAGAGAGCACAGATAAAAAGGAGCTATAGAATGAATGTACTTGTAGGTCAGTAGGAGAAGTTTGAAAAGTATGTGGAACCAGATAGGGAGTCAATCAAATGACTTGAGGAGCACTTGAACACAGCAACATTGGCGGAAGATTAGTCGTACTGCTGAGTTTTGAATAGGTTGCAGAGAAGTGAGGTGGTTCAATGGGAAACCGACAAGGAGAAGGTTGCAGTAGTCTAAGCAGGAGGAGATGAGAGTGTAGATAAGGGTTTTGGTAGTGCGTTCAGAAAGGAAGGGATGAATTTTGCTGATGTTAAAGAAATGATAGGTTTTAGCTGTCTGTCGGATACTGTATGTGCAGAGGAAAAGATGGAGGAGTCGAAGATGGCCCCAGGTTATGATCTGTGGAGACAGGGAGGATGATAGTTTTAGCCACATAAATGGAGAGAAGAAGAAGAGGGAAGATGAGTTTAGGAGGAAAGATAAGAAGCTCTATCTTGGCTCTGTTCAGTTTCAGATGGCGGTGGGAAATCTAGGCAGCAATATCAGATAAGCAGGCTGAGTTTTGTGTCTAGTTCCTAGAGAAATTTCTGGTGCAGAGAGATATATCTGGGAATCATCAGAGTAAAAATGGTCCTGAAAACCATGGGGAAGATCAGAGCACCAAGTGAATGATTATAGAGGTCCTAAGACATCAAATGATAGTGGGAGGAGGATCCACCAAAGCATACACTAAAAGTGTGATGAAAGAATGCAAAAATCAAGACAGAGCAGAGCCCCGAAATCAAAATGAGAACAGTCTATAAAGGAGAAGATGGTGATCAACAGTGTCAAAAGTAGCATATAAGTCAAGAAGAATGAGGATCAAGTAAAGGCCTTTGGATTTGGCCAGGAACAGGTCACTGGAGACTTTGGCAAGGGCTATTTCTGTAGACTGTAGAGGACAAAAGCCAGATTGGAAATTATTCAGAATGGCTTGAGATGAAAGAACATCAAGAAAGCAGTGAACCACATATTTGAGTAGTTTGGATGTGAAAAGAAGGAGGGAGATGGGGGTGATGATTGGAAGGGCAGATAGAGTCCAGTGAAGGCTTTTTGAAGAGTGGTGTAACCACAGCATGTTTGAAGGCAGTGGAAAGTGTTGCAATAGAAAGTGAAAGGTTGAGGATATGACAGATGGAAGGGGGCTTACAGCTGATTAGCTGGTTCGGAACGGTATCAGAGGAACAGGTAGTGAGTTTGGATAAGGCAAGAAGATGTGCAGTTTCCTCATCTATGATTTTAGAAAATGAAGGAAATGCGTCAGGGATTGAAAGAAGGATCTGAAAATGAAGTAGGGAAAAGGGAGATGGAGGTAACTTGGTGGAGAACCCAAGACTAATCTTGTGAACCTTGTCATAGAAGTAGTCAGTCATAGTCTGGTCAAAAAGCAAAGGGGGGAAGGGGCTGGAGGTGGAAGCACTTTGAAGAGAGAATTGAGCAGGCAAAGAGATGGCAAGGGTCGGATGCAAGAGAGTTTGTCTGTTGGACATAGTACTCTTATTTATCAAGTAC
Organism: Ichthyophis bannanicus; assembly: GCA_033557465.1. Lineage (NCBI taxonomy): Eukaryota > Metazoa > Chordata > Amphibia > Gymnophiona > Ichthyophiidae > Ichthyophis > Ichthyophis bannanicus. The sequence goes on from CM066036.1 coordinate 204,085,088, forward strand.
AATAGCAGACTAGAAGGAAGTTAGCAAGAATTTGAAATATATCAAGTCAGCGTTGGCATGGTATTTTAGCCAAAGGCACTCAGCAGAACAGGCACAGGAACATAAGTATTAGATTTTGGAGGTCAGCCAAGGCTGAGGTATTGTAAGCCTTATAGGGTATGGAATGTTAGAAGCCAGAGCATCCAAAGTGAAGGAGAGTATGGTGTTATAGGAAGTGACCACCTCATCAACAGACTCAGATAATGCAGTGAATGAGAGAAGAGATGAGACAGCAGCGGAGAAAGCAGAAAGGTCAATAGCCTGAAGATTCTTAAATGTATTGGTGGGGATTGAAAGAGTCTATGGAGGGGAGTAGCTAAGTATGAACGTTAACAGATAATAGTTAGGCAGGGGAATAATTGAGATGGAGAGGTTTGAGACTGAGCAGTTGAAGATGAAGATAAGGTCAAGGCAGTTGGCATGCTGGTGAGTAGGGGTGGTAGAACCCAGATGGAAGTTGAATGTGGAGGTGAAAGCAAGGAGCTTTGTGGCCTAAGAGTCAGACGGGTCATCAATATGAATGTTAAAATCCCCAAGAATAAGAGGAGGGGAAGATGGTTCAAGAAAGAAGAAAAGTCAGGAGTCAAAGTCAGTGAAAAAGGAAGAGGTGGAGTTGTCAGGGGGTCAATAAATGACAGTTTCCTGGATAGGTAGTGAAGTAAAGAGGCGGATGGAGTGGACTTCAAAGGAAGAAAAGGAGTGAGACTGGAAAAAGCAGAAGTGGAAGGTGAGAGTAGCAGCTCGACACCACCATGGTCTGCTGAGTGAAGTATATGGGAGAAAAGGTAGCCTTCATGACAGAGTAGCAAATAAAGCACAGACTTCAGGGAAATGCTAGGTTTTAGAATCAGGATAAGCCTGTGAAACAACCATGTTTTAATTTCCTTTTAAAATTTTCAAAATAAACTTTCAGAGCAAACAACCAATGGTAGGGCATTCCAAAGGCTGAAGCGCAAGTATGTTCCAGCCTCATCTTAGATAGAAGAGGCACAACCAACAGATGTGCCTGAGTGGGCGAGAATCAATATTTTAAACTTGATCCATAACGAAATCAGGAGCCAGGGCTGGTCTATGAGAAGTGGAATGAAATGATCTGAATGTTTTGTGTAGCAGATTATTTTTACTGCAGTGTTCTGAAACAACTATAAATGCCACAGGCTGTATAGAGGAACTCTAGCCAAGAGGGAATTGCGATAATTCAGGCTGTTGAGAACAAGGGTGTGCAGCAGAGATTTAATAGCTGTCATACCCAGGAAGGGTCTCGAGCATCTAATCATCCACAGGGCTCAAAAGTTTTTTTTAAAAAAGTAAGTGAACTACCCAGCAATACACGTGAAATGGCATTTTAGAAAGGATGTCCAAGGGCAATCTGGAACATCCAGGGCAAACTGTCTGAGAAAACTCCTAGGACATCTACATTTTGGCCTGATTTTAGAAACATGGATGTCCCCAAATGGACGGCCACAGAAATAGTTTTTTGGATGTTCTGGCCGGTGTTTTCCAGAAGGGGGACATCCATATTCAGCGACATTGCAGACAGTCATGTGGTGACGGGCTAGTAATCTGTTTTGTGTTTGTATTTACACATAGGTTTCTTTGCCCACAATGCATTGTGCTCTTCCCCCTGGTACATGGCCTCCATGAAACAAGCACTGCTTTTGCTCCTTATTCATGGTCAGGAGCAGATATAGGCATGGATGCCTCAATATCTTGTATTTTAGACAACGCTTCACTGTCTACTAGCAGAGTAAAATTGACAATCACCGAAAAATATTCCTACACTCTAGTATTTTTGAGTTGCGATTTAATATAAGGGATTTAGCTTATATTTTTTTGGGTCTCAGACTTCACAGTGGCATGGTATCTTGGGTATTGTGTAAGCCCAATATTGTGCCTGTTTTGCATCAATGACCCTATTATATGCAAAAATATTCCCTTTATCGATTGTGTCATACAGCAACTAATAGAAAACGTCAAAACTGTAGTTGTTCACTTAACTTACATTTGATGAATTTTTCAATAAAAGTTGCATGATTCTGATTATATCTTGATGTCCCAACGCTGTACTGAAAGCGCCCCCGCGTTTCACTGTTCAGGTTCTTCAGGGGACCATAAATCCTATTATAATAAATAACAAACATACTTCACTTATCTAAACCCAACCCCAACTAAAACAATTCTTTTTTACCACCTTAAATCTAGTTTTAAAACTTCTATGAACCACTCAACGCAGAAAATGTTCATATGGAATACCTGACACGTTGATGCTGCCCACGTCTTCATAACCGACATATATTCATTAAGATATTTCTAACGGTCCTTGGACGCCGCGCATGCGGAATAGAGCTTGCGTCCCTTTAATATATCTTTCTTAACTCCTCCCTCCTATCGAAATCTTCTTTGTTTGGTTAATGCGCCCTAAGGCTTTCCTCACTATAAGAATCTGCTTTCTCATTCAGGAAACCTCCAATTAGTGTTTACATACATACTCCCCACTCTATAGCAATATTCAGTCCTTCTGGTTGGACTGACCCCAGTCGATAAATCCATTGTTGTTCCTTAAATAATAGGGTCTGGTCCCGAGTCCTTCCCTGTGTCCCTTTGTGGATTTGTTCGATGCACCAGCATGTTAAATCTTTAAAAGAATGACCCTGGGCTTCACAATGGGATACTAAAGGGGCTTCCATTCTTTTGTTTGTTATTTATTATAATAGGATTTATGGTCCCCTGAAGAACCTGAACAATGAAACGCGGGGGCGCTTTCTGTACAGCATTGGGACATCAAGATATAATCAGAATCATGAAACTTTTATTGAAAAATTCATCAAATATAAGTTAAGTGAACAACTACAGTTTTGACGTTTTCTATTAGTTGCTGTATGACACAATCGATAAAGGGAATATTTTTGCATATAATAGGGTCATTGATGCAAAACAGGCACAATATTGGGCTTACACAATACCCAAGATACCATGCCACTGTGAAGTCTGAGACCCGAAAAAATATAAGCAAAATCCCTTATATTAAATCGCAACTCAAAAATACTAGAGTGTAGGAATATTTTTCGGTGATGGATGCCTCAATGACAAGGGCCTGTCTTGCTTGCGCTGTTCTGGAATCGCACTGCGGCCTGCATCTTTGTTGTGCCATCCGGGCCACTCCTCTGGCACACTCTCATTCTACTTGGACATCCTCACGCCAGGGACGCAATTTCTAAAATAGCTCCAGGAACACTCTTGTGACCTGAACACCTGCATACCATCTAAAACTTGAGTAGGGCCTCTAACATAACCCTCCAAGTGAAGGGACACTAATTTTAAAAGGGATGTATGAACCTGCAGTATGAGAATAAAAGATAGAACAGTTCTATTTCTGCTAAACCAAATTGCCTCTGACTTTGAGGCATTCAGGATAGGCCTTTTAGCCTTTATCCAGTCCACAATTGCAACAATTGATTTAGGAAAGTGCTGGCTTCAGAGTTAGTCTGGTAAATTGACTGAAAGTGTAGAAAAACAGTGAGAAACAGAAAGACGCCAAAGAGTACCATTTTAATATCCAAGAAACACTGAAGCAAATAAAAAATCTGTGCAATCTGCCCCTTTCTTTATATGGAAGGGTGGCTCTGACATGTATGGTAATTGCCCCCAAAATATTGTTTCAATTGCAAATGCTACCGCTCTGGGTGTGTAGGGAGGACGAAAACGTCTTCAAGAACATTATACGGAGCTTTCTGTGGAAAGGAAAGTGAGCATGCATAAGTTATTTTGGAAAGAGAGCAAGGAGGAATGAGACTCTTAGACTTATGAATGTATAATGTCACAGCTCTTATGTGATGGATCCATGGGTGTATATGGGATTGCCACAATATGTGCCACTGGATCTCTTAGAAGCATGGAGTCAATGAATCTTTTGCACTACTCAAAAGTGGAATTGACATTCCCAGAGTTCGGGGCTCTCCTGGGCCGTCTAAGGCAAGCATGGAGATGGTGGGCAGAGAAACATCAAAGAGACTGGTGGATCACCCTGTTTTTATAAATTATAGGGCATCCTGGTTTTAAGCCAGTGCTGGGTAGGAGTCAGTAACAAAGCTGGGATAAGAGTTGCAAGATAGATATGGGATGGCTCCTGGAGTGGGGTGAAGGGAGTACCCCACATTTGAGAGCCTACGACAACAATTGAAGCTGCCAGAAATGCACCACTATCCCTATATACAACTCTGTCATTATGGGAAGACATTGGAGGTGGCTCACCCGAGGAAAGCAAAAATCTGATAAAGTGACAGGGAGTTCTGCAACCTAGCACCCCGCCTAGGGAATTGATACCACATGCTGAGGGAGGCATTAGCAGCACCATATCTAGTCTCCCTGGCCCAACAATGGATGGAAGAATTGGGGGAAAAGGGTGGAGGAGGAGCAGATGGAACATTATTTCCAGCAAATCCCAATAGTCTATACCTCTGCCCGATATCAAGAAATGCAATTTCATTAGCATGCCATAGGGGATACATGATCAAGGAAAGGGGAGCTAGGCTGGGCTTTTAGGACCAGAATCTCTGCAATAAATGTCAAACAGAAGTAGACACCTTTAGGCATGCATTCCTAGAATGCCCCAAGCTGACTGAGGTGTGGGGGAAAGCACTGCAGTGTTTGGAACAACTGGTAAAGAAGTCCATCAAATGGACCTGTTTTATGCTCCTCTTGGCAATGAGGGACCCTTATGGGAACAGAAGATGCGGAAAATGGAAGGGAAGTTCATTATGATTGGAATAGGATGTGTCAAGAAATTCATTTTGCAGCAGTGGGTGGGGAACCAGGTTCCCTCTTACCGACAATGGATCAATACAATGCACATTCTGGCCCAAGCTGAAATTTGTGCCACCGCAAGCAGCACTGCACTCAAGTGGATGCACTATAAATGGCTTTGGACCCAATTCCAGAGGCATCTGAAGGGGGGGAGGGGAGATAGTGAGTCAGGACATGTATGAGAGAGAATCGCAATATGGAATAAGGTGTGTAAGTGGATGGGTGTTTGGGAGTTGCATATGTACATTTGTGCCCCTGTTTTGTGAGATGAAGTACACACATGTGCTCCACTTTATAAGATAGCCTGCGTGTATTTGAGGCCTAATAGACATCAACTCTGTGGGAGTTTAGACAATTACCTTCATAACATGTAAAAGCAAGTACCATGACTTCTCTGCGCTCACTTTTTACATGAGCATATCTCTGCGCAAATTCCGAAAAACATACTTAAGCTCACAAAATGCTGTTATATGCACTCCCAGTTGTCGAGGAGGGAGGGTTGGAATGGGGGTGGTTAGTTGGGGATGAAAATGTATAAACACCATTGGACTGTTTTGTTACTTTGTATGCTTGAGGGGATCATGTAAGTGTACCCATAATACCCCAGGCCTTTCTTTATCTTTGTTGATGTAGTTGATTGACTGCACCTTCGAGACATCAGGGCGGTTTACAATATGGCAAAATGCCCAATGGCCATGTCCAGAAACAGAAAAGAACTATAATTCATTGACAGGAGAGAACACAGTCAGACAGAGAACAAGCATAAGAAAGGGAGAGCAAAGAAGAGTCAGAGGAGAGAATCTTCAAGGTCAAGAGATAATAACTTTAGAGATCAGGGGAAGGAAGGTCATAAGCAGAACAGAAGAGATGCATCTTGAGGAGAGCCTTGAATTTAGGGAATGACTGTTCCTGATGGAGGGCAGGGGGGAGTGAGTTCCACAGGGAAAGTCCCAGAAAGAAAAAAGCCAAGTGCCAGGTCTGTTCAAGGTGAGCACAAGCCGGGGAGGGGAAGTGTAATCGATTTACATGTACAGACTGGAGACTTTGGGGCACAGAACGGAACTGCAGGGGTATCAGCCAGATACTGGGGGGTGTTGTGTGAATCGCCCTATGAGTCAGAATCAGGAGTTTATAGGTAATGCAGTGTGAGACAGGTAACCAGTGTAAATTGATGAGATGAGGTGTGATGTGATTGTAGTGGGTGATGTAGCAGAGAATTCTTGCAGCGGTATTCTAAATCATCTGAAGGTGGCAAAGCTGGTATTGGGGGAAGCCTACAAAAATGATATTACAGTAATTGATCCAAGAAATTACCAGGGAGAGCAGAAGAGTAGTGAGAGAGGATGGGGACAGTACTGCATGGACAGCACGGATTTGCCGAAGACAGAAGTAAGAATGACGGGCAAGAACAGAAATGTGATCGTGGAAGGATAAGTCAAGGTCCAGTGTTACCCCAAGATAGTGGAACGATGATACAAGTGAGATTGGTGCATCAAGAAGGATGGGGGAGAGTATGGGAGGGGAGTTACTGAGGTAAAACCACATTGCCGAGGTTTTGGAGGGGTTGAGATGAAGCAGGTTCACATACAGCCAGTTTGCAATATGGGACAGACAGATATTGAGGGGTAAGAGGTCTGGGCTGACAGGGGATGTATGATGGACCAGGAGGATGTCATCGGCATAGTAGTAAGCTGAGATACCCAACTGCTGCACCAGGAGAGTGAGGCAAACCAAAAAAATATTAAATAGTAGTGGAGCGACATCAGGGCACCAAGCACCAGACACAGATCCCTGGAAAGGACCACATACTGTAGGGGAAGACGCAGATGTGAAGAAAGTGTGACACATCCAGGTATATGGCTCAAAACCTACCAGCCAACAGCCCTTTGAAACAGGCCAAAGCTGCCACCTGAACCTTCAGAGAGCTAAAGGAAAAAAAAAAGAAGGCCCTTTTCCAGACCATTCTGCAGAAAAGCCACAAAGACAGTATCTTAAACCACCTCAGGAGCCAGTCACTGTGTGCCACACCAGCATTCAAGGCACAAGACCTGCACTTATACCAGGTTGGTAGACCTCTGGGCTCTGTGCAAAGTGGAACACCACTGCCAGAGAGTAGCCTATATGCACTAACTGTCTCCTTACAGGAGCCAAGACATAATCAAGAAGGGAGCCGGGTCCTCCAGGACAGACAACCCCTGACACAAAAAGAGGCAAGCAAAAAGGTGGTGCTTGCAGGAGCCAGATCATATCTGCACATCACTTTGTCCTTGGCCAACCTGGCACTGCCAGAATAATCCTCAGATGGTGCTCCATTCACTGAATCACACGCCCCACCAGGGGCAATGGAGGAAATACATATAGCAGTGCTGACCTAGTCAGGATTGATCCAGGGCACTAAGGCCTTCAGACCCCATCTCTGTGTGATGACTGAAGAAGTGGCAAACCTTGTCATTGGAGCAGGTTGCCATCAGATCCCTTTCAGGGTGACCCCAGTGGTGCAGAAAGTACTGAAAACACTTTCTGACTCAACTCTCACTCTTCTGGGACCAGAGAGTGCCAGATAAGAAAATCCTTTTCCACAGTATCCACCCCAGCAATGTGCAGAGCCAACAATCTAAGAGGCTCCTCACTTCCCAGGCAAATAGGAGAGCCATCACCAGGGCTACCGCGGTGCTCCTCTTGCCACCTTGCTGATCGACATAAGCTACCACCGTGGCATTGTCTGAGAACACGTGAACTGCCCACCCCTCGACTTGCGCCTGGAGATGCAGAAGAGCCAACCTGATGGCCCTTGCTTCAGGGCAGTTGATGGACCACATCGCCTCCCCATGGTTCCAATGGTCCCAGGCCATTCAGCCTTAGCAATGGGCTCCCCAGCCTGAGAAACTGGTATTCATTGCCAGAAGGACCCATTAGCAATTGTCCAGTGGCACTCCCTTCCTCAGAAGGCTGCTGCAACCACTGCAGGCTAGCATTCACTATCATTGGGAGCAAGAGCCTGAGCTTGAACTGCTGATGAACATCAACCTGGACTGTTGCAAACAGAATAGCGCTAGGAAATCCAACAGCCTTGACTTTCTCCTCTGGTAGACTGCACACTCAAGTATTGAAAACATGCTCCCAGGAACTCCAGGGACTGGGAATGCAATAACTGGATCTTCCCCAAATAATCACCCATCTCAGTCAGATCAGAAAGGACACCACTTGGGGAGCTACCTGAGATGCATCTGAAGGAAAATGGGCTCAGATGAGCCAGTAGTCTACATATGGGTGCATACAAATCCCTTGACACCATAGTACTGCAGACACCACGACCAAGACCTTGGAGAACGTCCTTCGGGCAGTGGAGAGTCTGAATGGAGGGCGGTGAACTGAAGGTGAGAGCCAAGCATGGCAAAACACAGATACTTGCTGATCCACCAGATCAGGATATGAAAATATGCCTCAGCCAAAACCAGAGATGCCGGAAACACCCTCTGCGCATCACTGGAATCCTGGATCATGAAGGTTCTATCTAGAAGCGCATGACCTGCAAGTGCTCATTGACACACTTGAGGTCCACAATGGGCCGGAATGTTCCTTCCATATCAGCCACCATGAAACAGATGGGATACCTGCTCTTGCCCCAATCATCTAGGGGAACGGGCATCACTACCTTCAGGAGAGGCAACTTGTCCAAGGTGATCCACACAGTGGCCCTATTATTGCAAACCCACAAGGGGAGAAGACACAAGCGGCCAGGATTGACAATTTGCATTCCAGGCCATAGCCGTAGTGAAAGGGGACAAGCACCCAGCAATCCTTGGTGACCCGGGCCAATTTCTGAAGAAGAGGCAAAGTCTGCCTCCCAACCAGAGGAAGCAGGGAATAGGTCCCCAAATCTTCATTACATAGCACGAGAGGGCCCTCTTCTGGATGAGACTGGGTCCTTGGGTCCAAGCACTCCATGTAAGGGCTGAGAACAAGCCCAAAGACCATAAGCAGAGGGGAAGAAAGGCTTTCCAGGCTGGTAGTGATGGGAGTCCCGAGACCCCCACGGTCCAACCAGTGTGTCCACGAAGAGCGAGCAGAGGCTAATAGAAAAGGGCTTCCTGCCTATTTCACAGGCCCCTTGAACCTGTCTTCTGGAAGGTGGTAAGATTTCATCTCACCCAGGTTCTTCACCAATTCTCTAATTCGGACTACTACTACTACTATTGAACATTTGTATAGCGCTACGAGACGTATGCAGCGCTGCACAGACACATGTAAAAGATGGTCGCTGCTCATCTGTGCTTACAATCCAGTCAAGACAGACAACATAGTAGCTGTAGACATGGGATACATCTAGGAGAAATGGTAAGGAAACACAAAGGAGACCAGGTGAGTCAAGATCCGAAAGAGGAAAGCGAAGAGGTGAGTTTTCAGCCTGGATTTGAAAAGAGCCAGAGAAAACGCCTGACGTATAGACTCAAGTAGTTTGTTCCAGGCATAAGGAGCAGCAAGGAGAAAGGAGCGAAGTCTGAAGTTAGCAATAGAAGAGAAGGGCACAAATAGAAGCAATTTGCCAGAAGAGCAGAGTTCATGAGGAGGGGTGTTGGGAGAGTTAAGAGAGAAAAGGCAGTGAGGGGCTGCAGAGTGAATGTACTTATAGGTCAGCAGGAGAAGTTTGAACTGTATGTGGAAATGGATAGGGAGCCAATGAAGTGACTTGAGAAGTGGGGTAATATGAGCATGACGATGCTGTTAAAGGATTAGCAGCGCAGCAGAGTGTTGAACAGATTGAAGGGGAGAGAGATGATTCAGAGGGATACCAGCAAGGAGTAGGTTAGAATAGTCTAGACGGGAGGTGATTAAAGAGTGGATAAGTGTCTTGGTAGTGTCTTCAGAAAGGAATAGGAGGATTTTGTTGATGTTATAGAGAAAGAAACGGCAGGTTTTAGCTATCAGTTGGATGTGTGTGGAGAAGGAGAGAGAGGAGTCAAAGATGACCCCAAGATTGTGAGCTGAGGAAACAGGGAAGAGTAGAGAGTTATCCACAGAGACTGAGAAAGGAGTAAGGGGAGAGGAGGGTTTAGGGGGAAAAATAAGAAGCTCATTTTTGGCCATGTTCAATTTCAAGTGGCGGTGAGACATCCAAGCAGCAATGTCAGAAAGGCAGGCAGAGAACTGAGCCTGGATTGCTGGAGAAATTTCAGCTGTAGATAGATCTGGGAGTCATCAGAGTAAAGATTATCTTGAAAGCCATAACAAGAGATGAGTGCACCAAGGGACTGGGTATAGAGAGAGAAAAGGAGTGGACTCAAAACAGATCCTTGGGGTACACCAACTGAGAAAGGGATAGCAGCAGAGGATGATCCACCAGAACAAACACTAAAGGAGCAATGCGAGAGATAAGAAGAGAACCAGGATAGCACAGAGCCCTTAAAACCAATCGAGGACAAGGTAGCGATGAGAAGGTTGTGGTCAATAGTGTCAAAAGCAGAAGAAAGGTCAAGAAGGATGAGGATTGAGTAAAGGCTCTTGGATTTTGCTAGGAACAAGTCATTGGAGACTGGCAAGAGCCATTTCAGTAGAAAGTAAAAGACAAAAGACAGATTGTAAAGGATCCAGGAGGACCTGAAAGGAGAGAAAGTCGAGGCAACGGCAGTGAACCGCATGTTCAAGTAGTTAGAAATGAAGGGGTGGAGGGATATGGGTCGATAGTTAGAAGGACAGGTAGAGTTTAGTAGGGTTTCTTGAGGACAGGTGTAACCACAGCATGCTTGAAGGCTTCAGGGATAGTTGCAATAGAGAGTGATAAGTTGATAATATGAGAGATGGAAGGGACCACAGTGGAGGAGGTGGGGCTTAGGAGATGGGTGGGAATTGGATCAGAGGTGCTGGCAATGAGTTTAGAGGAGGAAAGAAGCAGTGTGGTTTCCTCCTCAGCGATCATAGAAAGGGAAGAAAGGGTAGCAGAGGTGGGGGGGGGGGGGGAGTTGGGAATGAAGAGGGGGAGGAGGGGAAGTAGCTGACCTCTTGGGGAATTGGAGTGTGATCTTATGGATTTTGTCATGGAAATAGCTAGGGTTTGGCAAAAAGGGAAGGAGGGGTCAGAGGCGGAGGCACCTTCAGGAGAGAGTTGAGAGTTGTAAAGAGACGGCGAGGGTCAGAGGCAAGAGAATTAGTCAGATGGACATAATAGTCTTATTTGGTGAATGCGATGGCTGACTGGAAAGAGACAAGCATGAATCTGAAGTGCAGAAAGTCCACAAAGATGCAGGATTTGAGCCAAGCGCTCTCAGCTAAATGGGCACAGGTAGATAGTGGGTAGTGGAAGACAGCCAAGGCTGGGGTATAGTATGCCTCACAGAATGTGGCATGGGCAGAGCAAGAGCATCCAGAGCAGAGGAGAGTGCAACAGTATAGGAAGCTACTGCCTCATTGACAGACTCAGATGACAAAGTGTAGGAAAGAGGTGATGAGACAGTGGAGGAGAGAGCCAAAGGGTCAATAGCATGAAGATTTCTAAAGAGGTTGGAGGCAACAGGTGGCAACTGAAGCTTAGCAGGTGATGATCCGATAAGGGAAGAGGTTTGAGGGTAAGCAATTAGAGAAGAATACAAGATCAAGGCAGTGGCCATGCTGGTGAGTGGAGGAGGTACAACAAAGCTGGAAGTCAAATGATAAGGTAAGGGAAAGGAGCTTTAAAGCATAAGGGTCAGAGGGGTTATCAACATGAATGTAAATATCCCCGAGAATAAGGGAGGGGGAAGAAGAATCCAGAAAGAAGGAAAGTCATGAATCAAAGTCAGTGAGAAAGGTAGAGGTGGACTCGTCAGGAGGTCAATAAATAACAACTAACCGTAGAGGTAGTGGAGTAAAAAGGAGGATGGGGTGGACTTCAAAGGAGGAAAAGGAATGAGACTGAGGCAGCAGGAGGGGTTGAAATTGGCAGGAAGGAGAGTAGAAGCTCAACATCACCACCATGGCCAGTGAGATGAGGCTTGTGGGAGAAATGATAGCCACCATGACAGAGAGCAGTGACTGATACTGAGTCTTCTGGAAGAAGCCAGGTGTCAGTTAGAGCAAGAGGATGGAGAGCATTAGAGATAAAGGGATATGAACATGAGAACATAAGATATGCCATACTGGGTCAAACCAAGGTCCATCAAGCCCAGTATCCTGTTCCCAACAGTGTCCAATGTAGGTCACAAGTGCCTAGCAGTTTCCCCAGAAGACACAGGTTCCACAATGCTTGTATTGGGACAAGCAGTGGATTTCCCTGGTCCCCTTTAATAATGGTTTATAGACCTTTCCTCCAGGAACATTTCCAAACCTTTTCTAAACACAGCTACACTAATAGCTTTTACTACATCCTCCAGTAACAAAGTTTGATTACGTGGTGAATGAAAAAATATTTTCTCTTAATAGTCTTATATGGGTTACACTGTAGCTTCATTGCATGTCTCCTAGTCTTTCTACATTTTGATGGCCTAACCTTTCTAGCCTCTCCTCATAGGGGTATCCTTCCATCCCCATTGCCTTTTTGGTGACTCTTCTCTGTACCTTTTCTAATTCCGCTATATCCTTTTTAAGATATGGTGAGCAGAACTGCACACAATATTTAAGGAGAGGTCACACCATAGAATGATTCAGAGGCATTATAATATTCTTTGTTTTATTCTCCATTCCTTTCCGTATGATTCCTAGCATTTTATTTGCTTCCACATTAAATTTCATCTGCCATTTGAACATCCAGTCTTCCAATTTATTAAGGTCCTCTTGCAATTTTTCACAATCCTCTTGGGTTTTAACATCTTTGAATAATTTTGTGTCATCTGCAAATGTGATTACCTCACTCGTTATTCCCATTTCCAGATCGTTTATGAATATGTTAAAAAGCAGAGGACCCAGCACAGATCCCTGGGGTACTGCACTATTCACCTTTCTCCATTGGGAAAAATTGGTTATTTAGTCCTGCCCTCTGCTTTCTATCTGTTAACCAGTTCCAGATCCACAGTAGTACACTGCCTCCTATCCCATTTATTTATTTATTTATTTAACATTTCTTATATACCACCTTTCATGATATCAAGGCGGTTTTACAGTGAACAAACTGAAATTACATTGAACAGGGCATTATAACTTGGAGATAACTATTTCACAGGGAACATGGGCAATGGAGGGTTAAGTGGCTTACCCAAGACCACAAGGAACACCTGTGGGACCATGACTTTTTAATTTCACCAAGAGTCTCTCATGAGGGACCTTGTCAAAGGCTTTCTGAAAATCCAAATAGCCTGCATTGACTGACCCACCTTTATCTACCTGCTTATTTACAGCTTCAAAAAATATAACTAATAAGTAAGACAAGACCTTCCCTGGCTAAAGCCATTTTGGCTGTCTCTCATTAAACCATGATTATCTGTATGTTCAGAAATTTTGTTTTTAATAATAGTTTCTACCATTTCTCCTGATACTGACGTCAGGTTCATGAGTCTGTAGTTTCCTAGATCACCCCTGGAACCCTATTTAAAAACTGTTGTTACATTGGCTATTCTCCACTTTTCAGGTATTACTGATTATTTTAATGTTAGTTCACAGATTAACATAGAAACATAGAAACACAGAAACATAGAAACATGATGACAGAAAAAGACCACATGGCCTATCTAGTCTGTCCTTCCATATCAAAAACTACAACAGTCCACTTTTTACCTTTAGAGATACTCTGTGTTGGTCCCATGCTTTTTTGAATTCAGTTACTGTAACATTAGAATTCAGATTAGTAACATTAGGTCTGCAATCTCATATTTCAGTTCTTTCAACACCCTTGGATGTATACCATCCAGTCCAGGTCATTTACTGCTCTTCAGTTTGTCAAATTGTTATAATACATCTTCCAGGTTTATCGTTATTTCTTACAATTCTTCTACTTCATCAGCTTTAAATACCATTTCAGGAATGGTTAACTTCCCTACATCTTCTTCAGTAAAAAAGAATTCATTCAGTCTTTCCACTAGGGCCTTGTCCCCTCTTAGTGCCCCTTTTACCCCTCTATTATCCAATGGTCCAACTGACTCTCTCATTGCTATGAATGTACTTGAAAATGCTTTTATTATGTGTTTTTGCTTTCACAGAAAGCTTTTTTTCAAATTCTCTTTGCCTGCCTTATAAATGCCTTCCATCTAACTTGCCAGTGCTTATTTTGTTCCTGGTTTTCGTCATTTAGCTCCTTTTTCCATTTCCTGAAAGATGCTTTTTTGGCTATAACAGCCTCTCTGACCTCACCTTTAAACCATGCTGGCAGTTTTTTTTTGACTTCCTTCCACTTTTCTTAAAGCATGGTGGTCTGGGCTTCCAAGATTGTATTTCTAAACAGCATCCATGCTTGATTTAAATCTTTAACATTTGCAGCTGCTCCTTTCAGTTTTTTCTTATGAGCAAAGGCAAGTTTATTTGACATGGAATATACAGCACATTCCACAAGGCACATGAGAAAGGGAGAGAGGAAGGGGAAAGGAGAGGGATATGAATACGATTTGAGGTGTTGTGTGAAGATCTGTTCTGGGAGTATGACAAAAGTCTAGTGGGGCTAGGGTTGGTGTTGATATTTCTGGAGGAAAGAAGGAGAAGGAGTAGAAGAGTGCAGGCTGAGAGGAAACAGCATGGCGGTAATGAGGGTGAGGTTGTTTTAGAGAGAGAGAGAGAGAGAGAGACAGGAGATGGCTGAATGAGAGGGAGAAGGTGATGAAGCTCAAGAGCTGATGCAGGGTAAAGGACAGGATGGTTGGAGGAAGTGAGAATGGTAAAGGGGAGATAAAGGGGGAGACTTGAAGGTGTTGGTTGGAGGGAAGACAATTAGGGAGTGTGAGGAATAGGAAGAGAAAGTGATGAGGATCCATCAAAGAGAAAGATGGAGAGGAGAACAGAGATCAGAAGAAATAAGGATAGGTGGAAGAGAGATCACAAGAGATAAGATACACATGTGAATAATCATGGCAATGACCAGAAGATGGCTATGAGAGACTGAATGCCAGGGGGTATGTGGGTAGAGGAGTGGGATGGAGAGATAAAAGTTATGAGGATATGTAGGAGACAGGTATGAATGGAGAAAACTGAACAAGCTTACAGATAAATAAATAGCACATTAACAATGATAAAATAAATGTATCAATAGACACAGAGGACTCACAAGCTGGTAAGTAAATGAGCCCAGACTGGCAGCAAAGCAGGTAAGCAGCTTCTTGGTGCTGAGGCAGAGAGAAATCAGCACATGTGGGAAACAAAACAGGAAGAGGGGGTTAAGCAAAGCCTCGGGAGGGGAGGGGAGGGAAGGGAGGAGGGATTAGTCACTCAGGGAGATTAAAGCAAGTGGTGGAAAATGGAAAATGTTGGATAAAACACCAGGACAGAGAAGAACTAGGTAATGGATTAAATGTTAGCTTGGCCTCAACAGACAGACTAGAAAGTTACGAGGATATGTAGGAGACAGGTATGAATGGAGAAAACTAAACAAGCTTACAGATAAATAAGTAGCACACTAACAATGGTACAGATAAATAAATAACAAACTAACAATGATAAAATAAATATATCAATGGACACACAGGACACACAAGCTGTCAGATAAATGTGACCCAACAGAAGCATCCCTCTAAGGCCAGATGGGGGACCGGGCTTTGGAAGAGGAGTCCTCTGCCCCGTGTCCAAGCCAAGCCAATGCCATGTCAACAGGGCACAATCCCTGGCCCCTAGATGAACAAGGCCATACATGGCATCAGAAAGGAAGGCTGTAGCTGTTTCCAAAAGAGGGGTAGAATAATTTGGCAGAAGATACTGAATCCACTGGAACAGGGCTTGAGACATCAGGCCTGCACATACTGCCAACTGAAGATTAGCAGCCACCGCAGTGAACTGGATCTTCAACATGAATCCACCTTTCAGTCCAGAGTAGCCGTTAAGGCCAATCCAACTTCCACAGGAATGGTGGTCTGTCTGGTAACCGCCGTGACCTTCATATCCAATTCAAAATCCTCAAACCACACAAAGCACTCCTTCTCCAGGACAGCGTCCATCCTCTTATACACCCTTAGCCCCTAAAGCAGGGAGTTGGAAGAATCCCACTCTGTCCAGAACAGGCCCTTGAGCACCTCTAGGAATTGGAAGACTTTAGTGGATTTCTGCACATCTTGCAGGAGTGGATGTATCCTCACTTCCTGCTCCATGCCTGGAGCATCGCAAACTCAAGGTGGATGAGACCCTGGGAAACAATGCCTCCAGTTCCTCCTTCCGAAAAAAGTGGATAACATTGGCCTCATCACAATCCTCTATAGGCAAGAGTACTTCTTCATCTACATCAGACATCTGAATCCAAGCTATAGTCCAAATTTCGGACAGATCCCAGTTGATCCCCTTTGCTGGGGATGCTTAGCCATAGGCAATCGAACAGGGCTTCTGCTCTCAGCCTGCCCCTCACGAGACTGCGCTCGGGAGAACCCAGAAGATGCACGGTCTGAATTTGCACATCAGAATGATCAGGCCTGTTGTAAAAGGAAAAGAATTCTGGGAAGGACAATCTGGGCTCTGGAAGCTCTTTTCTTGGGAATGATTCCATTACACTAGGGGACCCAGTGACTGTCGATCCGCTAGAGGATGTGGAGCAGCGCTATCTGCACCTCCTGCCCTTAAGCAGGCAAGGTTGGACTAACTGCAATCCCCAGCATAGAGAGGGGGAGCAATCCCTCCAGGGACAACTGAGAAGCTGCCATGCTAGAAGAGCAGAGTCCAGAAGCCAGAGATGAGACATCTGGCTTGCTACTGGCCAAATGACAATTCCTAGAAGAAGACAGTGAGCGTTAAGGCAAGTACTGCATCACAACAGCATGTGCTAAGGCCGTGGTGGCCCAATGGCGCATGCTAACTGCACTTTTACTGTGGCGTGTGTTACAGGCACTAGGATAAAAATGTGCATTGGAGCCACTTGGGCGGAATGTGCATAAAAACCATGCGACTGCTGGGTGCACAATAGAAGAAAATGGCAGGAACCCCCCCCCCCACACCATACAAACAATCAGCGGTCTACCCTGAATTGCATCCCAGACAGATGGAATCGGGAGCCCCCAACAAGGACAATGACGAGCTCAAACCTTGGTACTTATCCCCTGAGAGCCCCAGGCAGAGGATCCGTGCTGGGCTCAGCTCTACTCCCCTGATACTATTTCACTGGCTTTTGCAGCACAGTGTTTAGGGTGGCTGGCAGGCAGATCCCTCTGAGAGGGTTTTGCAATCTTTGGGAGAAAGCAGGGGGAAAAGAGGAGGCGGGAGGGGCACTGAGGTGTGAGGCTGCTGCACTGTTCCATATCCTTCCAAATCCTTCCAATTTCTGGCTGCTCAATGGGCTCTTATCATGATAAGCGCTTGGAAATGAAACAATTTTCCCTCCTCCTATGGCTACCGAAAAGATTGCAGTCTAGTAGAGCCTACCTCATCACGCTCAAGTAAGAGAGTCATTCTCAAGGTGATCGTTCATAAACGTTTAATCAACATTTTCCTCTCAAATGTTCAGGATTTTCTTCAGAGAGGAGAAAATCCATTCACCATCTGCTGGAGACAAAGGAACACTGAAGTGATCTCTGGTATCTGAAGTATATAGAGGCATGGGAGTGATGTCATTAAAAACTTGGCTTTCATTGGTTCTTTATCTCTACCAATCTGCTGGAAGTGGAACACAACCCACTTGTCTGGACTGGTCTAGCAGGACAATATGGAAACATATATTTAAAAAAACAACACAGAAATCAAAATAGCATTTGAATACCCAATGGTGTACCAAGGACTGGGCAGTGGGTGTGGCCCGCCCCAGGTGTCCGTCGGGAGCGGGGTGCACCTCTGCTGGGCCTACACAGCAGAACCAGTGTGGCAAATTTAACTTAAAACTGTGGGTGGTTTGCCATGCTGGCTCCACTCCTGGCCAAGTGGCTGTTCTCTACCAACTGAAGTCTTGCGAATCATGAGACTTCGGCCTGGGAGAGAACAGCCACCAGGCCTGGATCGGAGGAAGTGCAGCAAACCACTCATGGCTTTAAGTTAAGTTTGCCGCACTGGTTCTGCCGTAAGGGCCCAGCAGGTGGGGAGTGCTGATCCCGGGTGCCCACGGAGCTTGGAGTGTCACTATGAACACCGTATATGAAGAAAAGGGTATTGGGTTTCTAATGCTTACACTATTTAGAAGACGAGGTGCAGTTACATTTTTCATACAAGCCGCTGTCCAAATTATGAGCAACAAATTTGTTTTAGATGGGAGTGTGGAATGATTCCAGCAGCAGACAAGGGCTGTTTTTGCAGCTGTTAAACAGTACACTGCAGAAACAATGATGCTTCTGTCTTACGTGCTGTATACGCTGTTCTTTTTCAGAGCAAGAAGCCAAAATGCACCCAGCTTTAGTTATGTCAGAACTGTATTTCCTATGAGAGCAGGATGGTGAAAACTTTAGGAGGAGATTTTAGAAGCTGCGTGCAGTTTACATGAGTGTAAGTAGTGAATTTGCAGGTGTAAATTGGCATGCATCTACAAGTGACAATTTTAGAAAAGGTGCTCCTAATGGTATATGCAGCAGCATGCAGAGATTTCAAAGAGCCGTGTTCTAGACATGGTTTGGATGATCCTTCAACATATACACATATATCCAGAAACATTTCCTTATAGGTAATTTGTATCTAGGAGTGGAGGACTAGTCTGGTGGTTAGAGCAACAGCCTAGTACCCAAGAGATCATGGTTTGATTCCCACTGACACTCCTTGTGACCTTGGTCAAGCCAATATACCATCCATTGTCTCAGGAGAGTCCTGGGAATCTACTTCCAGTTATATCTTTCCTAGAAAACCCAATGGCTGCTGGGCCACCAGGAGTGAGCATTGACTTGACAGCACTGGGGAAAAAAAGAAACTTACATGTGCTTCATGCATAGCTGACTGCTCATTTGAACCTAAACCTGGGGAGAAAATTGTCCTCAGTTCATATCATCTCAAAAGCCACTAAAAGTTTGAGTTTTGGGGCTCAGCTCCTTAATTGGTTTCCCATAGGAATACAGTTTACAAAATCTGTCACTTACACATGTAAGTGGTACTACTGACCCCCATGGAGGGCAATGTTATAACAGATCACCTCTATGTGAAGGCCAAAGAGGTGCATATTTTCTGACTCATGCTGTAGACGCCTTTATAAATCACTTCACCAAGCCCACAGAAACAATGGTTAAAACGAGGCCACGGTTATCTCTGTCTGCTTGGGAGCAGGTGTAAATGTTCGTGTGCAAAGGAGCCACATATGTATATATTTTATAAAATAGTGTGTAAATTGCAACTCTACGCATGCTGCACCCTAACTCCAGCCCTGAACACTCCTACACGCGAGATGTATGTTCTCATCATTCCCCATGCTTTTATGCTTGAGATAATTTTATATGGAATTTTAAATGTAAATAATTGCATAGACGTGCAAGAGGAGCAAAATTGCATCTTATGGTGGTAACTCTATATAGGGCGTGCGGAGAGGTGCACACTGGAAATGTGCATAAGACCCTATTCTAAAGGATTTATGCACGTGAATGGGCACTTAGATGCATGCTGTAGCTAGTTGCTATTTTGTAAGTCCAGTCACGCATATCTTTCATTAGAGTGTACCATATTACCTGGATTATGTTGCCCCTGAGTATAAGTCACCTGGGCCAAAAGCAGGCTTAAAACCAGTACAGTTATTGTATAAGTCACCCTGGTGTATAGGGAGGAGCGGCCTAGTGGTTAGGACATGATACCTCAGGCTGGAAGACTAGGGGCTCAAGTCCCACCTGGGGACAGCAATCTCAGGCCAGAGAGATTGGGGTTTCTAGTCCTATAGGCACTCCTTGTGGCCTTGGGCAAGCTACTTAACCCTTCATTGCCTCAGGTACACATAGATTGTGAACCCTTTGGGGATGAGGGAATCTATCCAGTATCTATTTGTAGTAATTACATAATGAAAACCACTTTGATTGAAGGATAAGGCAGTACAGAAAACTGGTTAAATAAGTCACAGCTTATTGCTGGATCTCTAAGGAGCCTTGATTGGGTTGACAAGGAAAAACCTATGAGAGCTTACCGGCAGTGCAAATCCCTGGAGTACTAGAACAGCCGAACAACTTCTCTGCCTGGATGGCCTTCAAGAGGCGGGAGTTCGCCCAGTTTCTCAGTCACTGCAGCGACCCAGTGCAGGGAGCAGAGTGAAGAAGGTGGCGGGGCTTGAACTTAAAATTAAAACTTTTCAGTTTTACGTGACCAGTGCCAGTCTGGTGGTCCTGCAGCTTTTGGAGAGCCTCCGCCTTCGGTACCGGGCCTGAGCTGCTGCTCAGTGGAGTGGTCAACCCTGGATGGGGCAGTGGCAGCCCGCCTTCCCACGAGCCTGGTGTATGACGGCATGGCAGTACGGTCCCTCTCTCTCTTTGGGAAGGGGATTCTATATCTTCCTCTTTAGCTGGAGGGTTATGGTAAAGTTTTTGTGTAAGTCGCCTCTTTAGGTCACACCGGCATGTCATAATGTAAAAACCGTGACTTATAATCTGGAAAATACGGTACGCAGGAGCGGAACTTGGGCAGAGAGTAGGTAGGGTTTACATTTACCTGCATAAGCTAGAGATGATTATAACTTACGTGTGTTTCTGCTGAATCTAGGTACGGGAATTTACCCCTGCTCCAGAACAGGCAAAACTGCCAGTTTGCAAGACTTTGGTTGGGAGGGAACAGCCGCCAGGCCTGGAGCGGAGGCATCCGGGCAAGCCAGCACAAACATTAAGGTATGTTTGCTGCACGTGCCTCCACCATGTGGGGCCCAGAGTTTTGGCACCCCCTCCTGGCCGGCACCCAGGGTGACCAAACCCACCACCCCGCCCTTGGTACACCACTGCTTTAGAGTTTATGACAATAGCTAGTGGGGTAGGTAAGTGTGATTCTACAATACTCAACTCAGAAACCTCGACTTGAAACTCAGACTGATCAACATTTACAGCTAGATGAAAATGCACTTCCCTCTTATTCTATACAATTTACTGGAAACAGGAACACAAGGAATTAGGTTTAAAGTCTCAAAGGTGGTTTAACACTCGGGGTTAATTTTGAGCAGGAACCACTTGTTCAGCTGGACAAAACAGCAAAGCCACGTGACATCTATATAAGAGCCACATGGTATGAGGTAGGTGGGAAACCCCAGGATCTAATTCCTAGCCCCCTGCCTTTAACGGAAGGCATATAAAATTTACCCTCACCAAGAAGAGCTGGCAAGGAGAAAGCCTTCTGTAGCAGTTATTAGTGCGATCAGAGAGCTATACAGATTTAGCCTCATGCATATCTGAAGCAGAGGAGACGACCAAGCACTTACAGAGTTGCCAAGTTGCCCAGTTCCAGAAGTGAGATTGCTTGCCAGTTGTGCTTTTTAAAATGTGCATTGCAATGCAGTGTGGTATTTGAGGTCCTTGATTTTACCCGTTGGAATCAGTCCTGCCGGTCCCATAATGCATCATAATGAGATGGTCGGAAATCCAGGACTGGCTTAAAATCTCATTCCTGGAACTGGGTAACATGGCACCTCTGCACTTAGATGGCTGCTACATCCAGCCCCATTCTCAATCTAATATTTAGATAATTTAAGCAACCCATAAGAGACAAATAAACATTTAAAATGCAAGATGACATGTCCCCACTCCATCTCCTGTTGCCATTCCCCAGCTCCCAATTCCAGCTTTTCTCCATGCTTTCCTTGCCCTGTCGTTCCTTAGTTTCATTATTCCCTGTCCCACTTTCCATGAATCATTTTCACTCCCCCTCTATTCCTCCAGACTTTCCTCTGGATCCTCACATCCCTACCTCTGGGCTACATTCACCCTACAGTTCCCACGGCTTATTTTTACATTTACTGTATTTGCTGCCACTTGCTGGACTATTCCACGGGATTCATTTTAATTATATTGTTGATATGATGTTCACTTAGACACAGAAATCAGTCTGTTATTACAGTGCATTGCAACAGTATTCATCCCCTCTGTGTTTGTCCTGTTTTGTCATAGTACAACTTGGAATTAAAATGGAGTTTTGCGGATTAGCACCATATGATATACATAACATGCCTACGACTTTGAAGGTCAAAATATTAAGACACAAAAAAAACCTGAAAGCAGGAGTGTGCATATATATATTCACCCCCCAAAGTCAATACATTGTAGAGACGCTTTTTATGAAATTACAGTTGGAAGTCTCTTGGGGTATGTCTCTATTAGCTTAACACATCTAGCCACTTTGGATTTTCACGCAAAACTGCTCCAACTCCTTCAAATTAGATGGGTTGTGTTGGTGTACAGCAATCTTCAAGTAATGCCACAGATTCTCAATTGGATTGAGGTCTGGGCTTTAACTAGGCCTTTCCAAGACATTTAAATGTTTCCCTTTAAACCAGCTTTAGCAGTATGTTTAGGGTCATTGTCCTGCTGAAAGGTGAACTTTCGTCCCAGTCTCAAATCTCTGGCAGACTGAAACAGGTTTTCCTCAAGAATTGCCCTGTATTTAGTGCCATCCATCGTTCCTTCAATCCTGACCAGTTTTCCTGTCCCTGCCGATGAAAAACATCCCCACAGCATGGTGCTGCCACCACCATGTTTCACAGTGGGAACGGTGTTCTCGGGGTGATGGGAAGGCTGGCTTTGTGCCACACATGATGTTTCCCATGATGGCCAAAAAGTTCAATTTTCGTCTCATCTGACCAGAAAACCTTCTTCCATGTGTTTGGGGGGGTCCGCCACATGCTGTTGTGCAAACTTCAAACATGTTTTATTATTTCTTTCTTTAAGCAAGGGCTTTTTTCTGGCCACTCTTCCATTAAGCCCCACTCTGTGGATAGATACTCCCATCTCCGCTGTGGATCATTGCAGCTCCTTCAGTGTTATCATTGGTGTCTTTGTAGCATCTCTGATTAATGCCCTCCTTGCCCAGTCTGTGAGTTTTGATGGGCGGCCTTCTCTTGTCAGGTTTATAGTGGTGCCATATTCTTTCTATTTTGTTATAATGGATTTAATGTTGCTCAGTGGGATATTCAGAATTTGGGATATTTTTTCATAACGCAACCCTGATCTATACATCTCCACAACTTTGTCTCTGACCTGTTTGAAGTGATCCTTGGTCTTCATGTTGCTTGCTTAGTGGTGTGGCAGTCAGGGGCATTTCAGAACGGGTATATTTATACAGGCATCATGTGACAGATCATATGACACTGATTGCACATAGTTGGACCCTAATCAACTACTTATGTGACTACTGAGGTTAATTGGTTGGACCAGATCTTATTTAGGGTTTCATACCAAAAGGGATGAATACATACACTCACAACTTTTCAGTTTTTAGTTGTTTTTTTAATATATACAAGGTATTTTATTGCCATTTCACTTCACCAATTTGGACTATATTGTTAGGTCCATTACCTAATATCCAAATGAACCTCCATTTTCATACCAGGTTGTACATAATGTGACAAAACAGGACAAAAACCAAGGGATGACTATTTTCGCAAGGCACTGTATAAGTCAGACTTGTGCTGAAGCATGATTCTAGGATGAAAAGGCTCACATGCTCATGTGAGACACCAGATGTTTAGTGCACATCTGTGCTGCCTATATACTACATTGCCGAGATTAATAAAGCAAAGATCTCTGACTGTTACAGGATATCATGAATTTGTTACCATAACGTTTTGCAGTTGGCACCCTCTAGTGGACAGATGTATAAATCTATCATTTGAACTCAGAAGCAGGATTTAGAAACAAGAGTAGGACACAGCTGAAAGTTGTGAAATTGTGCTCAGATTTCAAGTGAAGGGTATGGAATTCCATAAGAATGGGGCTACATACAGAGCAGTGAGGGCATTCTAAATGGAGTCTGTATCCATTTAGTCTGTCCAGTTTCATTTCAAGGGCAAAGTTGATCATTGGCTTTCCCTCTCAATTCTTCTCAACTAGGGTCCTCTGTGCTGATCTGAAGAGCTCCTGAATTCCATTGCTGTTTTCATCTCCACCACCTCCATTCATGGATATAAAATGGCTTATTAGAAATATAGAAACATGATGGCAGAAAAAGACCACATGGCCTATCTAGTCTGTCCTTCCATATCAACTAGAATAGTCCCCTTTTTACCTTTAGAGATCCTCTGTATATGTCCCATGCTTTTTTGAATTCAGATACTGTCCTGGTCTTTACCACCTCCACTGGGAGACTATTCCACACATCTACCACTCTTTCCATAAAGAAATATTTCCGCATATTACGCCTGAGTCTATACCCCTTTCGCCCTCATCCTATGCCCCTCCTAGCACAGCTTGCCTTCAATTGAAAGGGGCTCTCCACCTGTGCATTTATGCCACGGAGGTATTTAAACATCTTTATCATATCTCCTCTATCCTGCCTTTCTTCAAAAATATACATATTAAGATCTTTAAGGGGCATGTTTACTAAACTGTCTTAATGTGTGCTCTGTGATGTTATCGCGCAATAATGGCGCTTTATCAGGCGCACGGGTACCTTAGCACGCGATAACGCGCGCAGCAGCGCAAATGAGCGCTGAAGGTGGGGAAAGGCTCCCGGAGGGCGGAGGAAGGCTCCCCAGGGGTGGACAGAGAGGGTCAATGGGCGGAGAGTGGGAGGGGAGAGGCTCCCTGCACACTAATGCTGTGAAATCCAAGGCTCAAAACTAACGCCAATGAAACCCTGGCGTTAGAGCCGATTTAAAGGGAAAAGAAACCATTTCCGTCAGCAATGTACAGCAAAACCAGGGAAACCTACAAAAGGTGATACGTGTGATACATGTGCACGGAACAAAAGGGCAAATAAACATTGAAAAGGACCCCAACAAAATGTAAAAAAACCATAACCAAGTTGGGCAATAGTGATATCAATGGGAAACATCAAAAAACACTCTCAAGAAAGCTCCAAAAAAAAAGATATGAATTTTGGAAGGGTCTATGCTCCGTCCCCATACAAGGTGAATGAGCCCACAGTAAAATTGCGCTGAGCAGGGTTTCCGACTCCATTGGCCAGGTTTCCCATGGCGTGCACATGTTCCACAACAGCAGGGCGGGCATGTCGGAACGGGCAACTGGACAGATGCTGGAAATGGGGACACAGAGGGCTGCAGGCGGCACATGCTGTGGTGCAGCTGGGCCACAGTGCAGACTAGGGTGATGCCTAGCTGGCCCATAGGAATGCTGAAACAGTAGAGCAGCCAGACAGCAACTGATGAGGGCCCAACATGGGCACGAGTGTGCTCCCCACAGTGTCACAGGGGATAGTACCCAGCAGGTACCCCCAAGGGCACGGAACATTGGCATGCGGTGCTGGGGGGAAGCATGGATAGCTATGCAGGCACTTCTACCCCAGAACCCTCACCATAGGCAGCCGCCTACCCGCACACTGGATGGCCTGAGACTGCGCTCCACCAGCACCACCAGCAGAAGGGCACAATACTCCAAATGAGTTTGCACCTTATACAAAGGCACTATCACCGCCTTTATTCTGTTGGCCATAAGAACATAAGAACATAAGAACATAAGATATGCCATACTGGGTCAGACCAAGGTCCATCAAGCCCAGTATTCTGTTTCCAACAGTGGCCAATCTAGGTCATATGTACCTAGCAGTTTCCCCAAGAGACACAAGTTCGACAGTGCTTGTACTGGGTCAAGCATTGATATCTTCGGTCACTTACACTCATGTAAACAGCACGCAGCTTCTAAAATCTCCTCCTAAAGTTTTCACCATCCTGCTCTCATAGGAAATACATAAGAAGGTTTATGGACCTTTCCTCCAGGAACTTGTCCAAACCTTTTTTAAACCCAGCTACACTAACAGCCTTTACTACATCCTCCGGTAACAAATTCCAGAGTTTGATTACACGTTGAGTGAAAAAATATTTTCTTTTATTAGTCTTAAATAGTTTACCCTGTAGCTTCATTGCATATCCCCTAGTCTTTCTATATTCTGATAAGGTAAACAATCGATCTACGTTTACCCGTTCCACTCCGTTCATTAATTTATAGACTTCTATCATATCTCCCCTCAGCCGTCTCTTTTCCAGGTTAACCTTTTTAGCCTTTCTTCATAGGAGTATCCTTCCATACCCTTTACCATTTTGGTGACTCTTCTCTGTACCTTTTCTAAAATCGCTATATCCTTTTTAAGATACGGCGACCAGAATTGCACACAATATTCAAGGTGCGGTCTCACCATGGAACGATATAGAGGCATTATAATATCTTTTGTTTTATTTTCCATTCCTTTCCTTATCATACCTAGCATTCTATTTGCTCTCTTGGCCGCCGCTGCACACTGGGCCAAGGGTTTTAACATGGTATCCACAATGACACCTAAATCTTTTTCCTGGGTGGTGGTTCCTAATGTGGAACCTTGCATCGTGTAACCATAGTTTGGGTTGTTCTTCCCTAGGTGCATAACCTTGCACTTGTCCACATTAAATTTCATCTGCCATTTTGATGCCCAGTCTTCCAATTTATCAAGATCCTCTTGCAATTTTTCACAATCCTCTTGGGTTTTAACAACTTTAAATAGTTTTGTGTCATTGACAAATTTGATAACCTCACTCGTTATTCCATTTTCCAGGTCATTTATGAATATGTCAAAAAGCAGCGGACCCAGCACAGATCCCTGGGGTACACCATTATTCACCTTTCTCCATTGGGAAAATTGGCCATTTAGCCCTACCCTCTGCTTTCTATCTTTTAACCAGTTCCTGATCCACAATAGTACACTGCCTCCTATCCCATGACTCTTTAGTTTTGCCAAAAGTCTCTGATGAGGGACCTTGTCAAAGGCTTTCTGAAAGTCCAGATACACAATATCAACCGACTCACCTTTGTCCACCTGTTTATTCACTCCTTCAAAAAAACATAACAGATTAGTAAGACAAGATCTTCCTTGTCTAAAGCCATGTTGGCTGTCTCCCATTAGGTTGTGACTATCTACATGCTGAGTAATTTTATTCTTTATGATGGTTTCTACCATTTTTCCCGGTACTGACATGAGGCTCACCGGTCTGTAGTTTCCCGGATCACCCCTGGAACCCTTTTTAAAAATTGGTGTTACATTGGCGATCCTCCAATCTTCAGGTATTAGAGATGATTTTAATGATAGTTCACAGATTACTGATAGCAGTTCTGCAATCTCATATTTCAGTTCTTTCAACACCCTTGGATGTATACCATCCGGCCCAGGTGATTTGCTACTCTTCAGTTTATCTAATAGTTGTAAGACATCTTCCTGATGTATCGATATTTCCTTCAATTCTTCTGCACCTTTAAATTCCACTTCAGTCATGGGTAACATCCCTACATCTTCCTCAATAAAGACCGAAGCAAAGAATTCATTCAGTCTCTCCGCTATCGCCTTGTTGCCTCTTAGTGCTCCTTTAACCCCTTTATCATCTAATGGACCAACTGACTCTCTCATAGGTTTTTTGCTACGAATGTACTTGAAAAGGTCTTTATTTCGCATTTTTGCTTCCGCAGCAAGCTTCTTCTCAAATTCTCTCTTTGCCTGCTTTATTAATGCCTTGCATTTGACTTGCCAGTGCTTGTGCTGTTTCCAGGTTTTGTCGTTTGGCTCTTTTTTCCATTTCCTGAAAGATGCTTTTTTGGGAACAACAGCCTCTCTGACCTCACCTTTAAACCATGCTGGCAGTTTTTTGGACTTCCTTCCACTTTTCTTAAAGCGTGGAATACAGGTGGCCTGGGCTTCCAAGATAGTATTTTTCAACAACACCCAAGCTTGATGTACGTCTTTAACCTTCGCAACTGCTCCTTTTAGTTTTTTCTTAACTGTTTTCCTCATTTTATCATAGTCTCTCTTTCGAAAGTTAAAAGGTAGTACTGTGGATTTCCTTACTATCCCTCCTCCACTAATTAAATCAAAGGCGATCATGCTATGATCACTATTGCCAAGTGGCCCCAACACCCTTATCTCTTGCACTAGATCTGGTGTTCCACTAAGGACTAGGTCTAATATGGCGTCCCCTCTGGTCGGTTCATGAACCAGCTGCTCCAAGAAGCAGTCATTTATTTCATCTAGGAACTTCCTCTCCCTATGCACCCAAGCATCCTTCTGGCTTTTGATGTTGCTTTTTCTATCTGTTTAGCTACTTTAAGTTCATCAGACATACTCACGCCCAGGTCCCACTCTTTTTTGTGGACAGAAGTATTTAACCCCTACACTGAACCGCTCTCTTAGATTTTTGCAGTCCAAATGTAAGTTTTAGCATTGAACCTCAGCTGCCAAATTCTAGACCATTCTTCAAGCTTAGTTAGATTCTTCCTCATGTTACCTACTCCTTCCTGGGTGTCTACTCTATTGCAGATTTTGGTATCATCCACAAAGAGGTAAACCTTATCTGACAGCCCTTTTGCAATATCATTAACAGATATGTTAAAAAGAATTGGACCAGGATCAGATCCCAGTGGCACACCACTGGTAACCTTCTTCTCCTCAGAATGAGCTCCATTTACCTGTACCCTTTGCCGCCTCCCACTCAACCAATTTCTAACCCCATGAGTAACTTTAGGGTCCATCCCTAGGGTGCTCAGTTTGTTTATAAGTCGCCTGTGCAGAATCCTGTCAAAAGCTTTTCTGAAATCTAAATACACCACATCTAGGGTTCTCCCTCGGTCCACCTCACTAGTCACCCAGTAAAATAAATCAATCAGATTTGTCTGACAAGACCTGCCTCTGGTAAACCCATGCTGCTTTGGATCCTGCAATCCACTGAACTCCAGAAACCTCATTATTCTCTTTTTTAGCAGCATTTCCAATAATTTGCTCGCTACAGAGGCTAGACTACCTAGCCTGTAGTTTTCAACCTTATCCTTATTTCCGCTTTTGTGTAAAGGGACCACATGTGCCTCTCCAGTCCTCTGGCACCAAGCCCGACTCTAAAGAAGCATTGAAAAGGTCGGTCAGTGGAGCCATTAGAATGTCCCCGAGTTCCTTCTGTATTCTCGGATGTATCACATCTGGTCCCATCGCTTTATCTACTTTTAGTTTAGCTAGTTCCTCACAAACAGAGTCTTCTGAAAATTGTTCAAGCTCTCTGTCACTTCTTTTCCTATTTGTGAGTATTTTATGAGGTCCTGCATCTGGCACTTCATCTGTGAACACAGAACAGAAATATTTATTAAGCAATTCCGCTTTATCCTCATAAGTTTCTTCATATTCCTCCCCTTCACCCTTGAGTCTGACAATACTATGTTTATCCTTCCTCCTCTCACTAACATATCTGAAAAATGTCTTTTCCCCCCATTTTATTGCATTGGCTATTTATTCTTGTTGTATCTTTGCTTTCTGACTACTTTGCTAGCTTCTCAAAGTTTTTCCAAATATAGATGCTTGTTTTCCTCTCACTGTGATCTCTTGCATTTTATTAAGGCCTCCTTCTTTTTCTTCACCTTTTCAGCTACTTTTGAGAACCATAACAGCCTCCTTTTCCTTTTATTTACCTTTCTAAGAAAAAGGTTTTTTGCCCTTAAAATATCATCTTTCAGTTTTGTCCACCATTTTTCCTCATCCTCCAGCTGTTACCGTCCCGCTAATGACTCCTTGAGGTATTGTCCCTTCTTGGCAAAGTTAGTTTTCCTAAAGTCTAAGGCCCTCCTTTTGAATGGATTTTATCAGCCCTAGTCTTAATACTGAACCACACCATCGGATGATCACTGAATACGAGATGATCTCTCATTATGACATCAGAAACACTTTCCCTGTTGGTAAGCATCAAGTCCAGTAAGGCCTGTTACCAGTTGCCTGAATTGTTCTCCCTGTAGAGAATCCGGGATCTCCTTACTTCTAGATGACACCATAGCAGAGATCAACATCTGGCATATTGAAATCATTTATAAGTAGCACTTCTTTCATGGCAATGCTGTGTATGTCTCCTATTAAATCTCCATCCACTTCTTCTCCATCCCTACCATACTTCAATTGTGGAGTCGTCTTGCTGAGATTTTGTATGGATGTTATACAACAGGATCACCACGTGAAGGTACTCAGCAAAACTTGAGGCGGGGACTTTATTCTCTCCTGCTAAGAGATGCACATCAATTCAACAGCTGTTGCACATCCCTTTGACCCCACAGCTGTTTTAAACCCCTTCTCTCTGTGAGAGGGATATGTATATCACTCCAATGCAAATGTATTTTTCCCCTTTTTCTAGTTTAACCTACAGTGCTTCCTCTCTCTCTTTTAATCCCTGTAATTCTATAGATTTAATATTATTTTGTACATATAATGCCACTCCTCCTCCCTTTCTTCCTACCCTGTCCTTTCCAAATAAAGTATAGCCTGGAATAATTACATCCCAGTCATGAACCATGTCTCCATAACCCACTAAATCCAAGTCAGCCTTTTCCATTAAAGTCTTAACATCTGGGATCTTATTTCACATGCTATGGACATTTATACACACCGCTTTCAAGAGGTTGCCTCTTTTACCCATATCTACAGAGGTACTGAATCTTTCACTTACCTGATGGCTTTCTTCACCAATCCCCAACAAATCTACTTTAAAGCCCTCTTCAGTAGGTTAGCCAGTCTGCTGCGGAAGACACTTCAACCCTTCTTGGACAGATGGATAGCAGCTCTGCTCTGCAGCCCTTGGAACATCATCCCATGATCCAGAAAACCAAAACACTATCAATGACACCATCCACGTAGCCATGCATTCTTCTCCAGGATGTGAGCTTCTCTGCCTCAGCCTTTACCCTCAACAGGGAGGATTGAAGAAAACACCACCTGTGCTCTTATCTGCTTCACCCTCTGTTCCAGAGCCATGAAGTCACTCTTGATATGCTCAGAGGGATAACTGGCAGTATCATTTGTGCCAACATGGATGAGCAACATCGGATAATAGTCAGTAGGCTTGATGAGTTTTGACAAACTCTCCATAACATCTCAGATTTTTGGCACCAGGCAGACAACACACCTCTCTGGACATCAAGTCTGTTTGGCAGATGGATACCTCAGTACCCTTCAGAAGAGAGTTAGCAACCACCACTACCATTCGCTTCCTTGTGGTGACTAATTCTGAAAATTTGGGGTGCCTGATCTCTGGTTCTTCCCTTTCCTAGGATGCTTTCACCTCCTCCACTTCCAGGGCTGCATACTGGTTCTTCAATTCAAGGGCTGGAGGAGTTGGATTGTTGATTTCGCAGGCTCTGGTAACTCGTGTCCATTGTGTTCATTGAATGAACTGCTGAGGAATGGACTCTAGGGACGACATTACCAAAACTGTGGGTGAAATAAAAGCTATTCATCCTTTAATTACAGTAAAACAAAATACAAAAATAAGAAAAAATTCTGGTATTCCAAAATAAAGGATAATTTGGAAATCCTAAAGAAAAAGCAGTGAGAAAAGAAATAAGGAAGTTACTAGCAGCAGTTCTGAAAGGGAAAAATACAAATGTACTTTCCCTTTAAGAACTGCCTAGGAGATTTTACTTTAAAACAGATATTTTTTCCCTCCCAAACAATGTACATAGTTTTGAAAATGTAAAAATGATATAGATTGTGGTATTCGCTGCCATTTACTCCATCCCCATGAACACGCCACTCATTGCATACTTTTCCACTGGAAGGATAAGAAATTCTTCAGATAGCCAGTAGATGTAGAGAAGTAGCCATTTCCCCATGTAAGTGCCTTTCAAAAATGGCTCTTGTGAAGGTAGGAGAGCAGATGGATGCCATCAGTCACCACAAACACTGAAAATTTCCATGGACAGGTGAGTTTCCCGTCATCACATAAGCAGTAACTGAAGAGAAACACATTACAAGGAACGAGAGACTTCACAATTAGAGACATATATTATGTAAAAAGGATGTTCACAAACTAACCCTTGACTTTGTTGAACTGCTATGTAAGAACATAAGATATGTAGGACCAGTACAAGAATATGAGGCGCCCTAGGTGAATCTCATCCCTTACACCCCCTGCTCCCATCTCTGCCTCCACTGCCGCTGCTGTTCTCCCTCTCTGGGACCTGCAGCAGCAGCAATGGTTTCAAATAGCTCTGCAGCACTTATCTAAACCTCCAGTGCTGCGAGGATGTTTGTGCTTATGTCCCCTCTGATGGCTGATGCTAACGTTCTGTTTGCATGGGGCAGCAGAGGGAGACACCAGAGAGGGGCGGCAGGAGCAGCAATGGACAATTGGATGATTGATGCACTAGGTACCGCCTAGTTCATCTAAGGGTTGCACCAACCCTGAAGATATGCCATATGGGTCAGACCAAATGGAAGAGCCTGTCTTCTGCAGCTTAACCAGGCGATGGAGTCTACCAGTTATGGACTTGATAGTGATGGTGGACAAAGCCAAGCTTTGCATGTTTTTTCAGTTGCCGCAGGGAGTGCATGTCCAAAGACCTTGACGTGTTAGCCCAGAAGTGGCTGAGCGAGGGGCCCCTCTATGCCTTCGCACCGCGGCCCCTGATTGGGTGAGTGGTCCAGCGCATAGAGGCACACTGTGGTCTCGTGGTTCTCATAGCTCTGAATTGACCACAAAGACTGTGGTATGTGGATCTAGTTCAGCTAGTGGTGGACAAGCCATGGAGTTTGCCGGCCAATATCCTGGATCGGAGGAAGTGCAGCAAACCACTCATGTCTTTAAGTTAAGTTTGCTGCACTGGTTCTGCCGTAAGGGCCCAGCAGGTGGGGAGTGCTGATCCTGGGTGCCCACGGAGCTTGGAGTGTCACTTTGAACACCGTATATGAAGAAAAGGGTATTGGGTTTCTAATGCTTACACTATTTAGAAGACGAGGTGCAGTTACATTTTTCATACAAGCCGCTGTCCAAATTATGAGCAACAAATTTGTTTTAGATGGGAGTGTGGAATGATTCCAGCAGCAGACAAGGGCTGTTTTTGCAGCTGTTAAACAGTACACTGCAGAAACAATGATGCTTCTGTCTTACGTGCTGTATACGCTGTTCTTTTTCAGAGCAAGAAGCCAAAATACACCCAGCTTTAGTTATGTCAGAAATGTATCAAATGTAATCAAACTCTGGAATTTGTTACCGGAGGATGTAGTAAAGGCTGTTAGTGTAGCTGGGTTTAAAAAAGGTTTGGACAAGTTCCTGGAGGAAAGGTCCATAAACCATTATTAAGAAGGGACCCAGGATATCAATGCTTGAACCAATACAAGCATTGTGGAACCTGTGTCCCTTGGGGAAACTGCTAGGTACATATGACCTAGATTGGCCACTGTTGGAAACAGAATACTGGGCTTGATGGACCTTGGTCTGACCCAGTATGGCATATCTTATGTTCTTATGTTCTTATGTATTTCCTATGAGAGCAGGATGGTGAAAACTTTAGGAGGAGATTTTAGAAGCTGCGTGCTGTTTACATGAGTGTAAGTAGTGAATTTGCAGGTGTAAATTGGCATGCATCTACAATGACAATTTTAGAAAAGGTGCTCCTAATGGTATATGCAGCAGCATGCAGAGATTTCAAAGAGTCGTGTTCTAGACATGGTTTGGATGATCCTTCAACATATAAATGCCTTCCATACACATATATCCAGAAACATTTCCTTATAGGTAATTTGCATCTAGGAGTGGAGGACTAGTCTGGTGGTTAGAGCAACAGCCTAGTATCCAAGAGGTCATGGTTTGATTCCCACTGACACTCCTTGTGACCTTGGTCAAGTCACTTTACCATCCATTGTCTCAGGAGAGCACATAGAGGCACACTGTTGTCTCGTGGTTCTCATAGCTCTGAATTGGCCACAAAGACTGTGGTATGTGGATCTAGTTCAGCTGGTGGTGGACAAGCCATGGAGTTTGCCAGCCAGTATCCTGTTTCCAATGGCATTGTGCAAACACTTTTGTTGTTGTTGTTGAAATGAGCCATTCACAGATATAAAATGGCAAAGATTGCCTCAAAATCCACTGTAAATTTCAGTATATTTCTGCAAATTTAACCAAAATCATGGTTAGTTAGTTATGTATTTGGAAGGATTTATATGTTGCTCATTATAATATGATAAACAATACTGTGGAGGAACTAGAATGGGTGATCAGTGGCCCTGGGAGGCCCAAGAATTAAATTACTCAGTAGCTTATAATCACACTGAGCTACATAAGACCACAAGTGAATGGGTATTAGCACACCCAATAGTTGGACGTCTGTGTTATGCTCGAACTGGACCCCAGTTCAATATGAAAGTGGGACAGCTTGTCTGTCTTAGTCAAAAGTTTTATAATGACACCACACAACAGACGTCCTGGTGGTCAGGAGTTAATGAACCTGAACCTACCAATCCATTAGCAAAATTCCCTGAGCTTGCCGATCTATGGACCGACCTTGCCCAGCCTCATGCCTGGCAAGCCCCACCTGGTTTGTATTGGATCTGTGGAACCCGAGCATATGCTCGACTCCCTATTCATTGGGGAAGGGCATGCGTCTTAGGAACCATCCGACCTTCTTTCTTTCTGTTACCCACAGAGCAGGGAGAACAATTAGGTTACCCAGTGTATACTAAGAGACATAAGCGAGCAGCTTTACAGATAGGCAAATGGGAGAGATGGGATGGTGATGATTGGCCACCCGAAAGAATTATTGCCTACTATAGACCTGCCACTTGGGAGCAAGATGGCACCTGGGGATACCGAACCCCTGTATATATGCTCAATCGTATTATACGCTTGCGAGCAGTTGTTGAACTAATAACCAATGAAACCAGCCAAGCACTCACACTTCTAGCTAGACAGAGCACACAAATGCATACTGCAATATATCAGAATTGCTTGGCACTGGATTACTTGTTAGCAGCTGAAGGAGGAGCATGTGGTAAGTTGAATCTAACCAATTGTTGTTTGAAGATAGATGACAAAGGTCAAGTAGTTGAAAATATTGCTGAAAACATGCGAAAGCAAGCCTATGTGCCAGTACAGACTTGGCATGGTCTTAAGATGCCCAATTGGTTCGAATCTATCTTCTCCGGATTGGGAGGACTTACTACTTTTGCTCTGATAATATTGGCATTTGTAGCCTTGTTTCTGCTGTTACCATGTATAATCCCATGTTGTATGCGCTCTATTAATAGTGTTATAGAAAATACAGTAGAACGAAAGACTGCCACTAAGATTTTAGCCTTATGGCACCCTAATCCTGGTACGCTTGGTCGTAACCCAACCCCAGTGTAATTAAGTGATTTAAATCTCACACCTTATTAGCTATAGGGTGAGATTAATCAAAGGGGGAAATGTGGTAGGCGAAGGCCTATGATCCATGCTGCTTGAACTAAGCAGGCAGGCCTAAGCAGCTTGACCTGTAAATGAAGCCTGTGGCTAGGCCAGAGGAATGAAAAACCTTTTGAATGCTGCCACCATAGAATCGAAACTTAACTAAGCATAATCAAGCATAGCTAAGCAGAATCGAAACTTAGGAGAAATAGAAAAACTGCTTTAATTGGTACTGATAAGAATGTGAGAAGCTTCTATGGAATTAATTAACTCTGTTGAAAGAAAAGTTACAGTGCCCTGTTTTCACACATATTCCAGCCAGCTAGTGACCTTGGAGAAGAGATGTATCAAGAGCCTAAGAACTGACCATTGTAATGAGGGCTGTAAGGGGGGGAAACAGGTGCTGAGCCCAGACAAAGGTCCTCATTGGATAACTACGTAAAGGTACCGGGACCAATAGATGGGGCAGAAGGGGTTACCGGGACCAATGAAAAGTTTGCCTATGTCTAGACTGGAGAAGAAACGTATAAAAGTTGTTGTTTTACTAACAGCCATTGCTCAGCCATTTTGAATGTGATTCTGCTTGAGTCTTGTGCACAATAAATGATTTGGACCTTTTGAACAGACTCCTGGTATTGGATCGTTTGCGCTCTGCCGCTACAATACAAAAGCATAAACATTACCTTGCCTAAGCTACAATGACCTGTGTTCGCTGTTTAGTGATCTATTTGTGGTATCTAAAAATGTTAAATAAACACATCTAATAGTATAAGATTTTCGGTTTATTTTTTGTTTTATCTGGACATGTTTCTAATTTGAAGTCTCTTATTTTTTACTAGGTTATGGTTTGTGTTTGGCCTGTGTCATTGGGGTGCAGGATTCTGTTAAAATGTAGGTTCTCTTGAGGAATCTGTAGCAGTCCAGCTTCTTCTCTTCTCCTAGCTGGAAATATTTGCAGTGCTAACTTTTCATAGGTAGGATTGGTGCAGTGTGCGTTCTTGGACTTGGCTTTGCTATGATATGATAAACCACATACAGATTTTTGTATTACTTAACAGTGTCTAGCAGTAGAGGGAGTTTGTGTTGCTTAGAAATTGTTTTTTGCATGTTGACCTGTAAAGTGAAATATTCTACTTCTGCTCTGTACTCGTTGTTAGAGGAGTTTCTATTGGTTGATCTGGGAATGTCCCAAGTGAATGGATACTTATACTCTATGTGAGTTATACGAGGTGTGACAAAAAAGAAATGAGATTGTGGCAGCCACGTCCATGACTCAATGCCAATTGGCTAACCGCTTATGTCACTGTGTTGTGCAAAACATCTCGCCACTAATCTGCTATAATATTTTTCATCTCTCTCACTCTGTTTTTCTTTTTCAGGTTTTTTTGTAGCACACTGCTCCATCGCTTTGTCATGCAACTGGATGTGGCAGAAATATGGAGCAAAGAATCAACTTGAAATTTCTGGTTAAGTTGGAGAAGGGCCCAACTGAGTGTCTCCAACTTCTCCAAAAGGCTTATGGAGAAGATGCAATGGCACAAACGCTTCAAGACTCGCAGATTGATGGTGCAAATGATAGCTAAGGAGCTCAGCCTGAACAGGGAGTCAGTGCGGACCATCTTGGTGCAGGAGCTGGAGATGAGGAAGGTGTGCACGAAGATGGTGCCCAGGCTTTTATCGGACGACCAGAAGGAGCACCCAGTCAATGTTTGTTGAGACTTGCTAGAGAAGATCGGAGAAGATCCAGAGTTTGTTGGCCAAGTCATCACAGGAGACGAGGCTTGGGTCTTCCAGTACGATCCTGAAAGCAAGAGACAGAGCCTGCAGTGGAAGACTCAACTGTCACTCAGACCCAAGAAGGCGTGCATGTCCAAATCAAGGATGAAGGTCATGCTGATCGCATTCTTCAACCAGAAGGGAGTGGTCCATCATGAGTTTATGCCTGAGGGTCAGGCAGTCAATCAGCACTTCTACCAGTAGGTCCTCAATTGTCTCCATGACTGAGTTCGGTGCAGCAGGCGGGCTCTGTGGAGAGACAAGTCATGGCTGCTCTACCACGACAAGGTGCCCACACACACAGCGGTCAGTGTGAGGCAGTTCTTGGCCAGATCTCAGCTCTCAACCACTCTCCTTATTCCCCAGATCCCGCACCGTGGGACTTCTGGCTCTTCCCCAGGCTGAAGATTATGCTCAAAGGAACTCATTTCTCCTCTGTAGAAGAGATCAAGGCCACTGTGATGAGGGAGCTGAAGGACCTCAAGGAGGAGGACTTTACCGAGTGCTTCCGTACGTGGCAGAAGCGAATGCAGAAATGCATTAACTCTGAAGGGGATTACTTTGAAGGGGACAATGAGTAATTTCTCTGTAGATTTTGTAATTAAACATTTAAGGGATAGTCTCGTTTCTTTTTTGTCACACCTCGTATACTACCATTACTACTTATCATTTGTATAGTGATATAAGGCATACACAGCACTGTACAGACACATGTAAGAGCTTGCAGTCTAGTCAAGACAGACAACACAACAGTCAAGACAGACAACACAACAAATGTGGACTAGGATATAAGATCATAAGAACATAAGATATGCCATACTGAGTCAGACCAAGGTCCATCAAGCCCAATATTCTGTTTCTAACAGTGGCCAATCCAGGTCACAAGTACCTGTCAAGTTCATAAAAAGACACAAAGGTTCCACAATGCTTGTATTGGGGTAAGCAGTGAATTTCTGGGTCCTCTTTAATAATGGTTTATGGACCATTTCTCCAAGAACTTGTCCAAATCTATTTTAAACCCAGCTACAATAATAGCTTTTACTACATCCTTTGGTAAATTTTAGGGCGCGGGCAGGGTCCCGGCGCCCGCCCGTAACCGGGTGCTCGGCCCGGCGCGGGACCATGCTCGTTCTTGTTCGGGGGTCGGGGGTGCGCGGGTGGCGAATGCCGCGCGCGTCATTTGAAAATAATGGGCTCCGCTCTGGATTGGGCGAGTGGAGCCAATCAGAGTCCAGGGGGCAGGCATGTGCTTCGGCGCTGGCGGCATGGCCGAAGCACATGCGGCCAGGCTGTCGGAGCGGCAGGATCGTGCAGCGGGGTTTGCGGCGGCTGCTGGGGCCTTGTGGTCAGAGGGCCTCGAGATCGGGCAGGCGAGTGTGAGATGGTGCAGGTGGTTTCATAAACTAAACCAGAATAAAATAATATCAAGAGGAGGCAGCATACAGACAAGGCCTGTGGCGTCGGCGGCAGGGCCGGTCTGTGGGGGGGTGTTACTTTTAAATAAAAAAAAAAAACAACAACAACATGGCTGGGGGGCGAGGGGCTAAGCGGGCGGCTGCAGTGGGGCAGGGGACTGGAAAAGGGGTGCGTGGGTCAGCGGTGAGGGGGAGATTGGGGTCAGGGGGCCCGGGGAGGGGGAGGATGCCGGGGGGGAGGGGGAGGGGTTCGGTTAGTGGCAGTGGGGCCCCATCTGCGGTGAGAAGAGCGGGGAGGGGGGGCTCAGCTGGTGGCGCTAGGGGGGATCACAGCGGGGGGTGGGGGGGCCGGCGGCTTTGATGCCGGCACCTGTCGGAGGTCGAGCAAGGGTAAGGGGTGGGGAGGCGGCTGGGGGGTTAGCGGCGGGGGACGTGGGTTCGGGGGGGCTCGGGCCCAGATGGGGGGTAGCCGCGGGGGTTTTTTGGGATATGGGCAGGCTTGGAGCGGGAGGAGCGGGAATGGGCTCCCCTGGTGGTTTTGTGATGGTGCTGGGTGGTGGTGTGCCGCCAGGTTCGCCAGGGGTCTGGGAGCAGTGGTTGGCAGGCGGGCAGGGGTCTTCCAGGGCGGAGTGGTTGGGGGCATGGCAGCCTTGGTCTCCGGGGTTTTCTCCTCTCTGTTCCCCGTTTTTGTCTCCACAGGTGCCGTTTTTGGTCGCCCAGCGAGGGGCGCCTCCGGCAGTCGATTTGCCGGGAGTGGCGAGTATGGAGTCTGCGGCGGGCGTGCCTGGTGTGGCGACGAGCGAGGATGGCCAGGCGCACGGAGCCGGTGTGCACCAGCGAGCGGAGGATCCTCGTGCTGGGCAACCGGCGACGTCCACGGAAGCAGCGGTTGGAGGCCGGGCTGGTGAGTATGCGGAGGCTGGGACAGGGGGGCTTGAGGCGCAGAGGTCGTGTGCGGAGCAGTCGTCGAGGGCGCAAAAGAGGAGGAAGCAGGCCTGTCGGCATAGACGTAGCTCTGACTCGACGTCCTCGTCTTCGTCGGATAGTTCAGAGTCTTCGGGGGAGGGCCTACTGGGTTGGTGGTGGCAGAGGGCGGTGCGTCGGGTGCGGCAAGTGCAGGTTCGGCCTCGTTCGCGGCCTTATCTGAACTTTGGGAAGGCGTTCCAAAGAAATTGCGGCGAAAAATTAAGAAGAGGAAGTATATTGATATTTTTCGCTTGCTGGAGGGTAGGAAGCGTTCGGGGGATAGCAAAAAGAAGCGCAGGGAGGACGTAAAGGCTGGGCGAATTCGCAAGGTCTCGTGCAACGTGGTAAATTGGATTAGAGCGTTCCTGCGGCTGGTAAGTGTGTGGGGGCATCAGTGGCCGGAGCATTATGGCAGTTTGCTTGCTTATGCCGACTCGATTCTGGAAGCGTCGCAAGCTCACAACGGCTGGTCGTGGCTGAATTATGACAAAAAATTTCGGGACAAAATGGAGGAGAATTGGTTATTACATTGGGGGACACAGGACATTAATCTGTGGTTAACCCAGATGTCGGTCAAGCCGGGCGGGGGAATAGGTGGGGGGGGGGGGGGGGGGTAAGGCAGGGCAAGGGGCTGCCAGCATGGCGGGGCGTCCCTTTCGGAGCGGGGCCTCTGCTGGGACGGCGAAGCCAGCCCCAGCGGGGGCCGGCGATGTGTGTTAGAGATATAATAGGTCCACGTGCCCCTTTCCGGACTGTAAGTTCCGGCACGCGTGTTCTGTGTGTGGGGTCCCCACTCGGCGATGAAATGTGTTAAGAAAGGTGCCGGGTCGCCCTCGGGGCTCGGTCCCAAGTAGGGGTGTCAGCGTGGAGGTGGCTCCCTCTCCGATTCAGGTGCCGGTGTTGCGCCGTTTGCTGCGGGGGTACCCTAGGAGGAGGGGTAGGTTAACATTGGAATTAGGTTTTCAGTTTGGTTTTGTGATTCCTGTTCAAGGCATGGTAGCAGGGGCGGTGGCGCGGAATGCTCCGAGCGTGCGGCGTTGGGCGGGGGTCGCACGCGAGAAGTTAGCGGCCGAGTTAAAGCTGGGGCGGATAGCGGGGCCATTCTTGCAACTGCTGTTTCCGAATTTTAGGGTGTCCCCCCTTGGAATCATACCCAAGAAGGAGGCGGGTAAGTTCTGGCTGATTCACAAATTGTCTTATCCGTTGGGGTCGTCGGTAAACGAGCTTATCCCAAGGGAGTTTTGTACGATGCGGTATGCCTCATTTGATAGGGCGGTGGAGCTCGTTTCCTGGGCCGGCCGTGGGGCTTTGCTGGCCAAGGTGGATATAGAGTCGGCATTTCGCTTGTTGCCGGTGCATCCGTCGGCGTTTAGGTGGCTGGGTTTCTAATTTGAGGGCGCTTATTATTATGACAAATGTATGCCAATGGGTTGTTCGGTGTCGTGTGCTTATTTTGAGAAGTTCAGCACCTTTTTGCATTGGTTGGTCGTGCAGAGAGCGGGCAGCTCGGCAGTGGTGCATTATCTGGACGATTTCCTGTTTGTTGGCGGGGCCGAGTCGGATAACTGTAGTGAGTTATTGGACGGTTTTCTTCGAATGGCCGGCGAGTTGGGGGTGCCTCTGGCGGAGGGCAAGACGGTCGGCCCGATGACAAAGCTGGTTTTCTTGGGGGTTGAGTTGGACTCGATGGACATGGTTGCGAGGCTGCCATGGGACAAGGTGGCGAAATTGAGGGTATTGGTGGCCAATGCCTTGGCTTCGTCGAGGCTCACCTTGCGGGAGATGCAGGCGCTGCTGGGTTCGCTCAATTTTGCGTGTAAGGTTATTCCAATGGGGCGGGTCTTCAGTCGGCGGCTGTCTGCAGCGACGTTGGGGGTGCGGAAGCCTCATCATCGTATCCGGGTGTCTCGGGGAATGCAGAAAATTTGCAGGTGTGGAATGTCTTTTTGAGAGAGTTCAACGGGATCACCGTATTTCGAGAGTTGGAGGTATCTAGTGAAGACTTGCAGTTACATACGGATGTGGACGGAGGGGTGGGGCTGGGTATCTATTTCAGCAGGTCATGATGTGCCGAGAGGTGGCCGCAGGCTTGGGTTGAGGAGGGGTTGGTCAATAATATTACGTTCCTGGAACTCTTTCCGATTTTGGTGGTATTGGAGTTGTGGCCGGATAGGGTGGTCAACCGTTGCGTGCGGTGGTGGTGTGACAACGAAGCGGTGGTCAATGTGGTCAATCGTTATTCGCCACGCTGCTGTCGGGTGGTGTCTCTGATGTGGCGGGTGGTTCTGGCTTGTTTGCATTTGAATGTCGATCTAAAGGCGCGGCATATCCCAGGGCATGCTAATGAAATTGCTGATGCTCTTTCCCGTTTGCAGTGGAAGCGGTTTTGCCAGTTGGCGCCGGATGCCGATGAGGAGGGGCTCGGGGTCCCCTGGAGACTGTGGAGCACTGGCCTGCGGCAATGAGAAGCCTCCTGATGAGTTCAGTGGCGGGGAGTACCTGGGAAGCGTCTCGGTGGGGTTGCGAGAAAATGCTGGCTTTTTTGCGTGCGCACGGGTGGGTGGGGGGGGGGGGCCGGTGCCGGATCAGCTGCTGGGGGAGTATGTGGGCTGGGCGAAGGAGCTGGGGGTCCCGAGATCGGCGGTGCGGATTCATTTGGCGGGGTTCGGGTTTTTTGCCAAGGCAGCGGGGTTGGAGGTCGTGGGGCGGGGCTTCTTGGCGAGGCGGTTACTCCAGGGCTGGGAGCGGTCTCAGCCGGTTTCGCGGGATCGGAGGCGCCCGATTACCCACGAATTATTGGGGAGGCTTTGGGGGGCACTGACGGGGGTGGCGTCCTCGCGGTACGAGGTAGGGCTGTTTCGAGCTGTCTTCTGCCTGGCCTTTTTTGGGGCGTTTCGGGTGGGCGAGTTGGCGGCGAGTTCGGCGGCAGCAGGTTTGGGGAATTGTTTGCGCCGGCGGCATATTTGGATGGAAAGCGCGCAGATGCGTGTCTTGTTAGCAAGGTCCAAAACTGACCAGAAGGGACAAGGGTTGTGGGTTGTATTGAGGGAGACGGGCGTGCTTACGTGCCCGGTGGCCAACATGAGGGGCTATTTGCAGGAGCGCCCCGTGGGTGAGGGGGGTCTTTTCGTGCACGAGGATTCCCGAGTGCTGATGCGGTTTCAGGTTACGGCGGTATTGCGCCTGATGCTGCGGCGGCTTGACGAGGATCGGCGACAATTTTCGGCTCACTCATTTCGTATCAGGGCAGCAACGAGCACGGCTTCCGCAGGGTTGTCGGGTGAGCAGATACGGAGTATTGGCAGGTGGTGGTCTCGAACGTTCTAGGGCTATGTGCGTCTTTGACGGTTCAGCCGGGGGGGGGGGGGGTCGGGGGGTTGCTAATGTTTTTTCTGTTGCAGATGGGGGTCTGTGTGAGCGGGGCTGTTGGATGGTGGGCCAGTCCTTCGTTTTTTGGGCTGGACAGCGTGCGGAGGTGAGGCCTATCGGGCTGAATCTGGGCCTGGATCCGGCAGCAGTGGTGATCTCATGGCTGGGTGAGCGTGGGCTGCGGTGGGCGCAGATGCTGCCTTTGCTTCGTCACCATGGACGCATCAGGAATCCACCAGCAATTCTGCTAGTGCATCTGGGGGGCAATGATATGGCTGCTTGGTCGTGCAAGTGGTTGATTAGGATGGCACAAAGGGATTTGGCTGTGGTGCTCCGCATGTGGGCGGGGGTAGTGTTGGTTTGGTCTGACATTATCCCACGGCCGGCGTGCTGGAATCAGAGGAGATGGTCCCGGGGTCTGACCAAGATTAACAGACAAATCGGGAGATCGGTTTGTGAACACGGGGGATTCCAAGTTCAGCATCCCTGGGTGGAAGTTTCGTGTTCCGGGTTGTTTAGGGAAGACGGGGTCCACTTATCGCCAGTGGGGACGGATCTTCTCCTGAACGACTGGCAAGAAGCGCTCGAGAGGGTGGTGCGTGATAAGGTTCACTGGTCGCAGCTTCCGGTTGGGGGGGGGGGGTGGCACAGGTAGTTGGTTTGCCTGTGCCGGTGGCGGGATCCCGGAGGTTTCTGGGGTCCAGAGCCTTAGGCGACTTGGGGCGGGGGCGGGGTGCCCCTCGACCCGGACAGCCCCTGGAAGAGTTTTGCTAGTAATATGGCAAAGTTGGATAGGGGCGGTAGAACTTGGCCGTTGGTGGGACCATGGCCGGAGTGGAGGCGGGGTCGCTTTGCTAATGCATGGCTGGCGACACATCGCTCCGCTGGGGTTTGTTGGGATATGTATTATGGTTGTATGTTAATGAGTTTTGTTTGGAAATAAAGCTGCGACCAATTGTTATCCAAGAACCTTGTCAATGGATTCTGTTCGGAAGGGTTGGG
Source organism: Ichthyophis bannanicus (assembly GCA_033557465.1). NCBI lineage: Eukaryota > Metazoa > Chordata > Amphibia > Gymnophiona > Ichthyophiidae > Ichthyophis > Ichthyophis bannanicus. The sequence goes on from CM066036.1 coordinate 204,128,729, forward strand.
GGGTGCTGGGGTGGGGATTCTGAAGGGGAAGCGCCGAGTCCGTCTACCCGGTTATGAATTCCAGAGTACGATTATGCGTTGAGTGAAAAAATATTTTCTCTTGTTAGTCTTAAATGGGCTACACTGTAGCTTCATTGCATGCCCCAGATCCTGTTTATTAATCAATAGTCTTCTAACTGGAGCTCTGCTCTATAACAGAGGTGATGATTACTCAAAGCAAGTGAACTAAAGTCTCAGACAGTTGCTTCATTAATAAAGACAGACAAGAATTCAGGACACAGACACTTCTCCCTATTTTTGACAATTTACCTTTTAGTTCTGTAGAGCCCGATATTCAACTGGGCAAGGCTAAGCGCCGTAGTTGCTTAGCCCTGCCTGCCGACCCCCTGTAATGAAAGTGAGTTAAAGTTGACTACTGATTATGCATCAACAGAAAATCAGGGGTTAATTAAACCTCAGTGTTGTAGGGAAAATTCCTGCCTGTGCAATTTTGTGAGAAACATCTTGCATAAACTTATGAGAGGGAGTCCTGATACAAGGATGTTGATAAAGAAAAGCTTCTTCCCATAGCAACTGTGCTGTTTCTCATAAAGTGAAGGTCTTCTATCAGAGTTCTGAGCTTCTGAACCATGGGATGGGAGATGCCCCTCCCTTGAGCATTCTCAGGCGCCTGGCCAGCATCTTGATTATGTTTAATGGATAGCTGATCCTATTCTGTTATGTGTATGTCACTTGATGGAAAATTACTGGTTGCTCTTGCAACAAGATAAAATGGGTGCCTTTTTCAGCCAGGAGAGAGAAAAAAGGAGGTCTCCCCTATGGAGTGAGCATGTGCACTGCCTAGGATTCTCCTTACTGAGAAGTCTCTCTCTTGCCTGGCTGAATCCGGGACCTATTCAGTCAAAGTGTGGCATGAGATGAAGTTCATAGCTCTGTCGGTGATGTATCATTTTCTTGTATCTTGCTGTTTGTAGATAAGTGAATCATCTGCTTTTCAAGTTATCTTTTCCAAATAATTATATGTGGATAAGCGAATTACCTGCTTTCAAGTTACCTTTTTTTGATATTTAATAAATAAACTGCTAATCTTTATTCCAAAGTGTGTTGGTCTTTATTTTCGCACCCCATTCAATTAGCAAGACACTCCCTAACCCCAGATATTCATTTCTACAGCAATGGAAGTGAATACCTGGGTCTGGCCATGCTGCCCGGAGGCCTCCACTGATATCACAGGTACACTAAAAAAATTTTTTTTTAAACTGCCTCTAATGTTTCGATTGATTTTTACGTTTTTTGGTGCGCTGAATCCAAATCTGGTAACCAATTTGCTCCATCACGTACAGATTTTTTGCTACATTGGGTTAGCAGTTTGAGGTGAACGTTTCAGATTGAGTGTGATCGAGATAAAAGTTTCTTGGATGAATTCTTTATACTAATTGTTTAGTAGTTATTCAAATAAGAATAAAGAAAATTGTAACAAGGCAGCACATAAGAATAGAGTAATGTCAACAAAACACACTGTGATGGTAGCAAAATTGTCTGCACTTAAAACAGCCACATACATGTGCACAAACATTGAGCATATAAGAGCGAGGTTAGACACAAAGCAAAGCAAAGAAATGTGCAAAAAATGTTGTACAGGTATGTATGTAAGAATAGAAAACGCAAAGCGCACCATTGCAATACATGAAGACAAACACCCGATGGTGTGAAAATAAAATTCTAATAAATGAGATCCGACACTGTGGTAATAACTAGCAAATTTTTATTTCAAAGTTTAGTAAAAACACGATATTTGTCAACACAGTTTAGATTTTAAAGTCATTCTTGGGTCAATCAATCTCCTGGTGGGCCCGTTTCTTCTTCCCCCGAATGCTTCTCTTGGTGCGCTGCTTGGCGTATTTTTCATCTGGGGTTTCCCGCAGCAGCAACCAGCAGAAATCAGCCATCATAGTGGTGTTCCATCTTCCTTAGTACCTTCTCTCTGCGTCCTTGATGTCCTGGTGAAACCTTTCACCTTGTTCTTCACTGTACGCCCCCAAGTTTTCGGGAAAGTAGTTCACATGGGAGTGCAAGAAATGGACTTTCAGGCTCATGTTACAGCCTTGTTCTTTGAAGGCATTGAGCATCCTGGCAACAATATCCTTATAGTTCTCATCCCGCCTGTTCCCCAAGAATTTGAGAATAACATCATTGAAGGAATCCCAGGCTTCTTTTTCCTTCTCAGACATCGTTTCAGCGAATGCTCCATCTGAAATGAGTTTCCTTATATCAGGGCCAACAAACACTCCTTCCTTTAGCTTTGCTTCAGAAAGTCGGGGGAACTTTGAGCAAAGGTACCGAAAGCACTCACCATCTTTTGGAAGGGACTTGATGAATTGCTTAATGAGACCCAACTTAATGTGGAGAGGTGGTAATAGAATTTTATCATGAGGTACCAAGCTCTCATGAAGAACATTTTCTCACCGGGTCTCAAATACTCCTGAATTGGCCAGTCTTTTTTCCCCCAGTGTAGGTCGCGGGCCCGGCTATCCCACAAGCAAAGGAAGCAGGGATATTTGGTGAAACCGGATTGCTGCCCTAATAGCATGGATAGAATTTTAAAGTTTCCACAAATCATCCACTTATGCTCATCATAACAAATCTTCTGAAGAATCAGGGCCAAATTCTCATATTTTTCTTGGAGAATAACAGAGTGAGCAATAGGAACTGAAGCGAATGTGTTGCCATTATGAAGAAGAACACCTTTTATGCTGTCTTTTGACGAATCAATGAACAGCCGCCATTCAGCAGGATCATACTTGAGTTTAAACCTTTCCATCACTCCGTATATATCGCTGCAAAATACCAAATCTTCCTCTCTGCTGAAATACTTCAAAAATTGTGTCTCGCGGTTGCGGTACCAATAAAAAGTTGTTCCTGGTGACAATAGATTTTTCTGTTTAAGCCGAGAACCTAGCAGTTGGGCAGCATCTTTTGGGAGTCCTAAATCCCGGACTAAATCATTCAATTCAGCTTGAGAGAAAAGTTCAGGTTTCGGATCTGGTTCAGTTTCAAACTCGGAAGTACTGGACTCATCGGGAAAAGCCATCTGATGAGTCTCATCATGATCAGAACCGTCCACACAAATATGATCCAAAGATTTTGGTGGTTCAGGCACAGGTACTTCGTTGCTATGAGGCATAGGCCTAATTGCTGAGGGAAGGTTGGGGTAACTTATTACGTTCTTATTTTTTAAGTTGTATCCCTTCACAATGCAAGAGCAAAAATAGCAGTCACTGCTGTGGTCTCTTTGTTCACGCCACATCATAGGTATTCCGAAACGAAATGCTTGTTTTTTACCGTTCATCCATAAGCGTAGATCTTCCTCACATGTCTTGCACACTTTGTGAGGAGCCCACGGTTTGTCTTGATCGCCTAACTTCAAACCGAAATAGGCGAAATATACTTTTTAATAAATGCAGAAATGTTCCTCTGCCGCTTTTTCACGGTATATTCCCACAAATAAAACAAAAACTGTCCGGAGAGTTGACGCAACCTCTGGCTCTGTGAGCCATCACAAATACACAGCACTGCAAACTACAACTGTAGTGAACCACTTCGGAATAAAGCTGGATTACGACTGAGCAAACAAAAGGTAATAATGAACTTGCAAGAAACTGAAATTTGACAGGAACGTTCATGTCGCAACCACCGTGTTTGAGCGAGCGAACGAGGCGAGGCGAACAGGAAAGAACATGCGCCAGCGCGAGTACTGGATTTAGCCCCCCGCCTCCCAATTGTCCTGTTAATGTATAAAATGAATACAAAACACTCTAAAATATCATGAGTGAGTGTTTCTAGTTAGTTAACCATTACAACCTCTATTTTGGGCCAAGAAAATAAACTGCAGTCGGCTAAAAGAAATTATGTGAACATTCCTTATATGGGTAAGAAATCTAATTTTGCAAGAAAACGTGACGTGATGGAACATTTTGGCTATTTTTCCTGGATTCAGCACCCCAAAATCTATAGGAATCAGTTGCAAAACTGGAGGCAGTTTTTTGGTAGTGTACCTGTGTATTGGATGCTGCGTAGTTAGCCTCGGCGCCTATAAGATAGACGAGGGTTTCCTTGCCTTATAGGTACCGAGCGCATACTGTGCAGCTTCCAATATCAGTGCTGCATGTTTAGCACCAGTCCCCACCTTCGCTCCATACCAGAAGGCCTCCGCCATGCCCCGATGCTAGCCGGCTAGCATCAGGGCGCGTAGGGGACTTAGTTGAGGATATCTGACGGCACTACCTATGTATGTGCCGGCAAATATCCAATTTGCAGGCATTTACACAGTTAACTGGCTGTTAACCGTGTAAATGCCTTTTGAATATCGGGCCCTTAATGTCTATTATATAAAACTGATCTAACCTCAACAGAGGCACAAAAAAATTCTTCTCCCTTCAATCTCCTGATCAACCCCAGTGTCTCTTTCTTCCAAATTCGTTAAAAATGACCTTTGAATTGCCAAAACTTTAATTTGAAAAGCTCAGCTAACTCATCACAACTAGGAGAACTCCGTTCATGACCCTCAGTCTAGGATAATGGTGGCAATTCTGAAACCAGCGCAAATAACTCCATCACTGAATTACCAGCCCCCAGAATCTGTTTAACATAATATTCCTCCTTCACCCCATTCCCTGCCTTTTAAAAGCTTTAACTTCTAATTTCTAAAATAGTCTTAATTCTTCCTTTTCACCACTCCTGAAGTTTTGTTACAGTTGTCTATACTTCTTCTTCTGTCCCCTCAGCAAATTGGTAAACTACCAGGCCTTTGGCCTCCCTCTCCATCTTATCTTCAATAGGGCTATTTCCTCCAAAATTCTTGTAATTACCTAATGTCAGCTTGCAATTAGACCTACTGAATCCCCATCTGCACATCCACCTTCTCCATAATTTTCTCCACATCATTTCCCCCATTATGTCTTATACATTGTTTACAACCCCTTTTACTACCAAGGCATGGCTCTGCCTTCACTAAAAATTTTGTAAGGCAGTGGTATGACCAAATTAAGGCATCTTTCAAGGCATTAGGGTCTAGGATCAATTGGTGGTCAATTTGGGATCATTATTTATTTATTTATGCGATTTTTATACCGCCATATCAAGAATCATAGCGGTTTACATAAAACAACTGAATTACATTGAACAAGGTAGTGATGACATATAGCTAACAAACAATCTGAGATATATACATGATTCGAATACCAGAAAACTATTTACAATTAGTCTGTTCTTGATGACTCATGTGGTTTCAATATTATGCATTTTTGAAGAGGTAATCAGAGTAATGTAATGTATTGTGGGGTGAAAGTAAGGAGAGAAATTGTGGAGTGTAAGGTACTTGATTCTTCTCAAGGTTATGTCAGGTCAATTAGTTGGAGTGATCTCTGTTTGTCCAAAATGTTCTATAAATAAGAATGTTTTGAGATGTGTGCGGAAGATAGAAAGGTCAGTTATATTTCTAAGTCCCTGTGGTAATGAGTTCCAGAGCATTGGAGAGAGATACTCGAATGCCCTGTTACTTGTGTATTGTTTTGTCATTCTGTAATCCGGGAGGAATAGGAGGGTGTTATTCATTGCGCCTCTTCAGTGTCGATCATTGGGTTGTTTTTTTTGATAAGCTGAGATAGGGTGGGGGGGGGGGGCTAATTCTCTGATGATTTTGAATGCTGTCATGATAAGTTTATATTTAATTCTGCTTTGCACGGGGAGCCAATGAAGGGTTTGAAGTATCGGTGTGATATGATCTGTACAGTGTGAGTTAGATATGAAAAAATGAGTGGAGGAGTGACCTAGTGGTTGGGCAAGGTACCTCAGGCCAGAAGGTTAGGGGTTCAAATCCCACTAGAGGACAGCAACCTTGGGCCGGAAGGACTGGGGTTTCTAGTCCCACAGGTGCTCCTTGTGGTCTTGGGCAAGTCACTTAACCCTCCATTGACCATGTTCCCTGTAAAATAGTTATCTCCAAGTTATAATGCCCTGTTCAATGTAATTTCAGTTTGTTCAATGTAAACTGCCTTGATATCATGAAAGGTGGTATATAAGAAATGTTAAATAAATAAAAATATGATGCGAGCTGTCATGTATTGTGCCATTTGCAAGGGGTGAAGAGTTTGTTTTGGTCGGCCATTGAGGAGACTATTACAATAGTCAATATGTGGGGTGATCATTACTTGCATCAATGATCTGAAGTCATTACTACTGAGTAAGGGCTTCAGATGTCTTAGTAGGCAAATTTTATTATATATGGCTTTAGTTGTGTTTTTAATGTGAGCTGTTTGTCTAAGGTAACACATAGGTATTTTACTTCATCTTTCACATCTAGAATGGTTTCATTGAAAATGATGTTGCTTGGTGGTGTGTAATTTTGATTTTTGGAAATTATTAGTGCTTCCATCTTTTTGTAGTTGATGTTCAATCCATGGGATCGGAGCCAGGCATGAATTTCTGTAAAGCATGTAATTATGGGATCAAGTATTTGTGTCCCTATATTAAAAGACATGTATAGCATTATGCCACCGGCATAGATGTCATAATCAACATTGAATTTTTTTATTAGCTGACAAATTGGCTGAATGTATATATTAAAAAGGAGAGCCGATAGTGCTGAGCCTTGAGGGAGTCCTGTAGTTTGCTTGAAGGTGCTAGAGAATTGTTGGCCAATATTTACCTGTTGCATTCTGTCTGTTAAGTATGATGAAAACCATTTAAGAGTGGTACCAATTTGAATGAGTCTATGTATAAGTAATGAGTGGATAACTGAGTCAAATGCTGCTGCAATATCTAGAAATATTAGGATGTAGGCCTGAGTGGAATTGTTAAGTGCTTTTATAATATTGTTGTATAGAATCAGCATTAGAGTTTCAACACTATACTAGGGCCTGAATCCAAATTGTTTGTCATCCAGTGGTGCATATTGATCAATGTGGTCTTGAAGTTGTAATTGAACGTTTTTTCAATTATTTTAACCAGAAAGGGTAGGCTTGAGATTGGTCTGTATGATGATGGGCACATTTTGTCCAATGATTTATTTTTTAGGATAGGACGGATTATTGCATTCTTGAGATTAATTGGCATTAGGCCCCTTTTAAGAGACTGGTTCACTATTAATAGTATGATGGGGGCTATCTCGTCATGGGCGTCCTTGATCCAGCTCACTGGTCAAGGGTCTGATTTAGATGTGGTTGTGTTTAAGTTTGCTATAAGCTTTTTGAGGGATTCTAAGTATATGCTATGAAACTCATTCCAAGGTTCAGTCTGTGGTGTTGGGCTATTGTTATTAGTATGCCTAGAAGTGTGGTTTAGGAGATGAGGTAATTTTAGACATGTAGAAGTCAGCTAATGATTGGGGAGTGATGGGGAGAGTTTCAGTAGAGTCTGTAGGGTTGGTTGTAAGTGATTTTACAATTAAGAATGGATCTTTAGGTTTATTTATTGATTTCATCAGAATATTTGTGTAATATTCCTTCTTGTCGTGATTGATTTTCTAGTGGAATTTTGATAGCATTATAGTGTATATTTTCCTGTTATCCACTGTTTTGTTTGAACACCAGGTGCATTCAGTTTTTCTAAGTTTTCTTTTTAGAAGTCGAATATCATGGGAATACCATTGTTTAGTAGGGATATTTTTATTTGGATGAGGAATTGATGTTTTTTTTGCGATTCTAGCAATATTATTGTTTTAGTTTTCTATTAGCTCCTCAAGGTTATCTATGTTTGTGTTAATAGTTTCTAAGAGGTCTTTAGTGAAGGTGTCTTTATCAAAGTATTTGAATTTTGAGTATTGTTTTGGTGATTTGTTTTCCATTTGTGTGGTGATTTGTGGAGACTCAATATAGATTTCAATAAGATGGTGGTCTGACCATGGGACCAGAGTAATTCTAGGGGTTCCCTTATGCTGGATGGAATTCTCTTGCTGGATGAATATTAAATCTTAAGTGCTCCATAGCACTGAGAAATGCACAGGCGTATGACTGTTTTAGGGCAGGGAGGTTGAAGTCACCCACTATCCATCCCACCAAATATAGTAAAAACAATCTCTGCCTCCACAGTTATGTCAATGGTTATCTGAAGATTTATACACCTGATATACGATTTTGCATCCACTGTCCTGCATTTGAACTCTAATAGAATTAGCTTTGGGAAATCTACATCAAATCATGCTCTACTCTGCACATTTCTACAGCCTCTATTTGTTTTCCATGCGCTCATGTATTTATCCAGATTCCCTGGAGAAGCCATTTGAAACACTGAATACATTTTAGAAAATACTCTCCAGGAAAATGGAATTATCAATTATGGGTGTCTGGCACAGTTTTCTCTATAATTTTCTTAGAGGAAAAAAACCTCGGGCTGCAGATACTCAGATACTGAAAAGCCAATTTAGGTCCCTGGTTATCTCATTCAATAAACCATATGGCATCCAACAAATATGAAATCTGCTCTACTCTTAATTTATTTTTTTTTTAAATACTTGAGAATTCAGGATTTTCCCAAAAAGCAGAGAGAAGAGAGAGCAGTAATATTATCTTGTAACTAGAAATTATTTATTTCCATATGCAATAAAGTAGTATGGGTTCTCTGTTAGTCCACAGAAATAAAGATTAACAAACAAAAATATTTAAGATACTGTAATACCTTTTTATTGCAATAGCATTTGACAAGCTTTTGTGAGCTGATACTGTCCTCCTCTGGCCAGAACAGAAAGAGAAAACAGCGACATTGCCCGGAAATATGCAAATCATGAAATGCGTTCCAGTGATAATTTGAAAGGGAAAGAAAGGGAGAGTTGTTGTGTTAGGGTAATCAGAAAGTGATAGTAGAAATGCCAAGTGCGGACTATTCCCAAGAGAGATCTATCACCCCAAAAGGTGTTGTTGAAGGCCAAAAGTGATATTTTTCAGGCAGTGTATCAGAGTATAAATCTAGAAAGATTTAGATATCATTGGCCCAGTATTGAAAGGATTTATGCTCCTAACTTTGAGAAGTATGGGCCTGATATTCGAAGGGCCTTACATGGGTAGCTTCCTTAGTTATCCATGTAAGGGCCTTCCTTATCCGGGATATTCAAAGGGCACCTAGACGGGTAGTGCCCTTCGAATATCCTGGCTAAGTCCCTAAAGCGCCCAGATGCTATCCACATAGCATCAGAGTGTGTTAGGGGCTTTCTGGGGTGGAGCGAGGGCGAAAGAATGGGCTACACGGGTAGCAGCATGTTTTGTTGCTATCCCCGTAGCCCTCTACGCCTTAAAGATAGGTGAGAAAAACCTTGCCTATCTTTAAGATGCAGAGGCTATGTGAGTAGCAATGAAAATCGTTGCTACCCATATAGCCTCTGCAGCTGCTGGGACATCCGGGTTAAGGGGGTTGGCGGGTAGGTTATGTGCCACCGCGGTGCATAGCCTGCCCATCTCCATATCAGGTCCTATGCTCCTAAAATTCACTAGGACTTTCTAATTTAGGAGTTTAATAATGGGTGGCAACGGGGCAGATTTAGGAAAGAGAAAAACATTAGCCCTGAGTTTAAGGAACAGACACTTAAAATTGGCCTTACAAATCTAGGCAGATGAATGAGAGTCCTAAATTTATAAACCTAAGGATCAAGTTCCAAAGGCATTTATCCAGTAAGAAGACCCTCCTATGCAGATAAGTGCCGCTGAAGGTGATATTCAGCAGCACTATTCCAGCACTCATCCAGAGAAGGAGCTAAAGCAGAACTGGCATTTATTCAGCTAGCGGCCCTTGTCATCATTGATATCCAGAAAACCTGTGCAGTTATCCTAGAAAACAAGGTCCCAGCACTCATATGCAGGGCTCGTTCATTAATACGTGAGGACCAATGGACAAGCTTAGAAGGCAATGAACAAGATGCTGGTACTGCGCACCAACATGCATCTCCTCAAAAACTCCATGCAGAGAACTATCCACATAACTTAGGACAGCAAAAAAGCCGGATATCACTGCTGTCCGGATAGTGTCAGCGATGTATTCAGCTATTCGGACGGTTGATGGTGTTTAAAAAACTTCAGATTCCTACCGTAAAATATTACTCCAATTAACTTTTAAGCTCCTAAAGTAAAATGAATTTTCAACTGAAAAGTTAGGTTCTTAAGTTTGGCTAAAAATAAGGTAAAAATTAAGGAGCTCTACTTAGGAGTCAAAATTTAAGAGCTTCTTTTTTTTTAATATCGACCCCCCAGAATTTTTTGCAAATGCAAAAAGCAACGCAAAAGGATATAGACAGAGTAGATGCACTATGAAGATCATTTTCAAGGAATTTTCTCAGGTAATTGAGGTAAAATTCTCTGGACTGAACTATGTACATGCATATTTCTGTACCTGCAGATTTTGCAGACCCAAATTTTGAAACGGAAATTATTCATTTGATACTCCCCCCTCCCCCCCCCCGAAAAAGATCTATGAATCACACATGCACAGAGAAACCCTAGGCCCAATTTTTAAAACTGCCAATTCGAATGCCATGGCAACCAGGTGTGGAGCTTAAATACTGGTGGGATATTCAGTGGCAGCATCTGGATAAGAACTGCAGCATGAACATCTGGGCTGTGCAGCGCTAATCAGGTGACCACACATACCTGGTTAGTGCGATTTTCAGCTGGCACTTGCTGGATTAGAACTTTAGGCATGCTTTTCATGTGGCCTAATTTGGATCCAGACACGTGTTGCTGAAAATCTTGCTAACCGGGTAAGCCACCGAATAACACAGTCTTCCCCTTTAGCCAGCCAACCTCCTGTTGGCCGGCCAGCTAAGGGTTTTGAATAATGGCCAACTTTCTCCATTTGTTGAGTACTAGATCCAGTATCACCCTTTCTCGCGTAGCTTCCTTCATCCTTTGTCTGGGCAGAGTGCCTTCCATTTCCTTTTGATTCTGAAGATGGGATATCCCAATCCACACTTGGCAGGTTGAAATCTCCTAGCCCCTCCCCTTTCATTCCCATTTTTGGGATATCCATGGCCAGATCTCAGTCTAGTTTCTTTGTTTGCGTTAGAGGCCTGTAGATGACTCCTGCGTGGATGGAAGCTCCATACTGCATCCTCATTTCCACAGACTTCATCCATTTCAATTGCTTTAATATTGATTTTCACATAAAGGGCTACATATCTACCCTTCTGGCCATCTCTGTTCCTCCTAAAGAGATTACAACCTTGTTTGGCCATGTCCCATTCTTGGAACTCATTGAATCTTGTCTCTATAATAACAACAATATCTATGTTTGCCTGTACCAGACCTGAAACTTTGTTGTCTAGACTGACAATATTTGTACTCATTGCTCTCCAGTTCTTTTTTGTTGGTTTTTTTTCATGTTCTTCATACCCTTTTGCCTGGTCTCCTCTTCTACTTTGTTGTTGAGAAATGAGTTGTGAAGGTGTGAGTGTGTATGACTGGAGTGGTGGGTGGGTGTGTCCACTTCCCCTGTCCTCCTATACTTACACCTTATCACTCTCACCTTTTTGCACTATCCCCCCTTCCTATTCTTCACTGCCCTGTCTTGCACTCTCCCTCTCTTCCCTCCATCCATCCATGTACTCTCCCTGTCTTGCTACCCAACCTTGCAGTCTCTCAGGCCTTCTCCTCCTTCCCTTCTCCCTTAATGCACTCCCATCCCTTCTCCTTTTCTCCTCCAACCCTTCCTCTTTCCTTATGCTCCACCCCTCTTCTTCTCTTCTGGCAAAGCACCTTCCCTCATGCCCCACCTCTTTCTTTTCTCCTAATGCCACTTCTTTCCTTCTGCTCTGCTCTCTGCCCTACCCCTTTTTCAGTGCCCTCCTATTCCTCCTCTTCAAGCCCTCTTTTGGCAGGTGGGACCCAAGGACTTTCCAGGTTGCAGTCCAGCTCTTCTGGCCAGTGGGACGGGCTTTTCAGGCTGTGTCCCACTCTTATGGCAGGCAGGACCCGACAGTCAGCTTTCGTAGAATGCAGTCCCAGCTCTTCTTGTTCACAGGATCAGAACTCCCACCAGCTTTTCCCCCTACTTGTTTGGGGGGGGGGGTTGTCAGGGGGAGGGAGCTTATGCATGTTTGTTTGCACATGCCCAAACAAGCATGCCTATGGACAGACAAAAATCTACTGTAACGTGAAGCACTTCTAAAAAGCAAATATAGCCAGAATGGTCCACTCATTGCTTTCCTAGTTTACCTAATACAGTAATAAAATCATTACAGCTACCACAAAGTGCAATTGCTTAAGTAATTATGAATGTTTGATATTATGATCACATCACCCCTCCATTAATGCAGTTACAATAGTTACTGATTCAATATTGGACTCAATTTAAGTTATTAACACTAATTTATAAGGCAATTCACTCAGAGCTATGTTCTGAATTATGATCCCTTTTAAATCGGCATGTTCCTTATATGAACCTCATTTGCAACATGCCTAGTGGCTAGAATGTTCAAATTTATGGTTGGTTCGATTGGACAGGAACAATAGGAACTGGGGACCATTCTGGGGAAAGGAGGGGCTCTTCCGAAGGGATGGGCTTCACCTTAACCAGGATGGAACCAGACTGCTGGCATTAACCTTTAAAAAGGAGATAGAGAAGCTTTTAAACTAGAAAATAGGAGAAAGCCGACATTCGCCCAAGAGCGCATGGTTCGGAAGAAGGTATCCTTGAAGGATACTACCAAAAGCAGAGAGGTTCCAAAAAAGAGTAAAGTAGCCCAAATGCCCTTGAGTATGGTGCAGACAGAGCGTAAAGATTCCAAATTACCCATGCCTACCAATAACCAGATTAATATTAATAAAATACAATCTCTAAAATGCTTGTATGCAAATGCTAGAAGTCTAAACAATAAGATGGGAGAGTTAGAATATATAGCACTAAATGAGAGGTTAGATATGATTGGAATCTCAGAGACATGGTGGAAGGAGGATAACCAGTGGGACACTGTGATACCTGGGTAGAAACTATATTGTAATGACAGAACTGATCAAATTGGTGGAGGGGTTGCGCTCTATGTTAGAGAGGGCATTGAGTCAGAAAGGATTAAAGTTTTGCAGGAAACAAAATTTGCTGTAGAATCTCTATGGATTGAAATTCCATGTATGAAGGGGAAGGTGATGGCAGTGGGGGTGTACTATCGAATGCCTGGCCAAAATGAACAAATGGATGATGAAATACTCAAAGAAATCAAGGAAGCTAACAAAAGTCACAGTACAGTAATAATAATGGGTGATTTCAATTACCCCGGTATCGACTGGGTCAGTGTCACGGCAGGACATGCTAGGGAGGTAAAGTTCCTAGATGAAATAAATGACTGCTTCTTGGAGCAGCTGGTTCATGAACCGACCAGAGGGGAAGCCATTTTGGACTTTCCATAGTGGAACACCAGATCTGGTGCAGGAGATAAGGGTGTTGGGGCCACTTGGCAATAGTGATCATAGCATGATCGCGTTTGATTTAATTAGTGGAGGAGGATAGTAAGGAAAACCACAGTACTACCTTTTAACTTTTGAAAGGGAGACTATGATAAAATGAGGAAAATAGTTAAGAAAAAACTAAAAGGAGCAGTTGCAAAGGTTAAAGACTTACATCAAGCTTGGGTGTTGTTTAAAAATACTATCCTGGAAGCCCAGACCAGCTGTATTCCAGGCATTAAGAAAAGTGGAAGAAAGTCCAAAAAACTGCCAGCATGGTTTAAAGGTGAAGTCAGAGAGGCTGTTGCTGCCAAAAAAGCATCTTTCAGGAAGAATGCCTCTGTATAAGTCTTTGGTGCGACCTCATTTGGAGTATGGTGTGCAATTCTGGAGACCGCACCTTCAAAAGGATGTGAACAGGATGGAGTCAGTGCAGAGGGTGGCTACTAAAATGATTAATGGGCTTCATTATAAAGCATATGAGGACAGACGTAAGGATCTTAATATGTACACCTTAGAGTAAAGGCGGGATAGAGGTGATATGATTGAGATGTTTAAATACCTCCGTGGCATAAATGTTCAGGGAGAGAGCCTCTTTCAATTGAAAGCAAGTTCTGCTACGAGGGGACATGGGATGAGGGTGAAGGGAGATAGATTCAGGAGTGATATGCGGAAATATTTCTTTACAGAAAGAGTAGTGGATCCATGGAATAGTCTCCCAGTGGAGGTGGTAGAGATGAGGACAGTAACTGAATTCAAAAAAGCATGGGACCAACACAGAGGATCTCTAAAGGTAAAAAGTGGACTGTTGTAGTTGTTGTTATGGAAGGACAGACTAGATAGGCCATGTGGTCTTTTTCTGTCATCATGTTTCTATGTTTCTATGTTTCAAAGAGTTTACATAATGTTATAATTGCAGATACGTAAACTGATGGTTGCCAGATAATCAGAATGTAGCTCGGAGTCCCTAAAATGGCATTAGCTGTCCCTTGTCATTTACCACTTGTCAAATCTGGGTTAGGCTCAGGGAGGCCCAAATCTGAAAGGACTTTTCCAAACTTGGGAGAAGGTAATATTACCTTGCAACGGTATATATCCCGTATCCTCAGAAAGAAGTCTCAGCAGCCCACACAGTGTGTTCCATCCCCCCATATGGTTTTGACGAGAAGACTGTCATGAATTTGAGCAGGCAAAATGTTCTGATTAGCATGAAGAATGGATTAGAAAGAATAGGGGTCAACCATAGCCGACTCCAAATCTTCTGGGGTATACACTAACTGTCCCCCCAACCAATTTCACACGTTGCAAAGTACAAGCTAAGTTGTAATGGGTTAGATATGGGAGTCCTAACCCCCTTTATTCCAAGGACCCTGCAATTGACCTATCACTAAACGGGGTTGCTTCCCTCGTGAGAAAAATGCCTGCAAGGAGCACTCCACCATATGGATATCTCACCGGAGCATTTTGAGATGTAGCAACTGCATCACATACAGAATCTGAGGGAACACCATCATTTTATATGCCACAATCCTACCTAAGAGAGACAGGGGGAGTGGGGTCCAATCTCTCAACCTTTCCTGAACCCATTTAAGAAGGATGGAATATTCAGATGGTATAGCCTAGTTGGGACTACTGGTAGCCAGATTCTCAAATATTTGAACCTATCCTTTGCCCACTTAAGAAGAAAAGATCCCGGTCACGTACCTTGCAAACATCCCAATACATCCAGGGCTTCCCGCCAAAGCACCAAAGTCCATACTTTCAGTCAACAGGTTGGACAAGGCGTTCTTAGGGTCCGTCAACAAAACAAGCAAGTCATCAGCAAAGTCAGATATCTTAAAAGTAGAGGACCCAATGTCAACTTCTTAATGTTGGTATGTGTGTGAATAACGCGCAGTAAAGTGTACTATTAATAGAGGGGACAGGGGACAACCCTGTCGTATCCCCCTCTCCAAGCTGAAGCTCTGTGTCAGTCCACCATTGACCCCCACTGCTGCCCATGGACTGTGGTAGAGGACCTGCACTCTCCGATGGAACCCATCCCCAAGGCCATACGCCTGCAAGGCCTCAAGCAGCAATAAGTACAGCCAATTCTATCATACGCTTTCTCAGCATCAAAAATAAAAAGAAGAGAAAGGGAACTGTGGTGGTGAACCCATTCCAGGGAAACTATGATCTGTCTGATATTACTGGAGGGATAGCGATCTCTCACAAAACCTGCCTGGCAGAGGTGGATCAGATTAGGGAGGCACAGAGCCAGGCGGTCAGCTAATATCTTGGCAGACATTTTTAAATCAAAGTTTATGAGTGAAATCAGGTGGTAGGATTCAGCTAAACAAAGATCTTTAACAGATGGGAGCACCACTATGTGGCAAAATTGATCTTGTACATCAGCCTACCATTACTAAGCCAATCATTACATATGTCAATCAACGAGGGAATAAGTTTCTCCATTGTCAGTTTGTAGTATTCGGCCTATACCCGTCAGGCCCCGGTGCATGACCGAGCGCCACTCCATTTATGACTCTTTGGACCTCCTCAGCCGAAATAGGGGCTCCCAATTGATCTTGTTGGTCCAATGGAAGCTGTGGAATCTGTGCCTTATTTATGTACAGGCACATTCTCATGTGTGCATCCAGGCCTCTGTGCACCCGATTGGAATCGGGACGCACAGAGGTAGACCCGATTCTGATCCCATCGGGACTAGATGTGCCCTATGGGATCAGAATCGGGTCTAAGGTCTGTATATGCAGGCTGGGTCCCGATTCAGATTGGCCTGAATATACAGACCCCTGCCTGGCTAACTCAGTCAGGCTCCTGAATGGAGCTGCGATGCCATGGTGTCCTGTTGCCATGGCACCATGGCTCCATTCAGGAGCCGCAATTCCTGGCCACTGACCACAATTTCCTTTCCCTGCAGCCTGACAACCAATCTGGCTTTCCATAGCCAGGGTCGTGCTGTGGGGAACCCTCTGCACCTCCTCACCTCACTGGTGCTGCATGGGCCTGCCATTTCCCGACATCTAGGTGGACGTATTCCACCTCCGAGGTGGAATAAGTCCCCTGTCAAGTCTGCCATCCCTGGATGTACAGGGCTGACTTCAGAATTGGCCCTGTACGTCCGGGGTCGCGGACCGCCCACTGCCCGCCCTAACTCTGCCACTGCAACGCCTCCTCTCGCCCCTGTCTAAGCCTCCCTGTACAAACTCCTTGTTTGTACAGGGAGGCTTTTGCCGGGGACAGAAGGAGGGTGACATTGATTCCAGCTATTTGCGGGACAGAATAGAGCCCTTACTGCCTAACCCGGGTCACCGATACATCCACCTTCTTATATAAGGAGCAGTAAAACTCAACAATGATATCACCGATTTCCGCTGTCTGCCTCCGCAGGCTACTCACTTTATCCCATAGGGCCATCACATAGCTTGAGCCCTGACCTTTGTGCAGACAGTGTGCCAATAATTTTCCAGATTTGTTCCCATACTGAAATAATTGGTATCTATAATAGACCAGGGATTTCTTTGCACGTTGGTAAAGAACTGTATTTAAAGCTACCTGGGTGGCGAGTAGTCGGGCTTTGTCTGATGGCATCGGCTGCCGCGCCAGGGTGCGCCGGTCCCGGCAGACCTGTATCTCAAGTCAAAGGATCATAGTGGCTATGTCACGACATCACTTGGCCACATAAGTGATGATATTCCCCTGCAATACTGCTTTGGAGGACTCCTAGAATAATTCAGGGGTGTCCACATGGTCCTTATTGTGGAACAGATACTGTAGTTCTTCCACTACTCCTGAAGATACTTTCAAAACCCCTCGTCCCTATAAAGGTCCAAAGGGAACCTCCACGGAGTGTAACAGGATGGGGGGGGGGGCTCAAGACCATTCTATCCATATAAGAGCATGATCGGAAATCTCATACAGACCAATGGCTGCATCATCAACCATCCGGAACAGAGTGTGTATGAATAAACAGGTAGACAAAGGGGTGAATAAACAGGTAGACAAAGGTGAGTTGGTTGATAGTGTATCTGGACTTTCAGAAAGCCTTTGACAAAGTCCTTCATGTGACAAATTTCAAAAGTTATGGGATAGGAGGCAGTGTACTATTGTGGATCAGGAACTGGTTAAAAGATAGAAAGCAGAGGGTAGGGTTAAATGGCCAATTTTCCCAATGGAGAAAGGTGAATAGTAGAGTGCCCCAGGGATCTGTGCTGGGTCCGCTGCTTTTTAACATATTCATAAATGACCTGGAAATGGAAATAATGAGTGAGGTTATCAAATTTGCAGGTGACACACAACTATTCAAAGTTGTTAAAATCTTTGAGGATTGTGGAAAATTGCAAAAGGATCTTGATAAATTGGAAGACTGGGCATCCAAATGGCAGATGAAATTTAATGTGAATAAGTACAAAGTTATGCACCTAGGAAAGAAAAAAACCCAAACTATGGTTACACAATGCAAGGTTCCACATTAGGAACCACCACCCAGGAAAAAGATTTAGGCATCATCATGGATAACATGTTAAAACCCTCTGCCCAGTGTGCAGTGGTGGCCAAGGGAGCAGATAGAATGCTAGGTATCATGAGAAAAGAATGGAGAATAAAACAAAGGATATTATGATGCCTCTGTATCATTCCATGGTGTGATCACACCTTGAATATTGTGTGCAGTTCTGGTCACCGTATCTTAAAAAGGATATAGCGTTATTAGAAAAGGTACAGAGAAGAACCACCAAAATGGTAAAGGGGATGGAAGGATATCTCTATGAAGAGAGGCTATAAAGGTTAGGGTTCTTCAACCTGGAAAAGAGACGGCTGAGTGGAGATATGATAGAGGTCTATAAATTAATGAATGGAGTGGAACGGGTAAACATAGATCAATTTTTTACCCCATCAAAATATAGAAAGACTAGGGGGCATGCAATGAAGCTACAGGGCAACTTATTTAAGACTAATAAGAGAAAATATTTTTTCACTCAACATGTAATCAAACTCTGGAATTTGCCACCGGAGGATGTAGTAAAAACTGTTAGTGTAGCTGGGTTTAAAAAAGGTTTGGACAAGTTCCTGGAGGAAAGGTCCATAAACCATTATTAAAGTGGAACCAGAATATCCACTGCTTGCCCCAATACAAGCATTGTGGAACGTGTTTCTTTTGGGGAAACTGCTAGGTATTTGTGACCTAGATTGGCCACTGTGAAAAACAGGATACTGGGCTTGAAGGACTTTGGTCTGACCCAGTATGGCATATCTTAAGTTCTTAGAGTCTGGGACACTAAGGGCTATGTTTACTAAACGTGAATAACGCGCGTAGTATGACGTTAACGACCGTAAGTGCCGTATAACGCGCGTACCGACACGCTAACGACCGTTAACGTCATACTACGCGCGTTAACCGTAGTTAACGATCGTAAAGCTCCGCGGCGCGTTAAAACAGCGCAGAAGGTGGAGAGTGGGCGGAGAGAAGGGGTCAATGGGCGGAGAGTGGGCGGAGAGAGGCTCCCCTCATACTAACGCGCGGAGTGTCAGAGCTCACTTCCAACGCAAATGAAAACCTGTCGTTAAAGGCATTAAAGGGAAGAGAAACCATTTACGTCAGCAATGTACAGAAAACCGGGGAAACCCACAAAACGTGAGCAGTGTGATACATGTGCACAGAACAAAATATCACATAAAACGTTAAAAATGACCACAAGAAACATTTTAAAAAGCAGAATTCAGCTGGGCAACAGTGATAGCAATGGGCAACAAGGAACAACACTCCCTGGAAAGCACCAAAATAAAAGGAAATGATGTGTGGAAGGGTCTACGCTCCGCAGACCCTTGCAAAGAGCATTACATTGTAAAGGAGCTGTCCTGGGTGTGTGGTGTAATGTTTCCCAATGATATCATTGTTGCCCAGCTTGGTTATGGGTGTGTGCCCCTTTTGTGAGGTCATTTCTGCGGTTTATGTGCACCTTTGTCTGCATACAAGGTAAATGAGGCCACAGTAAACCTGTTGCAGAGCAGGGTTTCTGACTCGTCAGGCCGGTTTAACTAACTCCAGGGACTGCACTGTCTCTGTGGCCACAGTGTGGTGCAACAGACACAGCCAGTGCCTGTAAGACCAGAGGGTCACAGGTTCAAATCCCAGTTGGGGCTCCTGCCAACCCAGTCCCCATAGTTTTACCCACCACTAAACAGTGATAGTAAAGACACTCCTGTAGTGCAGAGAACATACGCATGGCCTATATTTTACCACACCAAACACAGACACCAGAAACAGGCACATTACCTAAAGCAGAGTCCCGCAAATGCAGTCCTGGAGGGCCCCACAACATTCCGGTGTCATGCTGCCTCTAATAAAGATGCCTGTGCTGCATAGCTATGCACCACCCCCATGGTATGCAGATGTAGCTCATGCATATTTATGAGAGACAGCATGAAAACCCGAACAGTGTGTGGAACACCAGGACTGGAGTTGGGGAACTCTGCCGTAAAGCAGCAGCCAACAGGGCCACACACCCACCCACAGGCCCCATTGGCCAATGCCAGCTGGAGAGGCAAGACATTGGGCCCTGCCTGTATCTCCCAATACTAGCAGTTGCATACCTTAGCAATGCCACCCTACACCTGGGTATATGGTACACAGCTATCAAACGTTTCCTCTGATAACTGGCAGATATCAATTCCTACGTTAAGCACATTTTGCTCATTGAGCTCCACCATAACAATCATTCTGATGTCTGCGGTGTGCTGCAGGTCTGGTCTCTGACAGTGTTCACCACCCTGGGGAGTGACCCCCCAACAGTCTTGTGTACCATATCCATGCCTGTACTATGCCCAGGACTTGTGTGGTGGGTATGGCTGCTGACCACCTCTATAGTAGCACAATGCTGGCATAGGTGTGGGGGTGGCTGTCTGTCTATCCAGTGTGTGGTGGCTGCAAACACCTTCAACAGCCCACACTGCCAGCACTGTTGCCAGTATTGGGCTGCCAATGTGCATAATGAGGAGCAAGGTACCATGGGTATAGGCCGGACAGGGTGGCCTGGCCAGGGTGCATCTGCACAGGGCATAGGGCAGTGACAGGCACATTGTAGTGCCCGGCCACCAACTACACAGACAGGGTGACCTCAGTATATCCTGCTGAGTGACCACAGCATGGCTAGGCACTCCCATAGTGCTATCTAGTATTTCTCTCATGTGATACATATGGGTTTCCTTCTGGGGCCCAGTCACTGATGTATCTGCTTGCTGTGTATGCTGACATCCCAGTTCTGGGTGCAGGCATCTCCACTGGGCACTAGCAGACTGTTTGCAGCTGGTAGGTGTTGTGATGGAGTGGCTTGCAGGGTGCAGTGGCTGATGGCTTGCACCAGGGGAATATCAGATAGTGGTGGGGTGCAGCATACCATATCCAGGCCTAATGTCTGTCTGCTATTGTGTTATGGCTGTGTACAGAGCTGCATTGACTGCCCTGTGGGGTGTCTGTTCCCCAGCAGGACTAGGGTTCATGTTCCCCTCTACTGCCACCGTTGCAGCACGGTAGACTGTGGATCTTTTGATAGGAGACCCTGTTTGCCTCCCTCAGCCCTGGGGAAGGGGTGTGGTGGTGGTGCATGGGGGCTGTACCTGACTGAAACAGACAGAGATGTCCAAGGTGTTCCTGCAGAAACTACCTATCTCACACAGTAACACTGCTTTGGACCTGCGCCATGGCCGGTGCTGTGGACCTAGTGCTGGGCGCCTCACTGCACCCTCAGGGTGAGCACAGTACCCGCACAATGTGACGGTGTGTAGCTGCTCTGTGCCAGTACAACACACAGTCGGTACCCCCTACCAGGCCGAGGTGCTGTGGGGGTGCATTCCCCATGGTGTGTATCTGTGGACAGCTGCTTTGCATGTGCAGTGCATCATGGGTGTGACTGGCCCAATCCAACCCTGTGAAACACCAGCACCTGCTCACAGGCTCTGATAAACCATAGGCCATCACACATACATCTGTTAGCATAATGCATAGGTGCAGGACACCCTACAAAGTCTGTAATATAAGATGCCCACACTGGTAAAAACACACGTACCCACGCACGTAAACAAACACGTACCCACGCACGAATGTACGCGTGTAGCTACGCACGTACCAACGTACGTGGCTAGGCACATTCCGAGGGTGTTTTTCTGACACCAATACTCAGCGTAACGAAAAGCATGCCTCCTCTTTCCTTCTGTAATGTACAGGGTGATGCCTGAGACAGCCTTCTGTGTTAGGCACACTGGGGGCTCGAACCCATGCTGCCAGTAACAGCGGTCAGTACCGTAACCATTGTGCTACAGCTCTGTTTCAGTGCTTTGTGTCTGTACGTCTTCTTATGATAAAGCGCAGTAACGTGGCACGGCGCCCGGTAACGCTCGTTAATTTTGCTAACGCGCGGTAGTGGTAACGATGTACCGCCCATGTCCTTATTTGGGGTTTCTTTCACTACCGCGGCTCCTACCGCGAACTGCACTAACGCGATTTAGTAAACAGACCCCTTGGACTATCTCTTAGGGCTATGTTTACTAAACGTGAATAACGCGCGTAGTATGACGTTAACGACCGTAAGTGCCGTATAACGCGCGTACCGACGCGCTAACGACCATTAACGTCATACTACGCGCGTTAACCGTAGTTAACGATCGTAAAGCTCCGCGGCGCGTTAAAACAGCGCAGAAGGTGGAGAGTGGGCGGAGAGAAGGGGTCAATGGGCGGAGAGTGGGCGGAGAGAGGCTCCCCTCATACTAACGCGCGGAGTGTCAGAGCTCACTTCCAACGCAAATGAAAACCTGTCGTTAAAGGCATTAAAGGGAAGAGAAACCATTTACGTCAGCAATGTACAGAAAACCGGGGAAACCCACAAAACGTGAGCAGTGTGATACATGTGCACAGAACAAAATATCACATAAAACGTTAAAAATGACCACAAGAAACATTTTAAAAAGCAGAATTCAGCTGGGCAACAGTGATAGCAATGGGCAACAAGGAACAACACTCCCTGGAAAGCACCAAAATAAAAGGAAATGATGTGTGGAAGGGTCTACGCTCCGCAGACCCTTGCAAAGAGCATTACATTGTAAAGGAGCTGTCCTGGGTGTGTGGTGTAATGTTTCCCAATGATATCATTGTTGCCCAGCTTGGTTATGGGTGTGTGCCCCTTTTGTGAGGTCATTTCTGCGGTTTATGTGCACCTTTGTCTGCATACAAGGTAAATGAGGCCACAGTAAACCTGTTGCAGAGCAGGGTTTCTGACTCGTCAGGCCGGTTTAACTAACTCCAGGGATTGCACTGTCTCTGTGGCCACAGTGTGGTGCAACAGACACAGCCAGTGCCTGTAAGACCAGAGGGTCACAGGTTCAAATCCCAGTTGGGGCTCCTGCCAACCCAGTCCCCATAGTTTTACCCACCACTAAACAGTGATAGTAAAGACACTCCTGTAGTTCAGAGAACATACGCATGGCCTATATTTTACCACACCAAACACAGACACCAGAAACAGGCACATTACCTATAGCAGAGTCCCGCAAATGCAGTCCTGGAGGGCCCCACAACATTCCGGTATCATGCTGCCTCTAATAAAGATGCCTGTGCTGCATAGCTATGCACCACCCCCATGGTATGCAGATGTAGCTCATGCATATTTATGAGAGACAGCATGAAAACCCGAACAGTGTGTGGAACACCAGGACTGGAGTTGGGGAACTCTGCCGTAAAGCAGCAGCCAACAGGGCCACGCACCCACCCACCCACCCACAGGCCCCATTGGCCAATGCCAGCTGGAGAGGCAAGACATTGGGCCCTGCCTGTATCTCCCAATACTAGCAGTTGCATACCTGATACATCAGTGACTGGGCCCCAGAAGGAAACCCATATGTATCACATGAGAGAAATACTAGATAGCACTATGGGAGTGCCTAGCCATGCTGTGGTCACTGCACAGTCAGGGTGAGAGTGATCTCTCAGCAGGATATACTGAGGTCACCCTGTCTGTGTAGTTGGTGGCCGGGCACTACAATGTGCCTGTCACTGCCCTATGCCCTGTGCAGATGCACCCTGGCCAGGCCACCCTGTCCGGCCTATACCCATGGTACCTTGCTCCTCATTATGCACATTGGCAGCCCAATACTGGCAACAGTGCTGGCAGTGTGGGCTGTTGAAGGTGTTTGCAGCCACCACACACTGGATAGACAGACAGCCACCCCCACACCTATGCCAGCATTGTGCTACTATAGAGGTGGTCAGCAGCCATACCCACCACACCAGTCCTGGGCATAGTACAGGCATGGATATGGTACACAAGACTGTTGGGGGGTCACTCCCCAGGGTGGTGAACACTGTCAGAGACCAGACCTGCAGCACACACCGCAGACATCAGAATGATTGTTATGGTGGAGCTCAATGAGCAAAATGTGCTTAACGTAGGAATTGATATCTGCCAGTTATCAGAGGAAACGTTTGATAGCTGTGTACCATATACCCAGGTGTAGGGTGGCATTGCTAAGGTATGCAACTGCTAGTATTGGGAGATACAGGCAGGGCCCAATGTCTTGCCTCTCCAGCTGGCATTGGCCAATGGGGCCTGTGGGTGGGTGTGTGGCCCTGTTGGCTGCTGCTTTACGGCAGAGTTCCCCAACTCCAGTCCTGGTGTTCCACACACTGTTCGGGTTTTCATGCTGTCTCTCATAAATATGCATGAGCTACATCTGCATACCATGGGGGTGGTGCATAGCTATGCAGCACAGGCATCTTTATTAGAGGCAGCATGACACCGGAATGTTGTGGGGCCCTCCAGGACTGCATTTGCGGGACTCTGCTATAGGTAATGTGCCTGTTTCTGGTGTCTGTGTTTGGTGTGGTAAAATATAGGCCATGCGTATGTTCTCTGCACTACAGGAGTGTCTTTACTATCACTGTTTAGTGGTGGGTAAAACTATGGGGACTGGGTTGGCAGGAGCCCCAACTGGGATTTGAACCTGTGACCCTCTGGTCTTACAGGCACTGGCTGTGTCTGTTGCACCACACTGTGGCCACAGAGACAGTGCAGTCCCTGGAGTTAGTTAAACCGGCCTGACGAGTCAGAAACCCTGCTCTGCAACAGGTTTACTGTGGCCTCATTTACCTTGTATGCAGACAAAGGTGCACATAAACCGCAGAAATGACCTCACAAAAGGGGCACACACCCATAACCAAGCTGGGCAACAATGATATCATTGGGAAACATTACACCACACACCCAGGACAGCTCCTTTACAATGTAATGCTCTTTGCAAGGGTCTGCGGAGCGTAGACCCTTCCACACATCATTTCCTTTTATTTTGGTGCTTTCCAGGGAGTGTTGTTCCTTGTTGCCCATTGCTATCACTGTTGCCCAGCTGAATTCTGCTTTTTAAAATGTTTCTTGTGGTCATTTTTAACGTTTTATGTGATATTTTGTTCTGTGCACATGTATCACACTGCTCACGTTTTGTGGGTTTCCCCGGTTTTCTGTACATTGCTGACGTAAATGGTTTCTCTTCCCTTTAATGCCTTTAACGACAGGTTTTCATTTGCGTTGGAAGTGAGCTCTGACACTCCGCGCGTTAGTATGAGGGGAGCCTCTCTCCGCCCACTCTCCGCCCATTGACCCCTTCTCTCCGCCCACTCTCCACCTTCTGCGCTGTTTTAACGCGCCGCGGAGCTTTACGATCGTTAACTACGGTTAACGCGCGTAGTATGACGTTAACGGTCGTTAGCGCGTCGGTACGCGCGTTATACGGCACTTACGGTCGTTAACGTCATACTACGCGCGTTATTCACGTTTAGTAAACATAGCCCCAAGTGTGCACTAGTGCCACGGGGTCGAGAAAGATGCATGTAATCATGCTTCTGGGGATGTAATGTTCTCCAAACATCGACCAACTGACATTGCCTTAGGAAATGGCGCAGGTGTCGTGAAATACAAAGCCTTCCTCAACCCGGCCCCCCCAAGGTGTCCATACTAGGATCTAGTACCCCATTCCAATTCCCACCTAGAATCAGTGAATAGTCCAGTAAGCCCTCCACTGCTGCTGCCAATCTAGCAAAAAAGTCAGGGTTAGGTATACTTGGGGCAGATACACACCCTAAAATGATGGCCTGTCCTTGCAGATGTCCAGCCACCAGGATATATCTGCCTGCTGGGTCAATAACCTCTTGAGTAAGATGAAAACCGAAAACCCCTTTGTAATCTTTCGTTCTTTGTAGTTGAGATTAGAGGTTGGAGGCATGGGGTAGCAGATAGGTCCAGGAGATATGTGCGAAGGCAGAAACTACTGGTTGCTTTTAGTGCTGCAGAGAGAGGATATACCTAGTGATGACATCACTGAAAGTTCACTGCAAAGCCTGAGGCACTTTTTTTCAGCATTCTGAGGCTCTGTAAGGGCCTGAGCCCCAGTGCTCAAAAGGGAGGAGTGGCCTAGTGGCTGGGGCAAGTTACCTCAGGCCAGAAGGTCAGGGATTCAAATCCCACCAGAGGACAGCAACCTTGGGCCAGAAGGACTGGAGTTTCTAGTCCCACAGGTGCTCCTTGTGGTCTTGGGCAAGCCACTTAACCCTCCATTGCCCATGTTCCCTGTAAGTGTTAGTGTATGTGTCTCATATCCCCTCATGTTAAATGTATCCCCCAATTGTGTATGACCACTTTGAATGAAGGTTAAGGTGGTATACAAAACTGCCTAAATAAATATATAATACATCAGATGTAAAAAAAACAGTGAATCAGTATGTGGGTGATATGGGAACAATAGTGATTATTCAAGCAGCAGTATTTTGGACTATTTGTAGCGGTTGGAGGGTTTGTCTGGGTAGGCCCTGGTAGATGATGTTGCAGAAATATAGTAGAGGTGTGACCATTGCTTAGCCTACAGTTTGGAATAAGTCTGGGGAAAGGACAGTTGTCATTCTAATGTTATGCCCAAGTATTTTGTCTCTACATTTACCTTGATCATTACATTGTCAAGTGTAATTGTTGATGGTGGTGAAAAGGATGGGTTCATGGTTATTGAAAGTAAGCTTGTCTGTACAGGGCTGTGTACATGGTTAGGGTACTTAATCACATTATATTACCAACAGCCCTAGGAAAGAGTTAATATTATTCCAGAGCTTATTATTCAGCAACAACCTTGAAAGACTCTGCTAAAATAATTAGGCTGAAGGTTTCTAACAACAAAAGACACTAGTCTTGTTATAATAAAGATAAGCAAAGGCAGAAGTTGCTTCCCAGTCTCACAGTCTCCATTCAGATATATCAAACTGCAAGTGTTAGAATTAAATGTCTAAAAAGTTATGTTTGGGAATATGTTATGTCTCTTCATGATGACCTATGTTAATAAGAATTGACCTATGACGTAGAAATATAGAGATGCATGTTATGGATATACGCAATGCTTGACGTAGAACAATAAGGTGGAAATCATGCTGTGTAATGGAATATTTACCTATAAATAAAGTGGTTGAAAGCTAATATGGCAGAGTAAACAAGGTAGTAACTTGGTTTGCTCTCCCAAAGCTTTGGTTGTTTTCTTAAATAATATAAGTGTGTTGTATATTATTTACTGATTTACAGATTCCCTTCTCATTGCTTTGTGTGTGGATTTCCGTTACCCAAGAGCCCTGGTGTGTTACCGGTGAGGGGGGTGCAGAGTACACTTTCAGTTGGTGCCCTGCCGGATACGGATCTCTGCATTCAAGGCAAGGGCAGAAGGTGCCAGAAGATTTGTGAATATTACCAGTGATGGGTAATCTGTTAAGTAGACAGGCTCCGTCTCAGATGCGTGAATGGCATGACAGAGCTAGGGCTTTAGCATTTAAGAAAGGTAGCCCTTATTGTATGCTTCTATTGTATGTATGAGAAGCATGGTGATGTAGCCATCGATTCCGTAGCACATAGGGATTCAGTGACTAGTGATAATGGGAATTTGCAGTTTCCTTTGGAGGGAACTTTCTCTGTAGATAAGGTCCATTAGCTGAGATATGAGTTGGCGGTTAAAGGCAAACTGTGCAATTGTGCTTACATGGTGGGAACGGATGGTACATGAAGAAAAACATAGGAATAAAGTTTATGATTTGAAACAAAAGTTGTTTGTGTTAGGAAATGTAACTAATGGCCAGCTGAGCGAGTGCGGGTCACTCGTGTAGCAGTACTAAGAGAAAAAAAATGCTTAAAGAGAAACGGAAGTTAGGGGGAGTAGGATTGTTTATTTTGGATATTTGGAATGTCTCCCAGCTCAAAAAATTGAGAGCACGTTTGAACCAAGAAACGGAAAGTGTTGTACTTGTAATAAGAATCTTAAAAGTAGCAATAAGTCATAGTGTTTCTGTTGCGAAAGAATTAAGTGTTTCTGATGAACTTATTGATAAAAGTGAGAGAGATTTGGACAGACATGAAACCTACAAAGAGGAGTGTGATCAATTATATTATGATCTAGGCTCTATTCAGGACGTTCTACACCAGCAACATAAGCTGTGGGAAATGATATTGTGAATATAGAATGCTAGGTATGATAAGGAAAGGAATGGAAAATAAAACAAAAGATATTATAATGCCTCTATATCGTTCCATGGTGAGACCGCACC
The DNA here is from genome assembly GCA_033557465.1 of Ichthyophis bannanicus. Classification (NCBI taxonomy): domain Eukaryota; kingdom Metazoa; phylum Chordata; class Amphibia; order Gymnophiona; family Ichthyophiidae; genus Ichthyophis; species Ichthyophis bannanicus. The sequence goes on from CM066036.1 coordinate 204,156,755, forward strand.
TTGAATATTGTGTGCAATTCTGGTCGCCGTATCTTAAAAGGATATAGCGATTTTAGAAAAGGTTCAGAGAAGAGTCACCAAAATGGTAAAGGGGATGGAAGGATACTCCTATGAAGAAAGGCTAAAAAGGTTAGGGCTCTTTAACCTGGAAAAGAGACGGCTGAGGGGAGATATGATAGAAGTCTATAAATTAATGAACGGAGTGGAACGGGTAAACGTAGATCGATTGTTCACCTTATCAGAATATAGAAAGACTAGGGGACATGCAATGAAGCTACAGGGTAAACTATTTAAGACTAATAAAAGAAAATATTTTTTCACTCAACGTGTAATCAAACTCTGGAATTTGTTACCGGAGGATGTAGTAAAGGCTGTTAGTGTAGCTGGGTTTAAAAAAGGTTTGGACAAGTTCCTGGAGGAAAGGTCCATAAACCATTATTAAGAAGGGACCCAGGATATCAATACTTGAACCAATACAAGCATTGTGGAACCTGTGTCCCTTGGGGAAACTGCTAGGTACATATGACCTAGATTGGCCACTGTTGGAAACAGAATACTGGGCTTGATGGACCTTGGTCTGACCCAGTATGGCATATCTTATGTTCTTATGTTCTTATGACTACTTATCCTTTTCGTTTGTATCCAGTGGGCTCGTCAGGTTCTATGACTGTGCCTGCAAATTGGAGTCCTAAAGAAGTGTTTGATTTGGCTAAAACGTTTCCGAATTACAGGGATAACCCTGGTAGATTTGTGTCTTTATGTTCTTAAATAATTAACAGTTATAATCCCACTTGGGCAGCTCTAGATAATTTGCTCAGAACTGTGTTTTTTTTAATCCAGCTGATTTTCATAGGGTTACTCATCCAGTTCGTGAAGATAACAAGATAACTGGCAATGGCCACTGACAGACCCTGTGATAGATTTTCAAGAGAAGACTCAAAGAGATAATTTTGTTTTTGTGTAGAGAAAATTTGTTAGAATCCCTTAAAGTAGTATGCAAACCTGTAAAGGATTGGTCGAGATTAACATCTCTAAAGCAGGATAGGGGTGAAAAGGTTACAGATTTTCACACTAGGTGTATGCTAGCTTTTAAAGACTATTCTGGTGAGGCAGAAGACACACCTTCAGGATTCACTAATATTTTTGTAAATGGTTTGATTCCGAGAATAAAAGAAATTTTGGAAACTTCAATAATAGATTGGCCAGCTAGAACAGCTGATGTAATTCTGGAAGGAGCTTGATACAGTGAATTGAAATTTATCAAGGAACAGCAAGAAGAGCGAACTAAAATAGATGTGAAAAAGACTAAATTGCTCAATTTACATATTGTTGATACAGCCACCCATGGGCAGGGGGAGAGGTAGAAACAGAGCCAGAGGAGGTTATGGGAACCCTCAGCGAGGGCATGGACAGTCCAGAGGAATGAGTACTGTTATACTTGTGGTGGGATTGGATATTTGCAGCGAGACTGCCCCCGGAATCAGAATCTTGATGTCCAGAAAGCTGATTTCCCTCCGGTGGCAGCTGAATTCACTCCCGTATATCAGTGCTTCTCTAACCCAGAAGATTGTGGAGGTGATACATGGGATGCATGACTATTGTTAAATTTGAATGTAACTCCTCAGGGTGAGTTAGAAGCTAAGCTGGGAGGATCTACTTTGCAGTTTGTTATTGATACTGGAGCTACAACATCAGCACTGCATTTACAGGATTTGACTGCCATTTATCACACTCAACTAGCACAAGCTCCAATAGTACACTGTGAAGGCATTGAGGGTAAGATAATTCCTCATCGTAAACTTGAATTTTTACCTTTGCAGATTGGAGAGACTGTGTATCCTACTAACTTCCTTGTAGGAGACACTTTACCAGTGAATCTTTTAGGTCGGGATTTTTGGCTTCACATCATGCTACTCTATCCTGGATGAATGGCAAGTTATTTTTCCAGCTGTATTCTCTCTCTGAAGTGCTGTCCCTTGCAGATGCCAGTACCATTCATCCTGCTCTTGGAGAACTTCCTTCTACCCTGTGGACAGTGCTGGGATCCAATGTCAGCTATCCCACCTGTGAAAATCGTTGTGAAACCTGGAGCTCAGCTTCCCAGGCTCAAGCAGTATCCGCTACCAGCAGCTGCCATTGATGGAATTCATCCTGTGACTGAAGATCTTCAGAAACAAGGTGTCATTTATTCTACAACTTCATCATGTAAGACTCCAATTCTTCCTGTACTAAAGGCTGACGGTAAGACTTATAGATTTGTGCAAGACCTGCGAGCAGTAAATAATGTGATTTTGCCAATTTTTCCCTTGGTACCTAATCCACATGATATCTGGACACAGATACCTCCAGGGACTACCTGGTTTTCTGTGATAGATTTAAGTTCTGCTTATTTTTCAGTAAGAATTAGCAAAGAAAACCAATTTTTATTTGCTTTCCATTTTGACAATAATCAATATACTTAGACCACTTTGTGTCACGAGTACACTGATAGTCCTGCATATTTTACGCAGGCCCTAAGAACTGCATTGCTTGATGTAAGACTCGACCATTCCTCTTTAGTTCAGTGTGTGGATGATTTGCTTTTATGTTCACCAAGTTATGAGATTTGTTTGTCAGATTCCTTGTCTCAGTTTAGCTCATATTGCTGATTTAGGATTCTTTCATTGCTTTTACCAGCAACACCAGTGTTACTGCATAGATTCCTGTTAAACTTTTGATAAACAATGGCTAGCAAATTTCTCAGATCTTACTGCTCCGCTTTATGCTCTCGTTGGGAAAGAAGGACCTGAAGGTCTCATTGTACCCACATTATCACAGCGGGAAGCCTTTTTAAATATAAAAACTGCACTGGGAAATGCACCATGTTTATCTTTGCCAGATTATTCTTTACCATTCAAACTGTATGTGGCTATTTCTGATTCCTCTGCTACCTGTGTGCTTTTAGAAGCTTTCCCAACTGGTTGCAAGCCAGTAGGCTATTTCTCAAAGCGATTTGATGCAGTGACTTTGGGACTCCCACCATGTCTACGTAGTTTGGTAGCAGTGGCTTTTGCAATTGAAACTTACTGATTTTCTGGTTTTACAGCACCCTCTTGAAGTGTATGTGGCACGTTCAGTTTCTAGGTTGCTCCATTTAACCAGGACTCAGCCTTTGTCCTCCACACGTTTATTGACTCTGGAATTAATAATTTCTCAGCTCATGTTACAGTATATACTATATCAATATGCAACCCTTCAACACTTCTAGCTCCCTTGGCAGATCTTGTGGAGGAGGATGGGTCTCATGATTGTTTCCAAACTATTTTGACATTTTCTCGAGCTAGACCTGAACTTTCCCCTATACCTTTACCAGCCCCGGATATAACTTTGTTTGTGGATGGTTCTGCTTTCAGAGATGAGATGGGCTATGCAGTCACAACAGTTAATGATGTAGTGGAATCAGCTTCTTTGCCGTTTACCAGTGCACAGCTAGCAGAAGTGTTTGCAAAGGGCAACCATTTTGCAGACCAAGAAGCATGGCAAGCTGTTCTTCGAGCATCGGTGTCACCGACATTGCTGTATTTAACACCATCTAATATGACTTTGTTTTCCCTTTCATCTCTCTTGCAGCAATATCAAGATACTTCCTTTGAAACCCAAACTCTGTGGACTTCGTGGGGTGTGATGCTCAGGGCTACTGGAAAAAGGATCATTTGCTTATTTGTCCTGACAGTCTATTGTTTCCACTTGCCCTGTTCCTGCATCATAAGCTTCACCGCTGTGACTATGAATTATGCCTTTGTGGTTCTCCGGTATCACCTGAAGTTTTTTTTTTTTTTTTTCTGTGGCACAGCTTGTCTGCACTGTTTCAAGACTGGCAGAGTAGGGTCAGCTTAGGGTCAGTTATAAGTATTTCTGCCTTCCGGACTCTTTTTGATTTTGCAGCTTGATTTTGCAGATCTGCCCTGTGCCAGAGGAGGGAGGCGGTATTTGTTTGGTGGTCACTTGTCTTTTCTCCGGATGGGCAGAAGCTTCTCCCACTATCAGTATGACTGCGGGGGTTGCCATCATAACATAAGAACATAAGAACATAAGATATGCCATACTGGGTCAGACCAAGGTCCATCAAGCCCAGTATTCTGTTTCCAACAGTGGCCAATCTAGGTCATATGTACCTAGCAGTTTCCCCAAGGGACACAGGTTCCACAATGCTTGTATTGGTTCAAGCATTGATATCCTGGGTCCCTTCTTAATAATGGTTTATCAAATCACTGCTCACTCAGTTTATTCCTGTTTGGGGTGTACCTTTTGTTCTTTCTTCTTTTCTGGGTCCAGCCTTCATTGCGAGTGTCTGGGAGGGTATTGAAAATTTGGTTTGGTATTAAGAGACAACTGCACACTCCTTAACATCCACAAAGCTCTGGCCAAGTGGAACAGATGACTAGGACACTCAAAGGTCACTTATGCACTCTGACACAGGATTGGGCTACAGATGGGACGGAAGCCCTTCCTTTTGCCCTTATGGCAGTGTGTACCTCCCCCAGTCTGACACCACATGAAATAGTTACTGGACATCCAACTACTTCTCCACATGAATTGGCAGTAATCCCGGATCCTCAACTGTTGCACAGTGATATTTTGACTTATTGCTCACGATTGCACTCAGTCCTGTCTGTTTCCCCTTTATTGCAGGTTACTCCTCAACAAGATACTCTTTCAGAGTTATCACATCCAGAATTGAAGCCAGGAGATTGGGTCCTGATTAAGAATTTGCATCCAAAGACACTTTTGGCTCCCAAGTTCCTAGGTCCATTCCGTGTGCTCCTGGTGGGATACTCAGCTTGTAAGATGGAAGGACATTCTCGTTGGATACATCTTACACAGTGTAAAAAGGCTTCTTCACAGGATTCCGAAGGTGGTTCCCTGCATCGGTGAATCAAGAGATTGCAACGCAGAGACTCATTGGACAACAGTGATGTTGCAGAAAGGACTATCGTGATTAAGTGCTTTTTGAATGGACTAATTATGCAAAACACCTTCTTCCAGCATCTATATACTGCTGCTTAGGTGGATAAAGTTAGTTTGAATTAGTGTTTTACTGATATATAAGCAATGACCTTTTGGCACTTAACCTCTACTTCATGAAGAGATTGAGAATTAGAGGGTAGTTATAGCTATAGTATATATCTTCATCAATTATAGTTTCAGATATTTAGAGGTTTGCTAAGAATATTTCCTTATCTGGTCCTAGTTGTGCTGTGGCATATTATTGCTAATGAAGCAGTACTGCCTTTAGAATCTTGGGAATGTTATGGGGAATACCCAAATATTTTTGAGTCGCATTTACACTCAATTACAAAACATTTTAATCTATCAAATTGTGCAGTTTGCCTTCCAACTGTGACAACCACTCAACATAGGTTTCTACCACGAGCTAGGCCTAAAGCCTTTCAAAAGTTCCATGACATAGCTTTTAATCTAACTACTGTACAATGGTCTCATACAAACACAGAACCTAGAGTAGTTAGCTCTATGCCTTTAAAGTCCCCTCCAATATGTTTTATGGCTCAAAGTACAGGGAGAAAGGTAGGGGACACTCCATGGAACAAGAAAAAGGGATGTTTCCCCTCATGATGAAGCCATAGCGGCTGCGCAGCAGCTGGTAGACTCTACAAGTCCTTTAACTAAATCTCAGATAGATGTATTTATGGGTACTGTTTGGCTCTCAACGTTTGGAGCCATAGCATCCACCAGAGAGTATGGTACCCAGATTATGCGATTACAGGCAGTTGTTGAATTTACAGCCCTGGATCTCACTGAGGCAATTAGGGGTATGTTTACTAAACTGTGGTAATGCCATTCGCGTTAGGAGCCGCGGTAGAGGCAGAAACACCCAAATAAGGACATGGGCGGTACATCGTTACCGATAACGCGCGTTACAAGGCGCCATAAATTAACGAGCATTACATGGCACGTTACCGCGCATTAATCTTAAGAAGGCGCGCAGACATGCAAACACAGAAACAGAGCTCTAGCACAATGGTACAGGGGTCATGGGTTTGATTCCCCAGTGTGCCTAAACATAAGGCTGGCTGAGGCATCACCCTTTACGTTTAAGTAGTGATTGTTGAGGCATTTTACTTTTATTTTAATTAGTGCTGCCAGGAAACATACCCTCACGGTGGCGTAACCTAAGGTGCCGCATAAGGCACCCCATAACGCACTCTATAGGGCACATTATAAAGTGCATTGTCCGCCAAGGCACCCTATAATGTCCCCTATAGGACACCTTATAAGGCGCTTGATAGGGCGCCTTATGAGGCACCTTAAGGTTACAGTACCCTGAGGGTGTTTTTGCTGGCAGCACTAATGTACATTAAAAATAGACAATGCCTCAGATAGCCCTATCAAATAACCCCACCATGGGTTTGAACCCATGACCTCTGGCTTCACAGGCAGTGAAGTAACCAGTGGGCTACAGCTCTATAGCTGCTAGTAAACCCCTGGCTGGCTGCAGAAGGACTGCACGTCATCACACAAACTGTCTGCTGTGGTTACCAGGATAGGGTTAACCCACCTGTACCCATGATGCACTGCACATGCAAATCAGCAGTCGACAGATGGGCACAAGATGGGGTATGCACCCCCACAGCACCTCGGCCTGGTAGGGGGAACTGACCGTATGTGGTATTGGCACAGCGTAGACACAGACCGTCACATTGTGCAGGCACTGTGCTCACCCTGAGGGTGAAGTGGGGCGCCCAGCACCAGGTCCACAGCACCTTTCATGGCTGAAATGCACCATGCTGCAGGTCCCCATCAGTGTGTGATAGGTAGTTCCTGCAGACACACTTAGGATACATCTGTGTCCTTCTGTATTTTTCAGTCATGTCTAACCCTTATGGGTTATGATGCACCCAGAATAGTGCATATCCTGTGTTGGTGGGGTGGGGTGGGGTGGGGTCATTGTCTTCCTATATTGCAACTATTCTTTGCAGAAACATTATACCAGTTTTGCTTATAGTTTCTAGATATACATTGCATGGTTATTATATTACTGATTCTCCTGCATATTTTTTTCAATAAATAAAATATTTCTGAGTTGTTCATACAGTTGAGTGCTTTTCATTTGATCCATATCTGAAATTTAGCATGCTCTTGGACTATCACAGCCTGTTCATATGATGCTAAGTATTCACTGCTCAGTAGTTACTTTTATTCTGGCTATGCATTTTTCCCTTCACTGCAATTTTCTTACAACACTGGATTTGAAGGAGAAATACTAGCATTATGTGAAAGGAGTTTTGGGGAAAAGGGAATGGGCTGTAGTCAGCATTAATAGTAATGAGGGAATGGGCACCCATCTATAGGTTGAAAGGGGGGGGGGCACAAGAAACCTTTGCACTAGCCCTGGAGATTGGTTTGTTTGACCCCTCCAACCAAATACCCTGAAATGCTATATATTTAAAATGTGTTTATTTCTAAGAGAAATAAGCAAATCCAAAACATTCATCATCTGTCAAAATCAAACATATATCACTGCAAAGTTTAAAAAAATCTATTTCATCTAAAGAGAAACCTTTAGATAGCTTTTTTTTTAAGCTTTGCACTTAGAGGTCTGTCAGCTAAGATGGGGCAACTACAGATAGCACAACAATTTCCTGCGCAATTTGCAGACTGAGCTTAGTCACTTGAATAGGTGGAATGTGGAAAGAGAGTGGGTGCATCTGCAAAGAGAGTTTACCATGTGTTAACAGCTGGTTTTCCAGACATCACGGGTGCAACTAATTCCACCTCAATAGATTACATTAGCTGCATCTACTGTGCTGCCGAACCACATTCTCTGCATTGTCTATGCTTTATGTGCCAGGGAAATGATATGCATAAGAATAATAAGATATGCCATACTGAGTCAGACCAAAGTCCATCAAGCCCAGTATCCTGCTTCCAACAGTGACCAAGCCAGGTCTCAAATACCTGGCAGGTTCCCAAAAAGGTACATAGGTTCCACAATGCTTATCCCAGCATAAGCAGTGGATTTCCCTGGTTCTTTTTAATAAATGGATCTTTCCTCAAGGAACTTATTGAAAACTTTTAAAAACCCAGATACACTAACAGCTTTTACAGATAATGCAGGACCTTTACAGCTAACATGGTGGTATTTACACTAACGTGCCGTGTTACAGGCAAACGCCTATTGTGGTATAGTAGACATACTCCTAAAACTATATGATGTTCCATGCTTTCCACAATAAACTTTTCTAAACGTAGCAAATAAGCCAAAAAAATGAAGAATGCCCAGACTACCAAAGAAGTTCAGTTCATATTCGAAAGAGAAACAAGGAAAAGTAATATGCCTCATAGGGTCAATAACTTATTCATGTATTTATTTAACAAGATAAATAAAGAAAACTCTATCCAAGAAGCATATGCAGTTTATCAAGTAACCAGAAGATGGAGACATTGGCAAAGCAATAAAATAAAGAAACCTCCCCACTATAGCAATAAAGGACAATGGAGGACTGTGTCTGTCACTAGCCTCTCAATACAGGCGGCAGACTAGGATTACTAATAGCCTTTATCTTCCTTTAATTCTCTCTGGAATAAACTATGATTTGTTTCATTGTAGTGTGGCCTGTTAATTAGGGATGTCGCTTCTCTGAAACTTAGAGAACTGGGAGAGAAGACAGAAGGGAAATGTGCGTGATATGTAGAGGGTAGTTTTATGACAGGGAGCCTAGGACAAGAGGGTAAGCAGGCACCTGCTTTAAATCTATTTCATAAAAACACATATGCATAATTAGCAGAGATTGTGCCTCGAAAGCAGGTGTGGACAATAGAGCAGGTGTAATCTCTGCAGATAGATTCTGAAATACATGTATAAATTAAAGTATTTTATATTCTCCCCTCATAGTTTGCGACTCTACCTCTGCTCCACCCAGACTGCGCACACCCCAGCTATACTATGAAAAGATGTGCCTTCTCGACAAGGCACATGCTGATAAGCCAATTAGCATTTTAGAAAGGGCCTTTTGCAGGCATATGTAGCCACCTGTGCATGAAAAAGACCTTATAATTTTACCTTCATATTGCTCAAATGAAAAATGTGGATCACCTAAACTTAAAAATTATGTTTTTTTGTTGCATTGACATTTCTTGTTATTATTGACTTATTTTCAGTCATGCTGAATGCTTGTATTTATTCATTTAATGAAAATTTGTAGTCCACTAATCTAGGGGCAAGACTCATTAATCATTACATCATTAATGAATAGCCTAAATTAAAATAAACAAAAACAGGAATGATGCCAGGGTTACTAGGTGTCCTAGAGCTCGATTCCAACAAGGGCACGTCCGGGCCCTTTGGAATCCAAAAAATAAACGGCTCCAAATTGCACCTGATTCTGCAACTGCAGGATCTGGACAGTTCTGCAGTTGCAGGAATGGGCATTTAGATGGCCCGGTGTAGCCCTGATTCAGCGGTGCAGGGCATTCTCCCTACAGCCTGTCCAGCCCACTGTATGCTTCTGCTGGTGTGCCGGTGCTGTGGCTTCCTGTCGCCATAGCACTGGGATACCCAGCAGGAGTGCAGAAATGGCGCAATGGATGAAACCCTCATTTCCCCGCCGCCCAACCCTCAGCGTGGGCAACCAGGGCCAGGATCGGGTGGCGGGGACACCTCTGCATTTTCCTGGCCAGTTTGGTGGGCCTGCCTGGCCTGAACCCCGCAGTTGGTGGGACTTACTCCATTTCTGAGGTGGAATATATCCCATGTCTATCTCTCCCCCGCTGGACGTACAGGGCCATGACCTTAATAGGCCCTGTACTTCAGAGTGCTTCAGCATGCCCCTGTTCTGCCCACAACCTGCCTCCGACCATCCCCATCCTGCCCCTGTCTAGCGCTCCCCACACTACCCCTCAGTACAATGCAGAGGGGGGGGGGGGGTGCTGGACTCAGGATTGAGTGCCAGGCCAGAACGGGGGCTGGACGTCCTATTTGTGTCTCTGCATTGGGAGCCTAGTGTTCCCGTGATACTGTACAAGATGCCCTTTCTCTGTAGTGAATTAGTGTAGTGTAGTGTTTAACTGGCAGGAGTAGCACTGGACGTGGTGATCCTCATCCATAGCACCGCCCTCTGCTCCTTCCTGGATCAGCTGCTTCTATCCCCATGCAAACAGGAAATCTGCATTGGTGGAGGTAAAAGCAACGAAGATTTAGTTAAGTGCTGCAATACTGTTTAAAACCATGACCGCTGCTGCTGATTCTGGGGAACGGTGGCAGTGGACTGTCTAGGCGACTGCCTAGTTCAGCTAATGGTAGGATTGTCCTAGCTGGGTCCTTAGAAAGAAAGACAGGAAGAAGTGTAATGTCATAGAAATGATGAGTGTGTTGGAGGGAAGCTTGTCTTTCTACCACTTTTTTTCTGCCAAGCTGATTGGAGGACTGCAGAGCTCCCTAATTGGTGGGGTACCAGGTACCGGCTTAGGCCCAGGACAACAATAATGAACGGTTATTGCAAGGTTACCTTTTCTGACTTCCCAACACCCAGGCTGGGATTCATGAAGTCAAAACCTTATGTCCTGTTGAAGTTGGATTCTCGTTATGCCAATTTGACAGAGGGGAGAGGGTCAATATGAGGATTGGAGGCCCCTTAGGCAGCCCTCCATCCTGCCCCCTCCTGCTATCCCCCACCCCTCTCCAAGGACCTGCAGTGGCAGCAATGGCTCAGAAAACACGATGTGCTTCTTACCTACACTCTTCAGCTCTATGTTGTGGTTTATATCTTCTACTAAGTGCTGCTTCTGTCCCCCTTCGATGCAGACTTCCAGTTTATGAAAAGCAGTTTATGAAAGCATCGGAGGAGTCGGAAGGGTCAGATAGTAGAAGACTGAAACCACGACAAAGCGCTGCATCAGTGTTTCACATTTACAAGTTAAATTATCATAATGCTTTCTCAAAGACCATCAGGGCGTTTTCTAAAGACAGATTCTAAAATTGCACAACAATGTACAGGAAACTCATCTTTTCATGATAATCAATTTATGACAGAGCCTCCGAAAGAAAGGATTCTAAATCCCTCTGATGGTTCCTGTGAAGTTCAGCAAGTCACTTCACCCTTCTTGTCTCAGGTACAAACTCATAGCCTCATTTACTAATCTGCATTAATGTGTTAACATCACAGTAATACACATTATTTAAAGCAAGCCCTATTATTCTCAATGAGGGATGTTTAATTACTAAGGCTCGGTTTTGCATTGGGCAGGGCTAAGCGCTGTAGCCATGTAGCCCTGCCCGCCGACTCTTTGACCCCGGATATTCACTTCCGCAGTGACGGAAGCCACCAAGCTTCACCGGGCAGCAATGATTCCTTGCCTATCTTTTCGGCACAGAGCTGCTGCCCGGTTAGCGCTTGCCTGTGCCCCCGCTCTGACTTGGAACACCCCAACACGCCACGATGCTAACCAGATAGCATCGGTGCGCATCCCCAATGAAGGCATCTACACGGTTAACAAGGGCTGTTAACCATGTAAATGCCTTCGACAATTGGGCCCTAAGTACATAACTTGTGTTGATGCAGCTTAACGTGCATTAATGCATGTTGAAATGCTAATGCAGATTAGTAAGCCTTCTGGTGACAGGGAAATACGTACGATATCTGAATGTAACTCGCCTTCAGCAGGAGCTAAATTTAAATCATAAACCTATATCCCCTCCCTTGCTCTCAGTCTTCCTCACTCCATTCTTGCTACCGAGTACACACAGTGCACCCATTTGAGAAATGTGCAGCTTAAATAATATAGTAGATTTTAAAGTGCAGTATGAAAGAGTTGAATTGTAACTGCCCCGTCCTCTGCTTCCTGTTCTAATTATTTAATCGCAATTGAAAAAAATCTAAATTGACATCTTCAGTTTGTTTAGTACAAGAAACCTTTTATGCAGTTGTGTCACCAAAGTAGTTCAAACTGAACCCTTCATGTTCATGTTTGATTTTTCACAATGTAAGCAAATCATCCACGATATTCCGATAGGATTATTGCTAAAATGCCTTGGGGATCATTTTAAAGCAAGGAGCTTCCAAGACTGAAGCATCTGGGGACTGTTCCTGCTCCTTCATTATCCTTGCTAGGAGTGGGGAATCGGGAAGGGAAAGGAGATCAGGGGTGGGGGCAGCTGGTATCAGATCGGGGAGTGGGGAGAATTTGCATCTGGCGATGGAGTACATGGGAGATATTTTTTACTGCTCCTCCCTGTTCTTGGGGTCCTGCTAGCTTTGCTTTGCTATGGTCAGGAATGTGTGATATTCCTGGATGTAGCAATGCAGAATTCAATTTGCTGCGCAAGTACTGAGATACTGCAAGTTAGTGACTCATGCAGTTAATTTTGTTCTAGCAAAATAGCTTAGTAACTATCTCTCGGACCGATGCAGAAAGCTAGCGCGGGCTTTACGAGCCCCTAACACCACATTTAAGCACATTTTACAATCCTTTAAATGCGGAAAACAGACATAAACACCAACAGAAAAACTAGCGTCCAAGTAACGCCACACATATTTAAACCTATTTAAATGAATTTTAATTATTAAAATGCCTTTTAATCAACTGATCTGGTATGCAAACCATGGCTAGCCGATGAAGAAACAGGCATAGAGGATTTCGCAACCAGCCATAGCGCCAAATTTTTTACTGCAGGGACTGAATAGATGTTAACCTCTAACGCGTGCCCTTGACAGTATTTTGATGGCACTGGGTGCTTTCCCCGATGCCTAGATCATCTTCTCCTGAGATGATCAGGCATCAGGCAAAGCCCCCTATGCCATCAAAACACTGTTGGGGGCCGGTGCCATGAAATTAAACGAATCCCTGGTGGTCTAGTGACCCCTGTACCCCCCACTCCCCATTAAATAAAACAAGTAACCTGGTGGTCTAGTGGTCCCGATCCCCCCCCCCCCACTGACAGTATTTTGATGACAATTGGGGATGATTGCGGCATTGAGAAAGGTCCCTGATAACATCAAAATACTGTCAGGGGCCGAAACCCTGACAATAAAAGAATCCCTGGTGGTCTAGTACTTATATAGCAGTCCGACCTCACCCGGTGCATCCCAGGATGCACCGCGCAGGGTCAGATGCCGCCATTTTTCAAGTTGTGATTAATGTCACATAAATCATTATTTGAGAAATTAGTCTTGAATTTGAAAACATCAATTGATATTTTGATTTTAGTGTTAGAAACACATGACAATATTTGAGATTACACAGCCTTGGAAGACTAGAGGGATTTATTTTTGCTTGGTCTTAGCCATTTTTCAAGTTGGCAGACACAGAGCGGGAGCGCGTAGGCAGCGTTCCTGCTTATTTCAAGGTACTGGGTGGGAGGGGCCGCTAGATCACTGGGTTACTTTTTTTGTATTTAATGGGGCGGGGGGGGGGCATGGAGGGGTACAGGGCCTACCAGACTACCAGAGATGCTTTTATGGTCGGGGCACTAGCCCCTGACAGTATTTTGATGGCATTGGGGCCTTTCTCAATGCTGCGATTGTCCCTGATGCCATCAAAATATTATCGGGATGGGGAGGGATTGGGGCCACTGGATCACCAGGGATTCTTTTATTGTTGGAGCACCGGCCCCCGACAGTATTTTGATGGCATTGGGAGCTTTTTCCAATGCTGCGATCATCCTTGATGCCATCAAAATACTGTCAGGGTTAATATGCAAATTAGCCACACGGTGCCCAGAGAGCAAACCAGACTATCTCAGGCTTCTTGTGTGCATCTATTTGGCTTGGTCTCCTAGTTTAATGCTGCAGTGGCTCATTTGCATGTGCATGGTTAACGTGGGGGTAATTTGCATACCCTATCCTTCCTGCATCGCACGTTGAAATCTGTGTGTTTTCAGGAACATAAAAAATCTCCTCAGCACGGGTCTAGTGCCGGCTTTCTGCATTGGCCTGCCTGTAGGTTAGTCGTTAGTTCACATAGGCACATCTGTTCTTCTCTCTTCAGTATACATGTGGGTGAATGTAACTGACAATACATAAATAAAAAGTTGAAAACTATTGAAAAGATTTGTCCAGCTAACTTTGGGAGATATCCAGACAAACCTTGGGTAATCAGAATTCCCACTGCAGACTGGTTGCATTTTATCCAGCCATTGAGCTGGCACAGCAAACCTTATCCAATTTTACGAAAGCCCGGTAATTGGTTAATGTGCTTTTTAATGTTCTGCCCCGGCAGCTGAGAACTATAACATGAGGGCATGCCAGCAGCTGTACGTTAAAGCGCACGGTAATTGGCCATGGCGGGATGGGAATGGGTGGAGTGTGGGCACGGAAACCACATTGCTGCTAGCGCAAGGGCAACTGCTGCACACACAGTGACAATGTGGACATGAGCATGAGTGCATCTCTATGTGTGTGGTTAGGTACACCTGGATTAAGTGCGCTGCATTTTTAAAGTTCACAGCCTCACGCTAACTGCTAGGAACATGCTGGTCATTTCCCCGACAGCAAAAGCAGAGGCTTTGTACTTATCATTAAGTGCAACACCTTAGCAGGCTTTAGTAAAAGGGCCCCTATGTTAGGGAAGAGTTAGTGGAGTCTCAGGGGGTGGCTACACTTTAACCTGTTAAGTTGGGTCACATAAAGGGGTATGTTTACTAAACCGGGCTAACGGTTAACCCGGGCTATCTGCAACTAGGTCCCATTGAATAATATGGGACCTAGTGGCAGATAGCCCGGGTTAACCGTTAGCCCGGTTTAGTAAACTTACCCCTAAGACTCATCCTATAGCTATCTTTGCATGATTATAGCTTATCTGGCTGTGGAAAATAGACAGGATGAGGTAGTATGTAAGAGGTATTGGCAGGTGATTGTGAAGTAATTGCAGGATTTCCAGGCCAGTCACTTGTTTCTAGTAAGGAAGGTTTGAGAGGATTTGAAACCTTTGCTAATTTAGTTGATGAATATGTCATAGAGCGTAGACTGAAAAGTTAGGAGCTACCAAAATTCATCTGCTGAAGACATCAGGTTTGTTCAAAGGGGACTGAGATTGGCCAATGTCTCATGCAGCAGATGCAAAAAAAAAAAAATGCTGTATTGATTGTTATTTTCCTTTGATTATTCTTTACTGTAACAGGATGTATCTTGTGAGTTGTTTTGAAAAAAAAAAAAAATATGGGTAGGGGGGCGGGGGGTGTTACATAAGAACATAAGATATGCCATACTGGGTCAGACCAAGGTCCATGAAGCCCAATATCCTGTTTACAACAGTGGCCAATCTAGGTCATACGTACCTAGCAGGTTCCCCAAAAGACACAGGTTCCACAATGCTTGTATTGGGTCAAGCATTGATATCCTGGGTCCCTTTTTAATAATGGTTTATGGACCTTTCCTCCAGGAACTTCAAACCTTTTTTAAACCCAGCTACAGTAGCAGCCTTTACTACATCCTCCGGTAACCAATTCCAGAGTTTGATTACACGTTGAGTGAAAAAATATTTTTTCTTATTTGTCTTAAATAGTTTACCCTGTATTTTCATTGCATGTCCCCTAGTTACATTGATTCCTGGCCTTTGTTGGTGTTTGGAGGAGCCAGAGAGGTGCCTGTGTCCATTTAGCTTCTTTCCTCGAGTTCCATCGAACCGGAAGTGACATCATCAGGATGCTCTTGGGGACTTTAAAAAGAACTGTGTTCCACAGTAGGCAGACGGCTGCCATGCGACCATGGTCACGATCGAGTCTTCAATGGGTGAGTAGTCTTCCCCACATACAGCTGCGAACAAGGACACTTTAAACAATAAACGACAAAAGCCGTCATACATGTAGTATAGTCCTTTAACATATAACTTCTGCCCTTATGATAAAAAAACAGTATTTTTGTCCATCACTGCACCAAATGAACAGTGTCCACACTTAACATGGCCCACTGAAGACTCGATTAGTCGAGCATAAGTATAGCATGTCGAAAGCAAAAAATACAGATTTTATTAGTCAAACACTGTCAGCTGTTTTAACATACTGTTGCAGATTTGCGGTGCATTGTGTTGGAATATGTCCCTTTTAATATACAAAGAGGAGATAGAGGTAAATTATTATTACAACGTGAACAACAATGGATTTTTAGGTTGGGTACTTTAGAACCTCACGGGTTGAATGAAAAGATTGAGTGGAATCTCTTTTTTTAATATTTCATGTAAGCTGTATTTTTGTGGACAGCCCAATTGTACTATTTAGTCAGGCTTTGGACCACACACTATTAATAAAAAATGTAACCTTTTTCTATTAAACATTTTTAGTTTTTTGGAGGTAAATGTTTATTGGATAGTAGATATGATGTTATTGGTGGCTGAATATTTAAAGAGTATTGCATCAGATGCTGTAGTTGCTTCCTCGAATTGTCATCTGAAATACAACTGCATGCCCCTGATGTAGCCTTTTTCAAGGCGAAACGGAGATTTTTGTTGGGCTTTTTCTGACGATTGTTGATCATGGGATTGTTAAGATAAAGATAAGTAAATGGAAAACTATTTAAGATTCAGCTATATGACTGTTACATTGTAGCCCTCATTTGTTTGCAGAGTTAACGAGTGGGAAGTTTGTGAGCTCCGGTGAAGTCAGTCGTTGTATCGAAGTGGAAGAGATTTGTTGCACTGAATATTAAAGAGATACTTTGACTATTAGTTGTATTTTGTTAATATGGAATTTATATAGTTGAATTTTAGAAGAAATTAATAAACAGAAAAAGTACTTTTTTTGAAATTTATTAGAAGAATTTTGATAGAAGGGAGTTTTTTGAGACCGGTGATGTATCTCGCTTTTTCCCCTATGGTGATATGAATCACTGCGTGGTGGGATTATAGCCATCCTGAGTCTTTTTCTTCCTTATTATATTTATAATAGGAAGTTGCTTTGAGTATATCTAAGAAAGAGTGTTTAGCCATTTATATAAGGTTGTTTATTGTTGGTGAGAGGATTGAAATGGGTTTCTAAGGTGTACTGTTTTGATTGTTGGACAAGTTTAGCCCTTAGAGCAGTAGGTTTGGGTTTTATTAGTTTTGCACATACCATGACAGTCATGAACCTTGCTTCATGACTGTCACAGCTAGTGAAATTTATGCTGCAGATACCTTTGACCCCATGAATCTCACTTCTAAGCCAGGGTGTGGGGAGTATGATCCCAGTCTCTCAAATTTACTGCTAATGCTCAGCGTAGTACTTGCATCGTGTCAACGAGAGCTTCTTCCTGGAGTTTATAAGACATGTATGGGTAGTTTGTCAAGATGTGACGGGAAGGTCTTCTTTATCAGGCCTGTGGCTCCCTGGGAAATATCTCTGTATCTTTCTGCCACATTTTCTTGGTCTCTGATGCGTTTCTTGGTACTTCAGAATCTTCTCCCTCTCCACGTGATTCACAGAATAATCACTTCGAACCGAGACCTCTATTATCTATGCCGCTCTAGTGTTTTTCTCCTTTACCACTATGTCAGGTTATCCTGCATCCAATTTTCTTTCCTATCAGGGGATTTCAATACATCATTAGGTGGGATGAACTTGAACATTGCTGGTGATGTCAGGTCTGAGCTTGTGGTTTCTCAGAATTTGAGTGTGTCATTGGGAGACAAGGAAGGGTTGCAGTCTGTTGATAGTAATTTAGGAATGGGTGTTATTTTTCTGGGAAGTTGTCATGTGAAACAGCATTACAGATGACACCTCCTAGGGAGATTTGGAATCTGGAACTATGGCAATTGATCGCCATGGTGGAATTTACTTTATGATGTCTGAAACAGCTGTGCTCCTTTTCAGGGGAGGCTGTGGATAGAGTTAAGGAATTAGATCAGCAGTCAGATAAGCTTGAATCTAAGATTCAGTCTCAGGATCAGTTTGCTACGTGAATGCAGTCCTTGTTAAGAGTAATGGTATTTTGGTTAATAAGTTTGACAAATTAGAGAATTGTACTATTCACTATGACAACCTGCGTTTCTTAAATTTCCCTTATACAAGATTAATTTCTCCTTTTGAGATGCTGAAACAGTATCATCTGTGTCTAGAGCCTCTTATGTAATGGGCTCTATTGAGAGAATGGATGGCTAGGGGGAAGGCTCAATCCAGGACTCCCTGAACTTGACTTTGTAGTTAGAAACATCCCTGGAAGGGACTTACAATAGGCAACTTTGGTTGCTACTTTTGTTACGACCTCTGATAAGGATAAAGTTCTGTGGTTATTTTTTATGGCTAGGACATAGAATTTTGATGGTCATAAAATATATGATAAGACACAAAGATCAGGAAAGACTTTCTTCAGCTTTGCCCTAGTGCTCTTGCTGTCAGGATGAGTTTCCTTTTGAAATTTCCCAGGAAGCGCTTCACTAAGTATAACGGTCAGGATGACATCTTTCTAGAACCGAGACACCTAGAGGAGCTTCTTAGTGCTAGAGAAAATAGCCCTCCCAGGGGAGCTGCGGTTTCCAGGAATGATGTATGAGGACTGGGGGGGGGGGGGTGGGGGGGGGGGGGGGGGGTAATCAGGGCTTTGACTAGGTTGGCTTGGTTTTGAGAATTTGTAATGGTATTTTCTTTTCTTTATTCCTTGAGATAAACTGTCTCCCCCATTATTTCCTCACTTTGATGCAGATAGAATTTAAAGTTTTCTTCTTGTTGTATTTTCTCTGTTGTAGGGGCACCTGCTTGTTCATTCCCATTAATGCATATTGATTCTTGCATTTTGTTTTTCTTGTATTGCAAGTGTTTTGAAATTCAATAAATAATAGATATATTAAAAAAAAAGAAAAAGAGAATGAGAAATACGTTTCCTATTGTGTGTTCTGCTATAATTTCTATTTATTGTTTTAAGGTTTGAGTGAGTTCTCTTTGGGGCATTTTGAGTTGGCTTCATTCTAGCCCACAGTGAGGCTAACTGGACTCTTCCAATGTGTAAACTGAAAAAGGGGGAGGGGGAGCTAAGTTTGTTATGACTGTATCCCTTGGAGAATAACCAGTAGTCCTTGCATCCTTAGTACAGTTCTATAATAGGTCACTTATACTAATAAAGCACATCATTTTGTTCTTTGTAAGTATATTTTGAACATGAGTAAACATCTGGGGAATTTCTTTTCCCTGACTCTTTGTGCTTCTCCCTCCTTGTTCCCCTTTCTGGATCACAGGTTGCTAAATTTTATCTTGACCAGGTAAGATGAGCTAATTAACTTTTCTATTTCTTAAGCATAATGAACACTTCTGGCCTTATTTGCAGGAAAACGTGTTATGGCCTAATAACCACTTGAAAAAATCTTTAAATTGCCCCGAGGCGGGGGGGAGTGGGGGGGGGAGGGGGGCAGCCCCATGGTGTCAGAGCCCAGTACAGAAGGGGAGGTCCTGCACAGAAAAACTTCTGTCAGAAACTAATTAAAGGTCCTGTCAGTTTGCACTGGAATCCAGAAGTGTTTCACCTGAGCCAGTCATAGGAAGCGCCCCACTGGTACCCTGGAAGAGGAAAGAGCGGAGATCCACCCTCCCTCCTTACAGAAGAGGAAGAAAGAAGACAAAGGGAAAATAAAGGAATGAATGACAGGTACGTATGGCTCAGAGTCTACCATAAGAAACATAGAGGGCACATGCAAGATCAGTCCCAGGAGCGAAAGATGAAAGGGATCCACTTGCTCTGAGCAGAAGGCCTATGAAGAAAGGAGGGGCTGTGCTAGAGGAAAAAAAGGGCTGCTCGTCCCTCCCTCAGAAAGCACTGAAGTTGTGAAAGAGAAGTTGGAAAAAGTAAAATATTCCAACAACAAGTGCAGAGGAACAACCAGGATTGCAGCCTCGGGAAAAACACAAGAGCAGAGAGGCAGAGCCAAGGGAGCAGCTGTCAGAGTCCAACAGAGCAGGAACTCACAGCCAGGAGATAAGTCCAGAATGCTGTGTGACTAGAAACCGAGAGAGATGGCGCAGGAAGAGGAACTTCTGAACAAGCTCTGCTATAGTTCAGAGTGGGGGAATAGAACCCAACTGCTGCTTACAGAGAAACTGTGCCCGAAAGCCTATGACGGCAGGAGTCTAGGGGTGTTGCTAGTGAATGCATAAGTCAGGCAGGCTAAGCTCCTAGTGAAGCCTTGTCCCAGGAAGGTAGCACCCTGCTGCACTGGAGGGCTGGGAAGGGCTGATAGTAGCCCTAGGCCCTGCACTACAACTTCAGCTAGAGTAGGGTTAAGAAGATAACCAGCCCCCAAAACCTGCCCACAGCCAAAGAGACTGGATTAGGCCAGAGTGCTAGAAGTTACTGAAGTGCCGGGGGGCGGAGCCCGATGTCCAGCGGGATGGTCGCATAACGCTGAGGCTCCCGAGAGGCCTACTCAGAATCCTGAATTAACACCGGACATACTTGAACTTCTGCTCTGATCTTGCCGGGGCACATTGGTGAGATGGCGGGGACCAAACCCACGCGCCTGGAATTTGGATCTCCAGCGGCTTCTCACGGCAAACGCTCCAAAACTGAACCCCCGTCCCCGCAGAAGGGGCTGGCTTTGCGCGAGGGCCCCGAAATGCAGCAGGAAATCCTCGCAGAGATTAGAGGGGTTAAGGACCTCGTGCAGTCAAACGGTGAAGCGCTCCGAGCGCTGCGGGAAGATCTTGGTGTACTGCAAGGCAGGCTAGAGGGGCTCTCTTCGCGTCAGGACAAAATGGAGAGCATATTAGACTCCCATGCGGCCCGGTTGTCCAAACTCGACAAAGTTGAACGTCAGGTACGGGCCTTGCAGAAAGAAGTGAAAGATGGCAATAATAGAGCGCGCCGCAACAACCTACGACTCGTGGGCATACCGGAGGGAGCGGAATCGGGAGACATGAAAGAGTTTTTATGCAAAATCCTCCCTTCCCTGCTCCAAATCACTTTTACCAAAGAATTGGAGATCGATCGCGCTCATCGTGTACCCACAAACATAACGCTCAACAGGAAGACCCCGCGGCCTATCATCTTTCGACTTTTGAGATATCAACATGTGGAGCAAATTCTCAGTGCCTCTCGGGCAAAGGGCCATATGGAGTTTGAGAGCCACAAGATCTCCTTCTACCCTGACTTGGCTAAACCCACGGTCGACCGCCGAAAGCGCTTTCTGGAATTCCGGCCGAGGCTTCAACAACTACAAGCACGATATGGCCTGATGTATCCGGCCAAGCTCCGAGTCACGCTTCACAATCAGACAAGAACATTTGAGGACCCTGATCTACTAGCGGAGTTTTTGGATTCTAAAGAAGCCGACTTGATGCGCTGACTTCCAGAATATTCCTGCAAGTATTCTCATATCCGCTGTACCTGCCATATTGGATTTGCCGCGGCTCAGCAAAGAGTCTGGCGAGGGCGGTCTGTTGCTTTATTTTGATGATATCTGTGACCCGACTCCATCTACCCACAGTAGCCTCGATGAGTATCAGAGACAGTGTTAATTATGGACTCTGGTGTTTCTTTTCTTTTTTTCATGTCTCTATCTTCCTCTCTAGGGCCTCCTCCCGCAGACATATGGTCGCCATATTCATTGGGGGTTTTGCTTCTTCTCTAAGTTACTTTGGTACATACTTTTCAATATGGGGTGTATTAGCCAGCATATTCGGTGATTATGTCATTGTTGCACAGATTCTGATTATGTTGTATGTTTTCAAGCGCCCTTACCTAAAATGTCTATTACCGATTGACATCTTCACGAGCCTCTCTCTTGGAAGATTGTGGGACTCCGCTCAGTGGCGGAGGTCCCCTCTCTTCCTAAGAAGGGTCGCTTTCTCCTTGATTTCATGCTGGGTATAGCCATATGTTTAATCACGAGGAATTGGAAGGATAGCTCTCGACTTACTGTCAATGAATGGTGGAACCTCGTCTGCTTATATAGTAAATATGAGCAGATATCTCGGAGAGCTCTTCCCCATACCCAAACTCACTCTCGCTTGTCTAAATGGCAGATGCTCAATGATTATGTACACTCTGCTCATTGTTCCGACATGTCTGTTTAATGTGCACTCATCATGTTTCAGATCACCGTTAGGTTTTGTAACACAATAATGTCAGTACACGCCCGCTTCGGGAATGATTAGTTTTCTAGAGAAGAAGCCGGGGGGTGGGGGGTGGCAGGGGTTTACTTTGGTGTATGTATCACATTCTATGTATCTGTCTTTTAGCTGTATGTCTTCCTTTCCTTTGTTGTTATAAAACGAAAATAAAGAATTAAAAAAAAAAGAAGTTACTGAAGTGCCACTGGAGCAAAGGTAAGCTTTGAGATTCCTAGATGCCCTTTCCGTTTGGTAAGTATAAAAGCTGTGACTACTACAAATCCTTCTGCCTTCTAGGGCCTGAAATTGTTATAACTTGCAGCCAGACAGAATACTCAAGTTAAGTTTATTTTCTAGTTTAGCTAGCTTACACTAAGAACAGGCCCACTTTTGCTTAGACCCTAGAGAGGTTTTTGGTTAATTCTAGTTATATGCTGCATGGGGCCTGAGGGTACCCATGCTGCAGAACCTCATGGGATGGGGATCTTCACTGCCAGGTGAAGCATCTGCTTCACAGTGAGGATATCAACGAAGGCAACCAGTTGTGAGGTTAAATGTGCACCATCACACAGCCGGGCCAGAATACTTACCTAAACTGAGCTCAGTTAGTTTAGAAAAAGACAACGCGAAAAGAGAGGAGGCCCTGTAACATGCTGCAGGGAAGATCCCATTACATTCAGTTGACGTTTTTGTGAAAGGCAATTGAAGAAGCAGTGTAGAGTCACTTAGGGGAGTTTCTGGATGACAATAAGCTTTATGACTCATGTCAGTAAGGATTCTGGAAATGCCACCGCTCGGAGGCTGCTTTCATGGTGATTATAGATGCTTTATGGCTTTTTGGGGGTTTGGATATATGCTCTGCTTTTGTTTATTTTAACCATCAGCATTTGTTGGAATATTTAACTTCTTTGAAAATGGGGCAGGGAATGGTAGGAAGAAGGTTTGTATCATCTCTGGTTTCTATTGTTGTATCCCACTAAGAGGCTAATTTCATATCAGTTCGCCTATATGTGAAGACCAAGTAGACCTATTTTAAGCCCATATAAAGATATATAGGTACCTATATGTCTTTATAAATAAAGGCCTTTTATGTGCTTAAAAGCACAGTTACTTACCTGTAACAGGTGATCTCTGGGAACAGCAGGAATAAGTCTTCACATATGGGTATGTCGGTACCGACGGAGCCTGCGCGGGAATGCTCCCCAGTGTCCAATCAGAAAGCTTTTGGGAGCATCCCACAGTGCCTGCGTGCTGCCTTCCCGCCTTTCCAACTGTCTCTCCTCAGTTGAGTTTTATAGCTGAGACAAAGAGGGAAAGAGAGGGAAAGGAAGAGAGATAGAAAGAGAGAGACAACTCCCATGGGAGGTGGGTGGGTTGTGAAGACTTATTCCTGATGTTCCCAGAGATCACCTGTTACAGGTAAGTAACTGTGCTATCTCCAGGAACAAGCAGGAATGAGTCTTCACATATGGGGACTCCCTAGCTTTTGATGCCAGGGAGAGAGCCCACAAGTTGTGTGTCCCTGGGACAGGGCTGCACTTCCCCACCTGGATCTCTGGCATCCCATGAGGGATGGTGGGTAGGAGTTGATTAAGCATGGAACAAGTGTTTGAGAACAGCCTGACCAAACAAGGCATCCCGGCGGGAGTCCTTGTCTAAGCAGTAATGGGCTGTGAAGGTATGAACCGAGGCCCAAGTGGCTGCTCGACAGATGTCATCGATAGACACAGAGTTCAGGTGAGCCATTGAGGATGCCATGGCTCTCACATTGTGAGCTGTGACATGGCCCTCCAGAGAAATGTTCTTGCTCTGATAGGCGAAAGAAATACATTGGGCAATCCATTTGGAAAGAGTTCTCTTGGAGACTGGTTGTCCCAAATGAGAAGGATCAAAAGCAACAAAGAGTTGGGAAGACTTTCTATGTTGCTATGTCCTCTGTAAGTAAAAAGCCAGAGCTCTTTTACAGTCCAGGGTATGAAGATTCCTCTCTGCACTTGATGCATGAGGCCCTGGAAAAAAGACAGGTAGGTAGACCTCTTGGTTGAGGTGAAAAGGCGAGACAACCTTAGGCATAAAGTGTGGATTAGTCCTAAGGACCACCTTGTCATGATGGAACCTTGTATAAGGTGGATTAGCTACTAGTGCTTGCAATTCATTGATGCACCATGCTGATGTGATTGCAATGAGAAAAATAACCTTCCAAGAAAGGTATTTCAAGGAGGTGGTAGCTAAAGGTTCAAAAGGTGGCTTCATAAGCTGACCGAGAACCAAATTTAAGTCCCATGCCACCGGTGGTGGTCTAATGGGAGGCTTTGTTAAAAGGAGGCCTCTCATGAACCTCGCTACAAGGGGATGAGAGGAAACAGGTTGTCCATTTAGAGGCTTGAGTGAAGCTGCAATAGCACTCAGATGGACTCTTACTGAATTTGTCTAAAGGCCTGCATTAGACAGATGCAGGAGATACTCCAGCAACGATTCTAGAGGTATTGACCGGGGGTTAAGACCCCTTCCAGAACACCGGATGGTAAACCTTTTCCATTTGAAGGCGTAAGAACGTCTAGTGGAAGGTTTTCTGGAAGCATGAAGAACATCTTTCACTTGTTGAGAAAGAGGAAGATCCTGGAGATCTAGGCCTTCAGCAACCAAGCCCTGAGATGCAGAGACTGGGGATTGGGATGCCACAATTTTCCGTCCTCTTGAGAGAGGAGGTCTGGAGCAGACCCTAACTCTAGGGAGGGAGCTTGAGAGAGATGTAGAAGCAGAGGGTACCACACTTGCCGTGGCCAATGTGGAGCTATGAGAATCATGTGGCCTCTGTCTCTCTGAAGCTTGAATAGGGTTTTGGAAATTAGGGGAATGGGTAGAAAGGCATACAGGAAGTCTTGACCCCAGTGAAGGACGAAAGCATCCCTTGCCTGAGCCCCCTGAGCCGGAGTTCTGGAACAGAACCGGGGAAGTTTGGCATTCCACGGACTTGCAAAGAGGTCTATGTCCGGGGTTCCCCAAATTTGAAAAATTCTTGACACCAGGTTCATATGTAGGGACCACTCGTGTGGAAGCAGAACTCAACTGAGTCTGTCTGCCCAAGAGTTTTGAACCCCTGGAAGACAGACTGCCAGAAGATGAATGTGATGCTCTCTGGCGAGGGCCCATAGTCGCAGAGCTTCGTTACAAAGCGACAGAGAGCCAGTTCTCCCCTGCTTGTATAGGTAGAACATGGCTACCTGATTGTCCGTGTTGACAAGGACTGTCTTGTGGCTGAGCAGGGTGTGGAAAACTCGTAGAGCAAGGAAGATTGCTCTGAGTTCCAAAAGATTGATGTGGAGAGAAGTCTCCTGTGGGGACCAGATGCCCTGGGTGGAGAGGTCCTGAAGATGAGCTCCCCAGCCCATTGGAGAAGCATCTGTTGTAATAGTTGCGTGGGGTAGGGGCTGTTGAAAAGGACACCCCAGCAAGAGGTTTTGAGGGGACTTCCACAATTGGAGGGACAAAATGAGGCGACTTGTGTTTGCTATTTTGTCTGACAGGGAGCCTAATGCCTGGGTCCATTGGGTGGATAAAGTCCACTGAGCTGCTCTCATGTGAAGGCGAGCATATGGTACCACATGAACGGTGGAAGCCATATGGCCTAGCAACTGTAACATTTCTCGAGCAGTTAGTAGGGGTTTCAACTCTGCTTGAGAAGCTAACTGCATCAAGCGAAGGCAGCGGGCCTGGGGAAGAAAGGCCCTTGCCTTTGTGGTATCCAGCAATGCCCCTATAAACTCCAGGGACTGAGTAGGGATCAGATTGGATTTTGGGATGTTTATTACCAGCCCTAAGTATTGAAGGATACGCATTGTGCAGGTTAGAGCAGTCTTGGCCTCTGATTGAGTGGGAGCTCGAATGAGCCAGTCGTCCAGATAGGGGAAGACAAATATTCCCAGGGTGCGCAGAAAAGCAGCAACCACTGCCATGCACTTCGTGAACACCCTTGGTGCAGAGGCCAGGCCAAAGGGGAGCACTCTGTATTGATAGTGCTTCTCCTGGAAAAGGAACCGAAGGAACCTTCTGTGAGTTGGATGGATGAGAACATGAGTATACGCATCCTTGAGATCTAGAGAACAAAGCCAATCCTGACTCTGAAGGTATGGCAGCAGAGTTCCTAAAGAAACCATCTTGAATTTTTCCTTGACTAGGAATCTGTTCAACTCTCTGAGATCTAAAATGGGTCTGAAGCCCCCTGTTTTCTTTGGGATAAGAAAATAGGGGGAGTAGAACCCTGTGCCTTGTTGTTGAGAAGGCACCTCCTCTATTGCCCCTTGGGCTAGAAGAGTGGCAACCTCCTGCTCTAATAGGCTGAGGAGGGAGGTTGGAGAATTGAACTGGGGCACTCTTGTGAGAGGGGGCAAGCTGGAAAAATGAAGTTTGTACCCCTCTCTTATGATGGAGAGTGTCCAGTGCTCTGCTGTGATTTGTCCCCATCTGGGAGCAAAGTGACATAACCTTCCTGGAATGGTGGAGGACTCTGGTCCTTCTAGAGCCAGGAAGGCTAAGTTCTCTAGCAGAAAGTCAAAGGCCCTGAGGGGGCTGAGACTGCTGGGCTGGAGCAGGCCTCACAGCCTTGGCCTTGGTCTGTTTGGAGGATTGCTGATGTTTGGAAGGGAACTGAGCTGCAGAAGATGCTCTCTGACTATAAGCAGGATAAGATCTTCCCTTTTTAGAAAAAGGTGTTTTCTTGAACAACCTTTTCTTAGCAGGAGCAGCTGTAGATTTGGATAGTCTATCCAAAGCAGAATTTTCAGCATCCATCTGATTGGCCTTTGCTTGCCAATCCTTACCAAACAGCTTTTCACCTGTACAAGGGATATTTCCCAATTCATCTTGGACCCAGGTCTCCAAATCAGATGCTTGAAGCCAAGCAATCCTACATGCACCTATAGCTATAGCTGAGGCTCTGCTTACACATTCAAAGGAGTCAAAAGCTGCACGGTTGGCGAATTTGGAGACATCCTGGGCATGTTTGAGCCCAGAGAGAAATTCTTGCCTTTTATTGTCAGACATAAAAGGACTTAAAGTCTGCAAATGATCAGTGACTTCTTTTAAGAACATTACCATGTAGAGACTATAAGAATTAATTCTCGCAGCAAGCATGGAAGCTTGGAAGACTCTTCTACCAAAAGCATCCAGGGTTCTACATTCCCGTCCTGGAGGATTAGAGGCATGTCTCTTGGCACTTCTAATCTTTCTCATTGCAGACTCAACCACAATAGAGTGGTGAGGAAGCTGAGTTTTATGGAAACCAGGACAAGGAGGGACACGATACATGGTGTCCAACCTGCTAGAATGAGGAGAGGTGGTTAGATGTGCTTCCCACATCCTTAACATGAGATCATACAGAATCTCATGAATAGGCAAGGTAGCTGCCTCTTTAGGAGTTTTAGGATATTGTAGAATATCTAACTCCTTAGCTCTAGGCTCTGACTCTGGGGCTACTGTAATAGAGATACCCAGGGCCACCTCTCTGATAAAGTCTTGAAAAGACAAGTCCTCTGGAGGAGACATCCTTCGTTTAGGAGAGGACTCCTCCTGTGGAAGAAGCACTGCTGCATCGACAGACTCTTCAGAATCCTCAGAGTCATCAGAGGAATCGAAGTATCGTCTGTTGGGATGCTCTTGCAAAGCCCGATACCCATACCGACCAGGGTCGGTATCGGGAATCATCGGTACCGGGGTATCGGTACTGGAGGGCTGCAAAGGGCAGGGTACCGGCATGGCTGACACCGATGTCGATGCCACCGGTACCGGAATCGGTACCGATGGCGATACCGGAGCCGGTATCTGCGGAGTAGTCTGTTGCGGTACCACGGGCGTCGATGCCACAAGGAAAGCCGCCAGACTGCGTTCCATGGACAGAATCCTCTGATCCATCGACGCTGCCAATGCTGGAAGTCGGTACCGGTGGAAGCCACCGGTACCCCAGAGCATGGCACCAGGAGATCTGTTGAGGCCACGCCATCTAGATCGTCCTGGAACCCCGATGATGATGCTTTAGAAGCCGAAGCCTCCCGCCGGGGTAATTTTGCCGGTGCAGAATCCTCAAGGGCAGGGCCAGAGGCATCTCGATGCTTAGAAGGAGATTTGCCCTTTGAGGACCGGCTGGATTTATGTTTAGTTACCTGAGATCCATGTGAGGAAGAAGAAGCCCTGGAAGACGTCGATGCCACCAAAGCTGCATCAGAGGGAAACAGGGTACTGAGCTTGGCAGCTTGGTTCTGTCGACCTCTCTTAGACATCATGGAACAGGACACACAATCTTTGATGGAATGGCCAGGGCCTAAACATTTGAGACACCAGTCATGGGTGTTGGTGACGGATATAGTACCGCCACATTTTGTGCACTTCTTAAAACCTGAGGCAGGTTTTTCCATATTTAAGGAAGAAGGTTTTGGGCCTAAGGCCCAAAACTGAAGTACACTTGAAGAAAAGATAGAAGGTCTTTTTTTTTTTTTAAAGAAAAGAATAAGAACCAGCGGTACCGGTACAGCGTCGAGGAAGGCAGACGCGTACAGAAAAGAAATAAAGAAAAAATAAGGAAATTCTTCTGCAGTGACAGGAACACGACCTGCTGGCTCCGCGGAAAAAGAACAACTGAGGAGAGACAGTTGGTAAGGCGGGAAGGCAGCACGCAGGCACTGTGGGATGCTCCCAAAAGCTTTCTGATTGGATGCTGGGGAGCGTTCCTGCGCAGGCTCCGTCCGTACCGACGTACCCATATGTGAAGACTCATTCCTGCTTGTTCCTGGAGATAGACCTTTACACATGAAAGTCCTTCAGAAAATTGTCTTCTAAGAGTGCATTTGTAACTTCATAAACTAGAAATTAGATTTAAATAAAAATATATTCAAAGCTTAATAGGGAAAGTTATTTGAATGGTTAAAGCTAAGTGGTTAACTTTGCTGGTTAACTTTAACCATATATTGAACTGCTGAGTATTGTCCCCTAGTATGCACAAGACTGACAATAATGTTCTTTGAGAACATGAAGTCAAGGAAGGATGTAGAGTCATATTGTGGCTGCCCCAATAAAGACCACCCCACCAACCACTGGAGAAGAATGGCACACACAAATGACTGTGGGTCCAATGTATGCTCTTGCTGTATACTTAGGGTTGTCAGATGGCTCCAGGACATCAGGGACAGGCTGAGTCAGTCCTGATTTTAGTTCCATTTCATTCAAAGATACTTCTCTAGTGCAGTCAATGGAAGTAAAACAGGGCTGGATCATCTTGTCCCTGTTGACCTGGAGCCATCTGGTAAACCTGTGTATACTGTCAACCAGGAGGCTGGTTCCTAGCAGGACTTCTGACTTCCTGAAAAAGGTCATGTTATGAAATTCAGCAGGAATCCAAAACACAAAAGTCGAGGAGGCTGAGCAAAAATGAGAACTTTGCAGGGTTGATTTACCTCTACCATTAGACAATAACAAATCATCTGCATTAAACTGAAAAAAAAAATAAAGACAAAATCAAAAATAAAAAGAGGCACATTTTTCAAATGAGTCCATTCTCTAGAGGCTAGAGCAGCAGATTTGGAAAACATAAGAAAGACAGAGAGGTACATAGACGAGACCTACAGGGATATAGTCCTGAAGTCCCACCTAAGTCTGGCAGCATCCCTGTTGCCATGGAGGAGAGAGGTCACGTGACAGGAGAGCATCACCCTGGTATGGCAGGAAGTGATCCTGTAACTAGGACCTGTCCTCCAGGTGATGTAAAACCCTCTCGCACCGAGGAAGTTTCTCCAGGGCCATGTGCCCATGAGGGAAGGGTTAGGGAAGCCGTTATGGTTGGTGATTCGATCATTAGGCATGTAGATAGCTGGGTGGCTGGTGGACGTGAGGATCACCTGGGAACATGCCTGCCTGGGGCGAAGGTAGTGGACCTCACACGCCACCTAGATAAGGTCTTAGATGGTGCTGGGGAGGAGCCTGCTGTCTTGGTACATGTCGGTACCAATGACATAGAAAAATGTGGTAGGGAGGTTTTGGAGGCTAAATTTAGGCTTTTAGGTAGGAAGTTGAAATTCAGAACTTTCAGGGTAGCATTCTCCGAAATCGTCCCGTTCCACGCGCAGGACCCAAAAGGCAGGCGGAGCTCGGGAGTCTCAATGCGTGGATGAGACAATGGTGCAGAGATGAGGGTTTTGGATTTGTTAGGAACTGGGGAACATTATGGGGAAAGGAGGGGCTCTTCTGAAGGGATGGGCTTCACCTTAACTGGGATAGAACCAGGCTGCTGGCATTAACCTTTAAAAAGGAGATAGAGCAGCTTTTAAACTAGATAATAGGGGAAAGCCGACAGTCGCCCAAGAGCACATGGTTCGGAAGAATATATCCTTGACGGATACTACCAAAAGCAGAGAGGTTCCAAAAAAGAGTAAAGTAGCCCAAATGCCCTTGAGAATGGAGCAGACAGAGCTTAAAGATCCCAAATTACCAATGTCTACCAATAGCCAGATTCATATTTATTTTTTATTTATTTAACAAGCATTTCTATGCCGCTCTTTCCCATGGTTCAAGTGCGGTTTACAGAGAACAATAGTTATAAGGTATGGAGGGGTTCATACCTAGTCATTTTACATATAACAATAGTAACTTTTGCAGGTAACAGTATAACTAAATGCATACAAAACAATTAACAATATTACAATTCTTACAATACAGGTTACATTCCAAAGGATAAGTTTGGGATGTGAACCAGCTATTTACATTATTATATTATTACATTATTAATATGAATAAAATACAGTCTTTAAAATGCTTGTCTGCAAATGCTAGAAGTCTAAAAAATAAGATGGGAGAGTTAGAATATATAGCACTAAATGAGAGGTTAGATATGATTGGAGTATAAGAGCCATGGTGGAAGGAGGACAATCAGTGGGACACTGTGATACCTGGGTACAAACTATATCATTATGATAGAGCTGATCAAATTGGTGGAGGGGTTGCGCTCTATGTTAGAGAGGGCATTGAGTCAGAAAGGATTAAAGTTTTGCAGGAAACAAAATTTGCTGTAGAATCTCTAAGGATTGAAATTCCATGTAAAAAGGGGAAGGCAATGGCAGTGGGGGTGTACTATTGACAGCCTGGCCAGAATGAACAAATGGATGATGAAATGCTCAAAGAAATCAAGGAAGCTAACAAAAGTTACAGCGCAGTAATAATAATGGGTGATTTCAATTACCCCGGTATCAACTGGCTCAGTGTCACGGCAGGACATACTAGGGAGATAAAGTTCCTTGATGAAATAAATGACTGCTTCTTAGAGCAGGTGGTTGATGAACCAACCAGAGGGGAAGCCATATTAGACCTAGTCCTTAGTGGAACACCAGATCTGGTGCAAGAGATAAGAGTGTTGGGGCCACTTGGCAATAGTGATCATAGCATGATCGCGTTTGATTTAATTAGTGGAGGAGGGATAGTAAGGAAATGCACAGTACTACCTTTTAACTTTCGAAAGGGAGACTATGATAAAATGAGGAAAATAGTTAAGAAAAAACTAAAAGGAGCAGTTGCAAAGGTTAAAGACTTACATCAAGCTTGGGTGTTGTTGAAAAATACTATCTTGAAAGCCCAGACCAGCTGTATTCCACGCTTTAAGAAAAGTGGAAGGAAGTCCAAAAAACTGCCAGCATGGTTTAAAGGTGAGGTCAAAGAGGCTGTTGTTGCCAAAAAAGCATCTTTTAGGAAATGGAAAAAAGAGCCAAATGACGAAACCCGGAAACAGCACAAGCAGTGGCAAGTCAAATGCAGGGCATTGATAAGGCAGGCAAAGGGAGAATTTGAGAAAAAACCTGTGAGAGAGTCAGTTGGTCCATTAGATGATAGAGGGGTTAAAGGGGCACTAAGAGGTGACAAGGCGATAGCGGAGAGACTGAATGAATTCTTTGCTTCGGTCTTTACTGAGGAAGATGTACGGATGTTACCCATGACTGGTATTTAAAGGTGCGGAAGAATTGAAGGAAATATCGATATATCGGGAAGATGTATTACAACTATTAGATAAACTGAAGAGTAGCAAATCACCTGGGCCGGATGGTATACATCCAAGGGTGTTGAAAGAACTGAAATATGAGATTGCAGACCTGCTATTAGTAATCTGTGAATTTTCATTAAAATCATCTGTAATACATGAAGATTGGAGGATCGCCAATGTAACGCCAATTTTTAAAAAGGTTTTCCAAGGGTGATCTGGGAAACTACAGACCCGTGAGCCTGATGTCAGTACCAGGAAAAATGGTAGAAACCATCATAAAGAACAAAATTAATCAGCATGTAGATAATCATGGCCTAATGGGAGACAGCCAACATGGCTTTAGACAAGGAAGATCTTGTCTTACTAATCTGTTATGTTTTTTTGAAGGTGTGAATAAACAGGTGGACAAAGGTGAGTCGGTTGATATAGTGTATCTGGACTTTCAGAAAGCCTTTGACAAGGTCCCTCATCAGAGACTTTTGGCAAAACTAAAGAGTCATGGGATAGGAGACAGTGTACTATTGTGGATCAGGAACTGGTTAAAAAATAGAAAGCAGAGGGTAGGGCTAAATGGCCAATTTTCCTAATGGAGAAAGATGAATAGTGGTGTACCCCAGGGATTTGTGCTGGGTCCGCTGCTTTTTGACATATTCATAAATGACCTGGAAAAGGGAATAATGAGTGAGGTTATCAAATTTGCAGATGATACAAAACTATTTAAATTTGTTAAAACGCAAGAGGATTGTGGAAAATTGCAAGAGGATCTTGATAAATTGGAAGACTGGGCATCAAAATGGCAGATGAAATTTAATGTGGACAATTGCAAAGTTATGCACCTAGGGAAGAACAACCCAAACTATGGTTACACGATGCAAGGTTCCACATTAGGAACCACCACCCAGGAAAAAGATTAAGGCGTCATTGTGGATAACATGTTAAAACCCTCGGCCCAGTGTGCAGTGGCGGCCAAGAGAGCAAATAGAATGCTAGGTATCATAAGGAAAGGAATGGAAAATAAAACAAAAGATATTATAATGCCTCTATATCGTTCCATGGTGAGACCGCATCTTAAATATTGTGTGCAATTCTGGTCGCTGTATCTTAAAAAGGATATAGGGGTATGTTTACTAAACCTTCTTAACGTGCGCGCCGCGTTAGTCTGCAGGATGCCATAAAAGGAGTGGGCGGTCCGGTCAAAAATATCAAAACGAGATTAGCGCGCGCTGCGTACTCTTGTGCGCCACGCACATTAGCGCACGAGTAACGCACGCAGGAAGCATAAGCAGGCATGCTGATGTGCAAACAGAAGAACAGGGCTGCAGTACAATGGTAAAGACACTGACAGATGGTGCAGGGGTCGTGGGTTCAATCCTCCACTGTGCCCAGTGAAGAAGGCTGGCTGAGGCGCTACCATTTATGTGTAATATTGCATTATGAGGCTTTTTAATTTTATTTTAATTACTGCTGCTAGCAAACGCACTCTCAAAGCGCTGTAACATAAGGTGCTGCATAAGGCACCCCATAAGGTACCCCAGAGGGCACATTTTAAAGTGCATTGTCTGCCACAGCACCCTACAATGTTGCTTAAAGGGCGGCCTATAGCCTATACCGTATACCCAGGTGTAGGGTGGCATTGCTAAGGTATGCAAGTGCTAGTATTGGGAGATGCACGCAGGGCCCAATGTCCTGCCTCTCCAGGAGGCATTGGCTAATGGAGCCTATGGGTGTGGGTGTGTCTGCCCCTGTTGGCTGCTGCTTTACGGCAGAGGTTCCCAACTCCAGTCCTGGTGTGCCAAACACTGTTCGGGTTTTCATGCTGTCCCTCATGAATATGCATGAATACATCTGCATACCATGGGGGTGGTGCATAGATATGCAGCACAGGCATCTTTATTAGAGGCAGCATGGAACCTGAATGGTGTTTGGCCCTCCAGGACTGCATTTGGGAGACTCTGCTCTAGGTAATGCGCCTGTTTATGGTGTCTTTGCTCTGTAGGGTAAAATGTAGGTATTTTGGGCATGTTTACATCATCTGCAATAAACGTTCTGTCTGTATTAGCACGTTGCAGTAGTGGGTAAAATATGGGGGCTGGGTTGGCAGGCAGCATAGCTGGGACTTGAACCTGTGACCTTCTGTCTCCAAACACACTGGTTGTGTGCACTGCACCACCGTGTTGCCACAGAGACAGTGCATTCCCTGGTGATACCATGACTGTTTTTCCGGCAGGGCCTGTCTGTTGCAGTGCATGGCGCCCACCTACACAGGGCTAGGCCATGGTCTGCTCTGGGCAGCTGCCACTGCCCCCTCCACCACCAGTACCCCTCTGCCACCATGCTGACATTCCCTTCTGCTGGTGGTGCTGGTGGTGTGCAGTCTCAAGCCATCCAGTGTGCAGGTAGGCAGCTGCTTATGGTGCATGTTCTGGGGTAGGGGTGCCTGCATAGGCGTCCACGCTTCCCCCCAACACCGCCTGCCAATGTTCTGTGCCCTTGGGGGTACCTGCTGGGTACTATCCCCTGTGACACTGTGATAAACACTCTCGTGCCCATGTTGGGCCCTCATCAGTTGCTGTCTGGCTGCTGTTCAGTTTCAGCATTCCTAAGTGCCACCTAGGCATCTGCCTAGTCCGCACTGTGCCCCTACTGCACCACAGCATGTGCCGCCTGCAGCCCTCTGTATCCCCTTTCCCAGCATCTGTCCAGTTGCCCATTCCGACATGCCGCCCTGCGGTTGTGGAACATGTGCATGCCATAGGTAACCTGTCCAATGGAGAGGGAAACCCTGATCAGTGCTATTTCACTGTGGGATCATTCACCTTGTATGGGGACAGAGCGTAGACCCTTCTAAAATTCATATTTATTTTTTGGGGCTTTCTTGGGAGTGTTTTTTGATGTTTCCAAATACTATCACTATTGCCCAGCTTGATTATGATTTTTATTTATTTTGTTGGGGTCATTTTCAATGTTTATTTGCACTTTTGTTCCGTGCACATGTATAACACTTATCACCTTTTGAAGTTTTCCCTGGTTTTGCTGTACATTGCTGACAGAAATGGTTTCTCTTCCCATTAAATCAGCTCTAACGTGAGGTTTTCACTTGCGTTATTTTTGGCCTCGAATTTCACATCATTAGTGTGCGGGGAGCCTCTCCCCTCCCACTTTCCACCCATTGACCCCTTCTCTCCTCCCCTGGGGAGCCTTCCTCCGCCCTCCGGGAGCCTTTCCACGCCTTCAGTGCTCATTTGTGCCGCTGCATGCGTGAGCGCGCACTAAAGCGCATTTTTGCCCCGTAAAGCATCATTAGCGTGCGCTAAGGTACCTTAGCGCGCGCTAATTGCACAGCACGCACGTTAAGAAGTTTTAGTAAACATACCCCATAGTGTTATTAGAAAAGTTTCAGAGAAGAGCCACCAAAACGGTAAAGCGGATGGAAGGATACTCCTATGAAGAAAGGCTAAAAAGGTGAGGGCTCTTTAACCTGGAAAAGAGACGGCTGAGGCGAGATATGAAAGAAGTCTATAAATTAATGAACGGAGTGGAACGTGTAAGCGTAGATCGATTGTTTACATTATCAGAATATAGAAAGACTATATGGACATGCAATGAAGTTACAGGGTAAACTATTTAAGACTAATAAAATAAAAAAAAATTTTCACCCAACGTGTAATCAATCTCTGGAATTTGTTACCGGAGGATGTAGTAAAGGCCCGTTAGTGTAGCTGGGTTTAAAAAAGGTTTGGACAAGTTCCTGGAGGAAAGGTCCATAAACCATTATTAAGAAGGGACCCAGGATATCAATGCTTGACCTAGTACAAGCATTGCGGAACCTGTATCTTTTGGGGAAACTGCTAGGTACGTATGACCTAGATTGGCCACTGTTGGAAACAGGATACTGGGCTTGATGGAGCTTGGTCTGACCCAGTATGGCATATCTTATGTTCTTATGCTTTTTGTATGTGGATGCGGCTTGCATGTTTTCCTGCTGCC
Organism: Ichthyophis bannanicus; assembly: GCA_033557465.1. NCBI lineage: Eukaryota > Metazoa > Chordata > Amphibia > Gymnophiona > Ichthyophiidae > Ichthyophis > Ichthyophis bannanicus. The sequence continues at coordinate 204,192,760 of CM066036.1, forward strand.
ACGTCCACATGTAAAGTGCAAATAAGGTTTCTAAAATAATCCCCAAAATGTTTTTCAGAACAACATGGAAGGTATTAGATGCACAGACAGCTTTTTGTTCTCAGAGTAGGCAAAAGATTCATAACTATGCAAGATGAAGAAGCAAGGTTTGAAGATCCTGACATCCAGTGAAAGAAGATGAGAAGCAGATGTTTGGGGCAGCTGTGTAATACAAACAGAAATGGAGAGAGATAATAAGGAATAAGATCACCACAGTCACATGTTTCCACAAAATGATTCCTTCCCTTTTTTTCAGTTTCCAGCCTGCGTGTCCAAACTAAACTGGTAGAAAAAGGAATACTCTTAAAAACATAAACAACAGAGGCTCCAATGATAAACAAGCAGTGTTTCTGTTTTTTAGTTTTAGCACCAGATTTTGCTATCTACATGAAATAGAAATACATCCCATCCGAAGTACATGCATGCCAATTAATTCTAAAATTATATGCACAAGGTGACAGATTACTAAATTATACTGCGCTAAGTAGGATTGGAAACAGGGCGGACCCAGAATGCATCAGCCAATCTGGGGGCCCCCTTTAGATTTTGATATGTGCCACTCAGGCACATATGGGGTGTACTGGCATCTCTCGTCACCAGCAGCCCCAGCTTGTGAGCAGCATCAGTTCTTTGCTCTTGTATGGGATGCATCAGAAGAATGTCGAAATATTGACTTTTTTGTTGGCCCTATGGCTATATTGAAAGCAGAGCTGCCAAGATTCACTCCTTGGAGGTGTCTCACACTCATTTGAAGGCTCTTTCACTCTCACTCTTTGAACACCTCCCTCTCAAGCATTAGAGCCTCAGTGTCAGTATGCCGATTCTGATCATTGCTTTCATGAGAGACAAGCCTAAAAGAAGTAAAACCAAGTGGTTTAGCCAGTAGGAAGCAATCAGAATGCATCTTCCTGTGTACCCCCTCCTCCTGCACCATCCATTTTCCCTGGACTTACAAGTATGGGTGTCTTGAAACTTGTGCACATACTTTTAGCCGCTGAGCGGAGAGCAATTTTTAGCCCAGAGAATTTACCCATATTACCTCCACTAGGTCTGTAGCCTTACAGAGACTTCAAAGAAAAGCAAATGTCATTTTAGTCTGCTTATTTCATTTGCAAACAATACTACAGTTAAATCTTGTACTGTAGATGCTCCATCTGAAAAAAAAATCTCACTCTTTGGACTTCAGTCTCACTCTCTGGGGCAGTAAATGTCATTCTTTGGGATGGTTCACTCTTGGCATCTCTGCGAAAGAGGGAGGCAAATTGACAATGGCGCACCTAGGGCAGGCACCCTGTTTAACCTGCTTCCTCTTTGCATGGTGTATCCAACCTGCAGCAGAAACTGCATTACCATGACAGCAAGGGTATTCCCCAAAAGATGGGGTCTGGCACCATCACCTTGATTCCCCTGCAATTACTGTATTGATTGGGCTAGAGAAGAGGCTGTTCGAAAACTAAGATGACTTTATTGCTAGTCCTTGTAAATATGTAAACTGGTACCACTTACTTTGTGTGCCCACATTTGCTTTCTGAAAGGTCCCCCTGCCTTCTCCCATCTAATAAAGTAATGCACAACTCTGTTGCACAATGAATAATGCACTAATCTTTCCCTCTAGAAGTCAAAACTCGGGGCTGATTTGGGCCTCAAGTGAAAAGATGTTTTGGTCTGTATTTTCTGTGACTTAGATACCTCAAAAGGGGGGGGGGGGGTATTCATAGTGATAAAAGCCATTAGCAGACTTACTAATGGCATTAATTGCAGTGACGGGATATTCAGCGGGTGCCGTTGCTACATGCCCCAGTGCTAGCTAGTATTGGGGAGGTCCAAGGGCAGCACCCAGCAATAATCAACGATATTGAGCCACTGCCCAGTTATTGCAAAGCGGCGAAAGTCAGGCACCTGAAAAAGCAGCCTAACTTTCACTGCCCCGTTAGCTCCCATGCTATCATGCTGACTTGGACAATCAATGCCGGTGACCGGATATGACCCCAACATTGAATATCCCCCCCTTCTTTACTGCTGGAAAAGTTCTATCTAAACTTTATAAAGGTGGAGAGTGGTTCAGTAACCAATTATTTGCATTTGACTAGTTGTTTTCAGAATGAAACAAAGAATATAAATATTTATAGAAGATACGGATATTTTGTCACGGCATGGTTTTTTTTTTAACATTCTGGATAGAATGCTCTACTCTCACTCAAAGGCCCATCTCAGACTGCTTATATGGCCAGTTTTGATTGTGCATCACAACATTGTTTATTGGGATAACTTAAAACTGTACATTTGAATTCTTTTTGAGGTTCACAATTTCCAAAGCTATTTCCATTGGCCAGAACACTTTTCTACCCATAAAAATGGGTTATTTGAAACTTTTCAACCTTATATATGTGTAAAAGCATGTGATTGTTCCACAACACACATACATTTATCCATATTTAGTGGAAGAGTTGCTGAGGGTGGGTGGGAGGGATCAAAAGCTATTATATTGCTTACTGCAGTTGTATTACTGAGTATAAAAAGGTTTGGACAAGTTCTTGGAGGAAAGGTCCATAAACCATTATTAAAGAGGACCCGGGAAAACCACTGCTAACCCCAGGACAAACATTGTGGAACCTATGTGCCTTTTGGGAACCTGACAGCTACTTGTGACCTGGACTGGCCACTGTTGAAACAGGGTACTGGGCTAAATGGACCTTGGTCTGACCCAGTAAGGCATTTCTTATGCTCTTATGTTTTATTTTTTTATCTAAAATATGCACGTTGCTTCAAATGGAAAAAGTAACTCCAGAAAGAGCAAGTCTCAGTGTCTGTGGGAGTTTTTGGGGGTGTTTTCTTTTCCTTTGGTAAGTTTCAGTATGAAAATATGAGAGAGAGCCATCCAGTATACAGTATGAGAGAGTCATCCAGTATATACTATGAGAGAGAGTCATCCAGTACACAGTATGAGAGAGAGTTATCCAGTATATAGTATGAGAGAGCATCATCTATTATATAGTATGAGAGAGTGTCATCCAGTACACAGTATGAGAGAGTCATCCAGTATATAGTATGAGAGAGAGCCATCCAGTATATAGTATGAGAGACAGTCATCCAGTACACAGTATAAGAGTGAGTCATCCAGTGTACAGTATGAGAGAGAGCCATCCAGTGTACAGTATGAGAGAGAGCAATCCAGTGCACAGTATGAGACAGAGTCATCCAGTATATGGTATAAGAGAGAGTCATCCAGTACACAGTATGAGACAGAGTCATCCAGTATATAGTATAAGAGAGAGCCATCCAGTGTACAGTATGAGAGAGAGCAATCCAGTGCACAGTATGAGACAGAGTCATCCAGTATATGGTATAAGAGAGAGTCATCCAGTACACAGTATGAGACAGAGTCATCCAGTATATAGTATAAGAGAGAGCCATCCAGTGTACAGTATGAGAGAGAGCAATCCAGTGCACAGTATGAGAGAGAGTCATCCAGTATATGGTATAAGAGAGAGCCATCCAGTGTACAGTATGAGAGAGAGCAATCCAGTGCACAGTATGAGAGAGAGTCATCCAGTATATGGTATAAGAGAGAGCCATCCAGTGTACAGTATGAGAGAGAGTCATCCAGTATATAGTATAAGAGAGAGCAATCCAGTGTACAGTATGAGAGAGAGCAATCCAGTGCACAGTATGAGAGAGAGTCATCCAGTATATGGTATAAGAGAGAGCCATCCAGTGTACAGTATGAGAGAGAGTCATCCAGTATATAGTATAAGAGAGAGCAATCCAGTGTACAGTATGAGAGAGAGCAATCCAGTGCACAGTATGAGAGAGAGTCATCCAGTATATGGTATAAGAGAGAGCCATCCAGTGTACAGTATGAGAGAGAGTCATCCAGTATATAGTATAAGAGAGAGCAATCCAGTGTACAGTATGAGAGAGAGCAATCCAGTGCACAGTATGAGAGAGAGTCATCCAGTATATGGTATAAGAGAGAGCCATCCAGTGTACAGTATGAGAGAGAGCAATCCAGTACACAGTATGAGAGAGAGTCATCCAGTGCACAAAATCCTTTGGGGGCAGAGAAATGACAAACACAATTGTGACAAGCAGAAGAAGTAAAGCCAGGAATAATACCGCTCTCTTCCTTCCATCCAGATTTGAGGGAAGGGGCAGGGGGAAGAAGAAAGGAGTAGGGAAAGAGAACATGAAAAGATTGGAGGATACAGAAGAAAAGAGGAAAGGGGATTGGAGGGGGGAACAAATATGCATGTCTCTTTTGGCCACGAAAATGCCTGGTTGCAGCTCTGATGGTTTCACTTTGACAAGGTGGGCACATTCAAGATGAAAAATGTGCCCATAGACTTTGGAGTTACATAGGCAGTATGAGAACGGGCTCCAAAATATACAAAACATGATGCATAAATTTTACATGGAAAATACTAGAACTAATCTAATCAGTCTCATGCTCTTCTTTTGTTTTGCACACCATTTTAATATTGGTGACTGGAAACTATTCAATGGTCTAAGTTCAAATTACAGACCCCCAAGCAATAGTTACAGGGAGACAGCTACAGGTGGGTCCGCTTCTTCCTTTGGCCTCTATGCACTGCAAGGCCTGCTTGAGCAGAATGTGCACCATTGAGAATATTATCTCAAAAACAGGAAGCTTGGTGTTTTTTGTTTGTTTTGTAATTTTTTAAAGAAATATAGATTGCAGTGTCTGCTTCAGCTCACTCTGGCCTGTTCTCCTTATTCAAGAGGATCTTTCAAACATTATCCAGAGAAGTATTTCTTAGAGCAGCTGGGGCTGCTGATTCAATAGTAATTCTCTTCCACAAAACACAATTGGTAAACAGTTCAGTTTTGCAGAATTTCAATTATGGGTATAGTTTGTATTCGGAAATGTAATTTGAAAAGCATCCCTGGAGTTTCCCTAAGGACCTTACAGTAAACAGGATTAGATGGAAGATGGAGAGAGAAGTCAGAACACAAGTTAAGGGTCTAATTTATTTAGGTGATTTACCTTTGATATGCCTCTGGGAATAATTTCTAACAAAATCAGGCCCAAAGTGTTTACAGATGAACATTTTTTTCTCTGCATGAAATTTTGATGGCATTTGAGTATCAAAGTCTGTTTGGAACAGACTGTACACAAGAAGTACTGAGAAATGTACAGGGATCAGTGAAGCCTATAAATTTCATTTATGCTTGTTTTAATGCTGCTGTTATCTATGGTAAACATGGAAGAGAGACAGAATGAGCAGTGAGAGGCCCTGCAAGGGACCAGTATAGTAATGACAAACAACAAGGACAAGCCTTTCAGTGCCACAGAATTTCTCCTCTTTTTAAAAACAGATACGTGTATATTTGACCCAAATGCATGCCAGCATAAGAGAGAAAATAAACAAAAACATATACCTGGAACAAGGTTTAAAGCGAAAGAGGAAAGGCTGGAAGGACTTAGGGGTATGTTTACTAAACCGTCTTAATGTTACCGGCGTTAATTGCAGTATTACTGTGACGAATGCCATATAAGGTAGTGGGCGTTCCGGTCTTTAAGTAGCATTTTGGGTTATCGCGCGATAAAGTCCTTTATCACGCGATAGAGGGAGCAGTGGCACGTTAACGCACATTAGCCTTAATTAAGAGCGCTGACCTGTAATCACAGCAACAGAGGTGTAGCACACTGGTTAATACATTGACGGATGATACAGTGGTCATGAGTTTGATCCCCCAGTGGGTTCAGTTAAAAGGCAATCCCTTTTCCTGCCTGTAACAGTCAGACACATCCCAACAATTTGCACTGCCAGCCAAAAAAGCCTCACCCCAGTGCCGCAACCTAATGCACCTTTTAGGGCGCACCATAAAGCACATCATAAAGCACCACATCATCCAAGGCAGGTCATAATGTGCCCCAGAGGGCGGCAGGAAAGGTTGGCACCAATGTTCCCTCTAATTTTCTGTAGGCTGTGTGCGCATAAAATATCAACTGTGCAGCTTTTGAAGGAATGTTAAATTTTTGTGCGCCACATAACGACACTCGGAGTTATATACTTTAAAATTTGACTACACGTTAGAATACAGTATGTACACCACATTAATTTTAATCAAATTAAATGAAAATAGATGATTACTAAATAAAGCAGAAAATTTCTAGTAATTACAATCACAACTTTTAAATTTTAAGACGTCCGTGTTTTCTATCAGAATCAGAACCATAATTTTTGTGCGCTCTGTTGTAAAGTATGTGCGCTCGCTCGGTGAGGTGTGTGCGCGCGCACACGCGCACAGCTTAGAGGGAACAGTGGTTGGCAGCCTCCAAGGCAGCATATAAGGCACCCTATAAGCTGGCCAAACCTAAGGTGCCATGAAAGATGCACCAGGGATGCCATGGTGACACTGGAGATGGTGCCCAGGGGCACAAAGGTGCCCCAAAGTCACAAGCATGAAATGTATGGCTCAAACACAGATGTAACCATAACACTACACAGAGCACCAAGGAAAGGCAATGAACAAGTGATGGAAGGAAGTAGATGACGGAGCTCATGGACCAGCCAAATCTGCGTGCAGCCCATGTGGCAGCAGGTAAAGTGGACAAACATATCGGGGGCAGTTGTACCGATGTACAGGGTGATGGCAATGTACAGTGCAACAATGACAGTGTGTGGCAGAGGATGGGGATACGTGTCCACCAGAGGAGGTAGAGGTGGCAGGATAAGTGCAATGACAGGAGGACAGAGGAGAGCAGTGCCATGCAGAGCAGACACAGGAGAGGCAAGCATGAAGAGCCGCAATGCAGAAAAGTGTGCCAGTGCAGGACTTGGGGTAGCAGCCTGCACATTAGGGCAGGATGCCACACAGCTGGCACACACACATAAATGGACAGAAGGATGGATGGCAACAGTGATGAGGGTATAATGTGGCGGCAGCACAGATCTGCACAGATATGACTGTTACATGAATGAAAAGTAGTTGTGTAGGACAGCCATAAAAAAAAGGGGAACAGAGAGGAATCCAACCCATGACCTCTACTACTGAAGTCATTGCAGTAACCATTGTGCTACATCACTATGGGGGTTATCATACCAATGGCTGGCTACAGAAAGAGTGCACATCACCATAAAACTGTCTGCTGTGGCTACCAGGATAGGACAGAACCAACAGTACCCATAATGCAATTCACATGCAGAACAGCAGTCTACATCTGCTCACCAGATGGGGTATGAACCTCTATAGCACGTCAGCTTGGTAGGGGGGAATGACCGTGCACGTTACTGGCACAGAGTACCCACAGGCACTGTTCCCTCTAAGCTGTGCGCGTGTGCGCGCGCACACATCTCACCGAGCGAGCGCACATACTTTACAACAGAGCGCACAAAAATTACGGTTCTGATTCTGATAGAAAACAACACAGACATCTTAAAATTTAAAAGTTGTTGTGTATTTATGGTTTTCACAAGTTCTACAATATTTTCTAGTGCAATCAATGTGGTGTACATACTGTAATCTGATGTGTAGTTAAATTTTAAAGTATTTAACTCCGAGTGTCGTAATGTGGCGCACAAAAATTTAACCTTCCTTCAAAAGCTGCACAGCTGATATTTTATGCGCACACAGCCTACAGAAAATTAGAGAGAACATTGCCCACAGGCCATGCCAATGTGTGTGTTCTGTGCTCACCCTGAGGTGAGGTGGAGTGGCCAGCACCAGGTCCGCAGCACCCGGTTTGGTTGAGGTGGGCTGTGCTGCAGGTCTCCATCAGTGCCAGTGTGTGACAGGTATTTGTTGTAGACACTTTTAGGAGGTCTCTGTGTCAATTTGTAATTGCCAGTCATGTCTGGCCCTTGTGGACCATGAAGCACACAACATAGTGCATATCCACTGTGTTTGCTATGGTCACCTGTTTAGGGAGCAGGGGTGTGTCAGGGCTCACATGGCAACAATGTACTTAGCAAACCACCCTCTCTGGGTCAGGGTGGGGGACATGATCTGCCCCCAACAGACCCACACTCTCACCCTTTGCAAGGGAGGCAGTGGAGGTATATGAGGACAGGCTGTGGGACCAGCAACCCCAGTCCTGATGGCGAACGGACAGCTGCTGAAGATCTGCACTTGAGACAGGGCGACTGGCAGATAGGTAGTGGGCCCAGTCAGCTCAGCTGCCCCCCACTACAATCTGACATTCACCAGCAGAGATCAGTCAGTGTGCACCTGCTGCACCCTGCAAGGTGGTGCAGCCATACAGATGCTAACTGCAGACAGTCTGCTAGCTAGTACAGAGCTACTCAAATCCGGTCCTGGAGGTCCACAACCCTGCAGGTTTTCGAGATATCCCTAATGAATATGCATGAGATATATATGCATTAGAGATAGCCTGCCAACCTGACTGGTTTGTGGCCCTCCAGGGCTGGATTTGGACACCTATGCCTTACACCTCTGTCATTTAAGATTGTGAGTGGGCAAGGTACAGATGTCCTAGACATCAAAAGGGTAGATAGAATGTGTCACATTCCTCCTCGAATCTCACCACTCCCAAAAAGTTGTCTCATGCATATTCATTAGGGATATCCCAAATATCTGCAGGGTTGCGGACCTCCAGGACCGGATTTAAGTAGCTCTGGGATAGACAGACACACACTCCCAAACCTATGCCAGCATTGTGCAAATATAGAGGTTTGTGGCAGTCCTGGCTGCCACACCAGTCCTGGGCACAGTTCGGGCATTGCTATGGTACTCAATACTGTTAGGGTCACTCCCCGGGGTGGTAAACACTGTCAGAATCAATAACTGAAACGATTGAGAAGCATCATAGCAACTTTTCTGATATCTGTGGAGTGTGTTTCAGTTATTGATTCTGACAGTGTTTACCACCCCGGGGAGTGACCCTAACAAATTGTGTTTAACTTAGGATTTGTTAGCTGACATTAATCATAGCAACCTTTTGATATATGTGGAACGTGTTCCCAAGTTTAGGACGGCATTGCTAAGGTATGCAGGTGCCAGTATTGGGAGATGCTGCTCCGCCCAGGGCCCAACAGCAGACTCTCCATGAGGCTTTGGATAGTGGAGCCTGTGGGTGTGGATGTTTATGCCCCTGTTGGCTGCTGCTCTAGGGCAGAGGTTCCCAACTGGTCCTGGTGGGCCAAACACTGTTCAGGTTTTCATGCTGTCCCTAATGAATATGCATGAGATACATTTGCCTACAATGGGGGCGGCACATACAAATGCAGCACAGGCATATTTATTAGGGACAGCATGAAACCTGAATGGTGTTTGGCCCTCCAGGACTGCCGTTGGGAAAATCTGCTCTAGGGATTGCACATGTTTATGGTGTCTGTGCTCTGTTTGGTAAAATATAGGTGTTTCAGGCATGTTTATTTTATCTGTAATAAAGGTTCCTACTTTATTACCACAGTTTAGTACTGGGTAAAATATAGGGACAGGGTTGGCAGGAGCCACAGCTGGGACTCAAACCTGTGACTTTCTGCTCCTGAACACACTGGCTGTGTGTGCTGCACCACACTGTTGCCACAGGGCCAGAACATTCCCTGGGGATATCATGACTGTTCGTCAGACAGACCCTGTCTGTTGCAGTGCACAGCTCCCACCTAAACGGGGCTTGGCCATGGTCTGCTGTGGGCAGATGCCACTGCCCCCTCCGCCACCAGTACCCCTCCGCCACCATGCTGCTGTGCCATTATGCTGGTGGTACTGGTGGTACACAGTCCCAGGCCATCCAGTGTGCCGGTTGGCAGCTGCATATGGTGTGGGTTCTCAGGTAGGGGTGCCTACATGGACATATGTGCTTCCCCCCGGCACCGCCTGCCAATGTTATGTGCCCTTGGGGGTACCTGCTGGGTAATATCTCCTATGACACTGTGGGACACACACTCATGCCCATGTTGGACCCTCGTCAGTTGCTGTCTTGCTGCTTTACAGTTTTGGCATTCCTATGTGCCACCTAGACATCTGCCTAGTCCGCACTGTGCCCCAGCTGGACCACAGCATGTGCCACCTGCAGCCCCCTGTATCCCATTTACAGCATCAGTACAGTTGCCCTTTCCTACGTGCCCACTCTGCTGTTGCTGCACATGTGCATGCCATAACAAACCTGCCCAATCTAAATGACAGAAATGCTTATCAGCGCTATTTCAATGTGGGATCATTCACTTTGTAGGATGACGGAGCATAGACCCTTCCAAACATGATATCTTAATTTTTACACTTTGTCAGTAGTGTTGCTTTATGTTTATCATTAATATCACTATTGGCCAGCTTGGTTATTGGGATTTTAAATGTGGTTCTGGTCATTTTATATGTTTATTTGCCTTTTTGGTTCCTGCACATGTATCACAACTATCACTTTTCTGGGTTTCCCTGCCTTTGCTGCTCATTGCTGACTGAAATGGTTTCTCTTTCCTGCAATTGTGCCTAACGCGAGGGTTTCACTGGCTTTAGTGTTCAGACCCGGATTTCACAGCGTTAGTGTGCCTGGAGCCTCTCCCTGCCTATTCTCCACCCATTGACCCCCTTCTCTCTGCCCTCTGGGAAGCCTTACTCCATCCTTCAGACCCGGATTTCACAGTTAGTGTGTCTTAACGCCGCCGCCACGTTATCGCACGATAAGTGACATTATCGCGCAATAATGTTACATTATCGTGCGATAACATCACTTATCGTGTAATAATACCGCTGCTGCGACGTTAAGATGGTTTAGTAAACATACCCCTTAGTCTACTCAGTCAAGCTTCATGCCAATGCCATCACTAAAATTATAGAGTACGAGTTATAAAAGGCAGGCTCCAAGCATTAAGCATTGTTCCTTTTAACGGTCTGTGGTGCATGCGTGTGTGTGTGAGCTGTTTAAAACTTACACTCTTTTTAGTGTGTGTGAAAGGACTGGTTTCAATTAAACAAAGGTATGATGATCAGAACTTGTAATTCAGAAATGCCCTGCATGTCCCAAGCCACGTCAAAGATTATGCCTGCTCCAGGCAGGAATAGGCATCAGAAAAGTGCCAAACAGAAGGTGTAGATGAGGGGAGACACTCATATCCTCTATATTCTCTATGTTAACAACAAACACAGATGGGAAATGTGAGCTCTTGTTTTCATTTTGCAATGCCGATGGATGTCTCCATATGCAAACTAGCATGAGATAGATGTCCTTGCCCTACATTTTTGTAGATGGGACATCTATGTGGATGCCGGCATGGAAGTCCAAATCGGGGGCATCTATGTTTCTAAAATCAGGCTGAAACATAGACATCCCCAGGAGTTTTTTTGCACATTTTGGCCTGGACATCCCAGATTGCACCTGGATGGTCTTGTCTTCACTCTCTAACTGCCCCACAGTTTGCAGTTAGTCCTCCCAAAGAGGGGGAAAGCTAGGCTGCTAACCGACAGCCTACGGAGTACATGCACATATCTGGGAATGGAGGGAAGAGAAAGAAGACTCTCAGGCTGGCCCAATGTTAGACAGACTCGACCCTGAGGAATGAAAATGCAGACATCTAGAGGTGAATGAGAGTAAGATGGAAGGATGTTGGTGGAACATATGTTGCCTCAATTTTCTGCCTCTTCAGCATACTATGTTGGCACCCAGTGGCAACATGAGGGTTTCTGCTGCCCTACGCAGACCTTCCATGCTGCTGCCTGCCCCAAAAGACTATGCCCCCATGCAGTTCGCTATGCCACCCCCCTCCTTGCACTGAAATAGTGGCAGCTGAACTGCAGTTTTAGCGTTGTGTTGGGTCTTAAAGTACCCACACACATACGTGCTCACTGCCTGCCGTTGCTGCCCTCCCTCTGATGCAACTTTCTTGGAGTGCAGGCAGGAGCGGGATGCCCAAACTGTGCACAGGTGCTTGGGTGTTTTATAGCCCGCCACAGTGCTGAAGAAACAGTTTAGCTCCCGCTTCCAGGAAATTGGAATAATGATGCTGCCCACCAGGGTCTACTGCTCCTAGGTGACCGCCTAGTTTGCCTAATGGATAGACAGGCCCTCTGGGCCCTGTAATGTCTACCAATAATTTCCCCCTCAAAATACCTATTTCATGATCTTCACAGACTGTTTGACATGTCTGGAAAATTTAATGTGGATCACATACAAAACCGAAAATTAGATGTTGGAGCAGTAGAGCGGCAACCTGTCTGACATGTGAATACATTAAATTGAACTAATAAGACCTTACGTTATTCAGCTTCACTCCTGAGGCAGCCTTGTGTGGCGAAACGTAGCTATGTCACCTTACATGTATTAACAGCTGCCCACATTGCCTGTGACACTGAACACCTTTCCAACTGCCAGTGTTGAGTATTTTTTCAACAACCTCAACGGTTGATCTTCATGGCGGTGGATTAAGATAAGTCATTCAAAACAATATTTTGAGATAAGTTATTCAAGACAATTTTTTGCTGTCTGCGTTTGGATAATATAAGATGAGGCTATTTATGAAATATATGAAAAAAATAATTCAAAAATATTTTTTTAAAGAAAGTCATAATCAGCATACTTATATATGAATAAAATTGATTTTTAAGGGTTTTTTTGATCGGTGAGGAATTGAGCCCTTGCTTTGCAAAAGTGGATTCAGTTTTAGAGCAAGGGACAAACTGAGGTCTTTTCCCCTTTGCATTTTTGTATTTTTGATCAATTATTCAAGAATATTATTGAAATTTGCAGATGTCATCATTGTAACAACCTTTAAGTATTAAAGTTACATTTATCTCTGGGAGATCTTTAACAGGTGATTGCTGCTGTTTTGATGTTAGTTTTGTGCATACCATGACAGTCATGAACCTCACTTGTAAGTCAGGATATGTGGAGTATGATCTCAGTCTCTCAAATTTACTGCTAGTGCTCAGCATAGTACTTGCATCGTGTCAACGAGAGCTTCCTTCTGGAGTTCGTAAGATGTAACATGTATGAGTAATTTGTCAAGATGTGCTTGGGAATTCTTCTTTATCAAGCATGTGACTTCCAAAATGATTGGCAATATTTCTGTATCTTTCTGCCACATTTTCTTAGTCTCTGACTGCATTTCTTGATACTTCAGGAGGCAGCCTTGTGTGGTTTCTCCACGCGATTTACTGAATAATCACTTGGAACCGACACATTTATTTAATTAACACATTTTGATATACTGCTTTTCTACAACTCAAAGCGGTTTACAAAGAACTGTGTTTTTACAATGAACAAGATATGAACAGCATTAGAACTTTAACAATGAATATGGACAGTAATTTAGTGAGCGCATAACAATGATCATTTTTAAAGTTGAGAACAAATGAAACTATATACAAAGGGAAGAAGGGTTAGCGAGTGTCAATGCCATTCTGGTGTTTTTCTCCTTTATTACTATGTTCGATTTCCTCACAACCAGTTTCTTATCTGTTAGAATGGGAATGACCCAGGTGATCATAACCTCTTCATTCTCTGTAATTCTCTTAGGGTCATGATCCCAGTGCTTTTTCAAGGACAATGATGTTGTAGTGTTTATAGAGTTTTCAATGGATGAGGCATGCTACTTTGTTGTGCCTTTCTGTATAGAAATTTTCCATCATCAGAACTTCACAGCCAGCTAGGAACTGAGTCACTGTTTCCAGGTCTTTCTTACAGAATCAACATATGTCTGTTTTGGTAGTATTTTCAGTGCTTGCTGTAAACCAGCTCATCCGTAATCAGCTGTCCTGCGTTGCATCTATCAATCTCTCATCCTTCGGTTTCAGTTTACCTCTCCTTAATTCATGTGTCCATTCTTGATTGACAAAGGGTTCCTGGTGTAGCACTTTGTATTTCCCACCATATTTGTGCATTTGCCACTTGTTTTACCTCATTTACTGATCTGATTCTTTGAAGAGTTTTTTCTATTGTTTTGCCAATTCTTTTGCTTCCTTTTCTGTGTGTGCTTGTGGATTCTCACTCATTTCTTCTAGTTGTCAGGATGCTTGCCCAAATTTGAAAATGGAGAAGATTCAGGACGTTTACTTTCATATTTCAGTACATTTTGCATATTTGGATCCAATGATGCTGTTAGGTAGGCCTGGAGGCTGATGATACTATGAGACCTAGCCTTCCTTCAGCTTTAGGAATATACAGTCTTGGCATACACTGCTGCTTGTAAATTACGTCATGTACTCATGGGCATGGAGGAGTTTTCTTGTGTGACATCCAGTTTTTCAAGATCTTTAAGAGGTCAGTCTACAATCCCACAGCTGTATGAGAGTACAAGGCTTACCAGCTGATTGAAGGCTTGCATCTTATTCTGTGATGTTAAGACACTTTTCAATTCTTTGCTGATCTTTTTTCTCAGTAATTTCTGCTTGAGTGTCATTTCTTCCTCTACTCCAAGATATTTATATATGCCTTCCTGTTCAAGTTCCTTGATGTCACAGCCCTCACCCAGGGAGATGTTTTCCATTTGGCTCAATTTCCCTCTAAAAAATTTACCTTAGCTCATTTGTCTAGGCCAAAAGTCATCCTGATGTCATCAGAAAAGCTTTTCACTACACAGAGTTGTTCTGCTAATTGTTGGTCACTGGAACTGTATCCCCTTTGTTCAATGTGGATATTCCTCTGTCTTATCTGTCTTGGTCTGGCTTCCCCAATTGGCCTATTGGGACCAGCCCTGAATGCCTGGGAGTTTATCAGCCCAGTAGCTGGGCTGGCTCACTGCTGGGTCATTGCCTGCAATTGCTTATACTTCTGTTCTCATGTCTCTTGTTCCTGCCTTGGATTCAGTCTTGTTTTCCCTATTTGGTTCCAGCCTCCAGCTGGTTCCTATTCCTGGGCAGGATTCTTGTTCCAGGTTTTTCTTGATTTCCTATTTTGCCTTGTTCTTGCTTTTGTTTCATTGGAATTTTTGCATGAGGACACTTGCTAGGTAAGTGCTATACTTTAACTTGCTCTGCATTAAACACAAGGAAAATAAATTTGCCTAAATCAGCTCATATCCCAGCTGGGGTCCCTGACAGTATGATTGTTTGCATATATTTGTGAAAAACAGGGATCTTGGAAATACATCACTTGACATGTCCCAAAAAGATGTTAGGGAGCGACAGTTGCTACATGGACAAGTAGAGGCACATTCCATAGTGGGCATTCATGCCTCTGTGCATCCGGTCAGAACAGGATGTGCCCCGTGGGATCAGAATCGGGTCTAAGGTCTGTATATGCAGGTCGGTCCCTATTCTAATTGGCCTGCATGTACTGAGCCAAGCCCAACTAACTCAGTCAGGCTCCTGAATGGAGCCGCAATGCCATGGCGTCCAGTTTCCATGGCACTGTGACTTCATTCAAGAGCCGTGATCCCCGGCCGCCGATCACTCTGTCCTTTCTCTGCAGCCCAAACCCTGATCTGGCCTCCCATGGCCAGGGATGGGCTGCGGGGAATCTCCTGCACCCCGTTACCTGTTTGATGCTGGCCGGGCTTCCCGTCCCCTGACATCTAGGTAGACTTATTCCACCTTAGAATTGGCCCTGTACATCCGGGGCTGCGGACCACCCATCGCCCGCCCTAACTCTGCTTCTGCACCGCCCCCTCCCAGCCCCCTCTAAGCCTATTCGCGGAACAGAATAGACCCCCATAACTTATACAGAAAGTAGTTAAATTTTGGCTACTCTTTTCTCTAATCTCTTGGCATATAAAGCTTGTTTTGCATACAAAAGCTATTTTATGTATTGAAAAGGGCTGTTATAAAACTGAGCCAACTGCTTGCGTGCATTGATAGTACATGCACTTACAGTACATTCACATAATCTGTGCAGAGGCGTTCCTGGGGCAGAGTTTGAATGGAATGGAGGTAGAGCTGCAATGTATATGTGTATTTTATAAGATATATAGGTACATGCAAAGAGAACACACACACATTTACACCAACTTTGAAGCAGGTGAAAATTTGTGTGTGAGTATTTGTGGGTTGGATCTGGAAGCCTATCTCCTAAAGCCACCTAGGTGCCTATGTTGCCATCATAAAATGGGCTTAAAATAGGCACCTATTTGGATTTCTCACATAAGGTCAAACAGTCTCTATCTCACTATCAGAACTACTGAGACTTTAGAGACTTTAATTGGACTCAGAGCTAAAGGAGACCATTAGTGCTACATCTGGGCTAGATCAGCTTCAGTTTCAGAAAAGCAAAGTTGAAGTTAATGCATTTTAAGATCACAACCAAATGGTTTAAGGCACTGGCCAAAGCAGTGAAGGCAGATCTAAGTGATAATGTAATATTCTGGAGGTGCCTATGGGGATAATTTTAGAAGCCCTATTGATATTTTAAATATGGATGCAGGCAGCACCAGGAAAACATGGGAGCTGTGCCCACATACAAACATGATTTTAGAAAGGCCAAAAGATGCACATTTCCAAGCTGGGCATGTTTCACGGGGAGTGTTTCTGGGTGGCGCCGGCACCTGCATGTCCATTATGTAATTCCATAGGCTGATGATGTGCAGGATGGATTTTTTAGATGTGCTAATCTACATCTGCCATAAATCAGAAATAAGAATGGGACTTTGTTGTCTGTTGAGACTGCTAGTGGAATTGGTGACTGGAGCAGCTTGGCTTGCAAATATTTGGCTCAACTGTGGTCTGTGTCCATTTGTTTCTCTGAGGTGTATCTTGTGTCTTTCTCAAACCTATCCACTTTCCTATTTCCAAGACCCCTGTAGAGTTCCACTCCCTCATCCCTTCCTCCTCCTGGCTGTGCCAGTCCCAAACCTCCAATGATCCTCTCCCTGGCCCTTGCTGCATTTCTCTCCCTGATGCCCACTGTCTGTGTATGTTCCAGTGTTCCTTGCAGCCTCTGTGCCTCTGTGTGGTTCCCTGTTGTCTGTATGTATGTGTGTTCACCAGTGTTCCCTGTGACTCTGATGCTGCCTGTCTGTGTGTGTGTATGTGGGAGTATTTGTGGTGGATCACTGGGTGTTAGTGGAGGGGGCAGTGAGTGCTAAAAGTGGGAGCCACAGAGTGCTGGTGGTGGAAGGCAGGAGCCATGGATAAGATGAACACATGGTTTTCATTGGCCATGCTACATGAGGCCCACAGGGAGACTGAAGAGCCACTAGGGAGGCACCCTTATCAGGACCCAGTTCTTTGACCTCACAGATGAGCAAGGTCTCACCAGTTTCTGCTTTGACAAGGCAGCCATCCACCATATCTTCCAGGAGTTAGAGCCACTCTTCCTGCTCACCACACAGAAGGGTCCTCCCATTCTTGTCCACCTCAAGATCACCACAACCCTCATCTTCTTAGCCATTGGAGTTTTTAGTCTATGTTGGCTGCCAATGAGGGACACCAGAACGATGCAGAGTAGGGTCTGGTTCTATTTATAAGTCCCATCTTTGGGGTGGTGCAGTTTCACCAATCCCACTCCTTTGATCTCTTCCCTCCTCAGGCATGGGTTAGACTGGGCTCTTGCAAAGAGGTCAGGCTAGAGCTGGGTTTATATACAGGTGCTAGGCAGGAACAACTTGGCTCCTGAATGGAAATAGCAGGTGTAGATCGGGCTAAAGTGGACAGTAGGCTGATTTGAATTTACTGACACTTGCTGATTTATTTGGATAAGGTTCTTCTAGGATAAGAGCCACCTGCAGACTAGTAGCAGAACCTTACAGCGACTATCCCCACCTCTTTCACCCTCTCCCCTGCATATATCTCCTTCCCCCAGAATTTTCTGTCTCCCTCATTTTTCCTTCTCCAGCATCTACCATCTGCCTTTTTCCCTTAGTATCCTTTCCTTGCCTCATTATGCCTTCATCAGCATTAGCTCCGGCTTCCTCCCCCCCTCCCTCACCCTCCTTCCCTCTTGGCATTTACCTAATGGCTCCTTCCTCCTCCTCCAACATCTGGAAGCTTGAGTGCATAGGGAGCAGAATGGCCAACATGATTTACCTGTAGCTCCAAATTTAAATTCATCCAGTTAACTTACTTCTTGGAAGACAAAGTATTACTCCATTGTTCTTTGTACTTAAGGCTGCCCAAGAGATCACTATAAAAATGTCCTGATGCTCAGTAAAGAAGAGGATTTGCCCATCAAATTATATTTAAACTTGAAAATTGAGAAAATGTGTTTTTTTGCTTCAAAAGTAGACAAATAAAATAAACTACTTGATGCAGGTTTAGTGGTTAACCTATCTCTTGGTTGGGAAAACAATTTTTTTCTTCTCCTGTGGTGCTGACCCAAACTTTGAGGTGGTCTTTGCAAAGTAATATGAAAAATAGGTTGATCTTATGCCAAACAAATGTTTTCTGTTGTGTTTTCATAGCATGCACATTACACAATGCTCATTGTATGCTTCAAGATCTTTGACATCTATAATTAAATTATACTCAGGTTTATGTATCTAACCTTTCAAATAGTTGTTTGTCAAACATTTCCTTGGAAATGTTTCAGTTTTCTGGTGAGATATATCATGCTCACTAGTAATAGCAATAATAAGATATTGTGTGAGTTTTCATCTCTCTTTACAACTGCATAATTTTATTTGTATTGAACTGAGCTGTGTCACCACTCACCCTCCCAGAGGTAATTAGCATAGGTAGGGCAAGTGGGTAGTTGT
Source organism: Ichthyophis bannanicus (assembly GCA_033557465.1). Lineage (NCBI taxonomy): Eukaryota > Metazoa > Chordata > Amphibia > Gymnophiona > Ichthyophiidae > Ichthyophis > Ichthyophis bannanicus. Next base: position 204,211,344 of record CM066036.1, read on the forward strand.
GTTTCTTGGGTGGTAAAACTTAAAATGGAGGTGTAGAAAGGCCTCCTGGGTAATGTAGTCCACCAACCATGAAAATGAGTACACGTTGTGCACGAGTGGTTTAAGGAGATTAGGATTTATTTCCCCTCCCGGGGTTAGATGTTGAAGACCAAGAATAAGGACTATTTACAACGAAATTATACTTCCAGTGATAACAAAAATATTGCTTACTTTCAGCTGTTATACAAAACCAAAACAATAAACAGTTCCTTCCAAAATGTTTCTTTTGGCTGTTTCTTTCTCCTTAGTAAAAACCAATATATTCAGCACAGAGACTGCACATTATCCGCCACCATATAAGAACAGTCCATCATATATTCTGACTCAGGAGGTTGATATGGGTCCCAGTGCATACAATCAGTTTCTTCCTGGAAACCTTTTAGAACAGGTTCTTCTCTTTGCCAGGCAAACTGTTCTCTTTCACTCACAGGGTTTCCTTCCCCCAACCTGCTTGGTGAGTCTAAATGCTTGCTCTCAGGTGCAAACAGCTCTCTGTAGTTAAAGGGTAATACGTTTCCCTCTTCAGCTTTATAACATGGAATTCTTCCTTTGTTTTTAACACTACTTCCTCTCAGGATTCTCCCTTGGCTACCACACGGAAAACAAAACTCCTCTCCCCCTTCTGATATATATTTATAATCAGGGAAATTGACTTTACCTGGAGTCTGCCTTTTGTGAACCCAGCGTGGCTGTCTTTTCTGCTTTTCAGCATAAATGTCCTTGCTTCCTGAGCAATAGAAATCCTCTGTGCCTCCTACGTTTAAGCACTGCTCCCTGTGTCCTGGACCTGAATGTCCTACACAGCTCTTGTCCTTTGAAGAGTATCTCCAACTAGGATTGGGATTTCTTTTACCTTTTCCCACGCTTGCTGTGTCTCTCTCCGTGTCGGAGACTGAGCTTCCATCTGAGACTCTCCCCTTGTCTCTGCTCGTATCTTTGCCCGTGTCTGTGTCTGTCTCTCTCATATATTTTACTAGAGGGTTTTTATCTAGCTTCCTTCCCCCGTTGTATTGAGCCACACCTCCCCCCAGGTGTTCACAGTTCCCTGATGAGGTAGGAGCTAGCTCAGGGGATGGGCGTTCCCTAGCCCTCTGTGACGAGGTTTGTTTATGGTTTCCATGCCAACCCTCCATGCTTGACTCAGCACTGACAGCTTTGGTTTCATTTTCCACAGAAACCTCTGTTTCCATCGGTTCTGAACCTTGCACTTCACGACATATCCCCCGCCTTAAAATATTACGTACTGCCGCATCTTCCGGACAGTACGTAATACCAGTGTGGGATCTGCTGTGCTGTTCCATGTACACCATACTGGCAGTGGCAACTCTGTCTTTCCAGGGCTTTAAAAGGTTCAGGTGATATACCTGCCTACGACCCTTTGCGTTCTCTATCCTGTAGGAAACGGGCCCTACTTTCTCTACGACCGTACATGGTCCCCTCCAATGGGCTTCAAATTTTGGGCCTGGATTTGCCACCTGGATAATTACCTTATCCCCTACATTTAACGTTCGGGGTTGTTTTCCCCTGTCGTAGTATTGCTTATGCTTCTGCTTACTCGCTTGCAGATTTTCCATTGCAGCCTTTGCCGTTCTCTCTAAACGCTGCCTTAGACCCTTTAAAAACCGAGGTATTTCAATTTCAGAAATGTCTGGTTCCACCCATTGCTCCTGTAATATATCTAATATCCCCCTAGGGGATCTCCCAAACATAAGCTCATAGGGTGAGGCCTTTAATGAAGATTGCACGCGTTCTCGGCATGCATAGAGAACGAATGGGAGCAAGGTATCCCATTCTGCTATCTCCCCTTTTTCCAGCCCTCTCCTCAGCATCTGTTTAATGGTCTGATTAGTACGTTCTACAAGACCATTTGTCTGTGGGTGGTAAGCCGAAGTCCGTATGTGTTTTATCCCAAAAGCCTCCCATACGGTAGACAGATGCTTGGATAAAAAGTTGCTACCCTGGTCTGTAAGTACCTCTCTGGGGAACCCTACCATGCAGAATAGTTTGACCAGCTCCTGGGCTATAATCCTCGCAGAGGTGTTCCTTAGGGGAATAGCCCAGGGAAACCGGGTGGCATGGTCGACTATAACGAGAAGGTACTGAAAACCCCTGGGTGTGCGTGTCATAGGGCCTACCATATCTATGCCTATCCGGCTCATAGGTACGGCTATGGTGGGAGTAAGCACCAAGGGTACAGCTTTTGGCCTTAACGCTGATACCCTTTGACATGGAGCACACGACTCGCAATACTGCTTAGTCTCCTTGAACACCCCAGGCCAGTAAAAGCGACCTAATATTTGGTCTAGGGTGCCTTGGATGCCTTTATGGCTCCCTATAGGGTGGTCGTGCGTGAGCCGCAAGACCGTGGCTTTGAACGTCGTAGGCACTACCAGCTGTTTCCTTACTGCCTCAGAGTAAGGGTCTACGCTTTCCCTATACAGAACGCCATTGTCCATAAAGAACCTAGGTAATGTGGGCCTAATCTCCTGGGCCCATTCGAAGGCTCTCCTGAGTGCTGGGTCGGCCTGCTGCTCAGCAGGAAAGGAGGGAAATTTATTCACTAACTCGGCGGGTACCCAGGGTAGGCTTGCACCCGCCTCCAACTCCGCTCGGCCGCGGGACCTAGACTGCCTCTCATGGCGCCTCTTTGCCTTGGCCTTTCTCCCTGGTGCAGTAGGTTCATACACTAGGTCCTCATGGGTAGGAAGAATATCTGTCTCTTCTTCCCCTAATACCTCCTCTTGGGGCACTAATCCTTCCCCAGGTTCTCCCCTGTCCCCAGTTGATGTATCTCCCATCCCTGAGGTCCCGGCTTGTGATCTAGTGGAGACCAGGCCGGTTCGGGTGTTCAAACCTTCCACTAATCCCTCATAAAAGGGTACCCAATCCCTACCTAAAATAAGGTCTTGGGGTAATGCAGGAAGTATGGCTAATGACATAACTTGCTTAAACTTTAGTGCATTTACCAAGAGATTCTGGCGAGGGTAAAATGCAAACGTACCGTGTATGCATTTCACTCTGACTTGGCTTCCTGCTTGCCTCGGGGGTGTCGAACAACGCCGCTCGATGGCCTCCCAGAGTGTGCGAGAAATCATACTCTGGTCGGCCCCCGAGTCAAGCAGGGCCAAGGTGTCCACCCCTTCCACCTGTGCGTGTAATAAAAATTTACTCTGAACTGGGTCATCCACCCCAGATATCAGAACAGTCCTCTTAGTGCATTCCCTTTTAAAATGCCCCATTTTCCCACACAGATAACATTTACCCTTGGGTGTAGACACATTCTCTCTGGGCACATAAACACTCTCATCATTCTTACTTCTAACATTCCCATTAGCCATTGTATATTTTTCATCATAGGGAACCTTTCCCTTTTTAACATTATATAAACCTGCAGCTTGCAGTACGCTGCGCTCTGAGGGGTCAGCTATTTGGGCCTCCAAAAACCGGTCCGCCAAACTAGCTGCTTCCTCAGTGGTCTTGCAATTTTGCAAGGTGAGGTACATCTTCATTTCCTTAGGTACAGCCTGTACAAACTGTTCTAATATAACTGTATCTAATACACTTTCCATTGTCTTATTTTCTGGACTTAGCCATTTCCACGCCAGACTCTTAAGACGCTGTTGTAACGCCTTTGGCGTTTCCTGAGGCTTCAGGCGAGCCTCCCTGAAAAGCCTCCTATAATGTGAGGTTGTCAGCCCCAACCTGTCCTTTACCGCCCTTTTTATTTCAGCATAATCATCCGCAAGAGCGGCTGGCATCGCTTTGTAGGCTGACAGGGCTTCACCTGTTAGCGAAACTGCAAAGCGCGTAGCCCACTGACTATCAGGCCATTTTAACGCCTGTCCAATACGCTCAAATGCATCTATAAAGTCATCAATATTGTCTGTTGGACTCAATTGTCCTAAAGAAAATATATGACTTGCGTGCATTGGGGGTCCTGGCATAACCAAAGGATTGTCCGTCCGTGGTCCTTGGCGTTCCTGTAGAAGTGCTGCTACAGCGTCCAGCAGCGGCTTCTGCTGCTCTCTCTGGAGCGCGGCATTCTCCTCCTGGATGCGCTTAGAAAGTTCCATTTGTAGGTCCCACTGCTTCCGCATCCACGCTATTACGTCCTGGGCCTCCATCTTTCGTCAGCACCTGCAATGAAAGACAGAAAAAAAAACCCAAGTGCGGCTCCCTTTTTCAGGTTTTTTTTTTTTTTTTTTTTTTTTTTAAACCCCACAGCGCCCCACTTTTCCTGGTATCCTCCCACACTTATGCCCAGGTGCTATTACCTGAGGCTTCGTGTAGAGGTCTGCGTTCAGGAAAAGAAGCTGTGTCTTGTCTTTGTCTTTCCTGCAGCCTTCTGGTAGCCTACTTGCTTGTGCCGGAGTCCTGGTGCTGTAATCTTCTGTTGTCCTTCCTTCAAGGTCAAGCATCCGAAAAACTACGCCAGATATGTCACCACTCACCCTCCCAGAGGTAATTAGCATAGGTAGGGCAAGTGGGTAGTTGTGTTTCTTGGGTGGTAAAACTTAAAATGGAGGTGTAGAAAGGCCTCCTGGGTAATGTAGTCCACCAACCATGAAAATGAGTACACGTTGTGCACGAGTGGTTTAAGGAGATTAGGATTTATTTCCCCTCCCGGGGTTAGATGTTGAAGACCAAGAATAAGGACTATTTACAACGAAATTATACTTCCAGTGATAACAAAAATATTGCTTACTTTCAGCTGTTATACAAAACCAAAACAATAAACAGTTCCTTCCAAAATGTTTCTTTTGGCTGTTTCTTTCTCCTTAGTAAAAACCAATATATTCAGCACAGAGACTGCACATTATCCGCCACCATATAAGAACAGTCCATCATATATTCTGACTCAGGAGGTTGATATGGGTTCCAGTGCATACAATCAGTTTCTTCCTGGAAACCTTTTAGAACAGGTTCTTCTCTTTGCCAGGCAAACTGTTCTCTTTCACTCACAGGGTTTCCTTCCCCCAACCTGCTTGGTGAGTCTAAATGCTTGCTCTCAGGTGCAAACAGCTCTCTGTAGTTAAAGGGTAATACGTTTCCCTCTTCAGCTTTATAACATGGAATTCTTCCTTTGTTTTTAACACTACTTCCTCTCAGGATTCTCCCTTGGCTACCACACGGAAAACAAAACTCCTCTCCCCCTTCTGATATATATTTATAATCAGGGAAATTGACTTTACCTGGAGTCTGCCTTTTGTGAACCCAGCGTGGCTGTCTTTTCTGCTTTTCAGCATAAATGTCCTTGCTTCCTGAGCAATAGAAATCCTCTGTGCCTCCTACGTTTAAGCACTGCTCCCTGTGTCCTGGACCTGAATGTCCTACACAGCTCTTGTCCTTTGAAGAGTATCTCCAACTAGGATTGGGATTTCTTTTACCTTTTCCCACGCTTGCTGTGTCTCTCTCCGTGTCGGAGACTGAGCTTCCATCTGAGACTCTCCCCTTGTCTCTGCTCGTATCTTTGCCCGTGTCTGTGTCTGTCTCTCTCATATATTTTACTAGAGGGTTTTTATCTAGCTTCCTTCCCCCGTTGTATTGAGCCACACCTCCCCCCAGGTGTTCACAGTTCCCTGATGAGGTAGGAGCTAGCTCAGGGGATGGGCGTTCCCTAGCCCTCTGTGACGAGGTTTGTTTATGGTTTCCATGCCAACCCTCCATGCTTGACTCAGCACTGACAGCTTTGGTTTCATTTTCCACAGAAACCTCTGTTTCCATCGGTTCTGAACCTTGCACTTCACGACAGCTGGCAAAAAGTGAATTCTTTACATAATGCATACAGTAAATACCTGTTAAATCAAGCCATGGGCATCCATTGGTAAACTGTCTCCTATTTACTCTATTCAAATACCTCAGATTTGTTGCAGTACTAACTTTCACCAGAAAGGTACACTTTTAATATAACAGTTGAGTGACTGACGGGATTAACATCAAAATACTTAGGGCCCGATATTTAGTTGAGTGGGATAGATACCTCGTCAGCACATAGCCCTGCCCGCTGACCTCTAAATCCAGATATTCAATGCCGCGGCGATGTCAGTGAATATCCGGGTTAGGCGCCGAGGGGATTCACCTGCAGAGCCTAACCGGGTAGCAGCGATATTGGACCACTACCCAGTTAGCTATTCATGGCTAGAACTAGGTGAGCCAAGACAACCAATGCATCTTTTACTTACTCAGTAACTGAAGGACTTACTATGTGGACTGCATGAGCTAGTTGGTCTTTTTCTGGTATCATATACCACACTACTAGTACATTACTCTGCTTTGGAACAATTGCATTTGTTTCTTTCACGGTTTTCTTTCTTATTGCCTGAATCCAGCACATGAGAACTTATTACATTAGTCCAGCATATTTGGCTCCCAAAGGATAAACCCAGTTACAGGAAGCTTCTTAAAGATTTTCAGAAATAATCCTTAATGATACACTGACATATGTTTACTGTAATAGCTGGGAGTGTGAAGCAGAAGAAAAATGAAAAAAAAAAACCAAACAAAACCCAATGACAGTTCTCTAAAGAGGTGGCTGGACTCAGACATTTATTTTAACAGAGAAGGCAGTTAGATCTACAAGGGCTTACTGGAAAAACATTGTGGAAGGAAGAAAAGGTGAAGAAATCTTTTTGAGATACCGAGAGATGTGATGTAAAACTAAAGGGAGACTAGGGGGCCATGTTTACTAAAGGTTTAAATGCACATTAATGATGTTAATGCATACTAAGTTCCCATAGCCCTTTAGAGGGGAATTTTAGAAAGGACATCCAAGTGCAATCTGTGACATCCAGGGTATAATGTGCAGAAAAACTCCAGGCATGTCTATGTCTCCGGCCAATTTCAGGAAGATAGATATCCCCAATGAGGACATCCGCAACCCTGTTCACATAGACGTCCCAGCTTCAGAATAGTGGAGTGGGGACGTTTAGCACATGCAAGGTTGCATATGGGGATTTCCAGTGGTGATGGAAACTGGAAAATGAGCCCCCATTCTCAGGAGAAATAAATGGGAGAAGAGTTTACCACCTTCTCCACACCCTTTGGAGTTTGGCAGGGAAAGTGAGCACTTTTCCACTGCCTATTTGTGCCTGGAGCAGGAATAAATTTGTATTCAGTGCGAGGCATATAGGGCATTTTTGCAATTGGGTGAGGACGTCCAGGTTCCTGGTAATGCCCCAGACATGGCTGTATCACAGCCCTATTCAGATCTGGACATCCTCGCACTGGGGACGTCCATAGAACTGGCTTCGAAAATGGCTCCAAGGATGTTTCCATGCTTCAGACATCTCCATGTCTGTTTTTAGATATCCAAAGATGAATAATGCTCCTAAAATGCTCCTCTTTACTTCTATGGGGGCAGTGGCACTTAGTGCGTGTTAATAAAAATTAACATACCTTAAAATCTTTAGTAAACATGCTCCTAGATAAGATAAAAAGGAGATAGAGGCCTTCATGAGGAAGGGTCCAGCAGAAGGCACAAATGTTTTGTTCTTTAACACAATATATCCAGAAGAGGAAGTAGGTGATGTGCCTGGGTAGATTATTTAGGATGTCATTTTAGAAACATCTGTGTAGATAATGGTATTTATACATATAGAATGGCTAAATCTGTAATCAGTGATTTCAGAAAGCTGCTATTTACATATGTGGCTGGACAGAGGTTTAGAGATTGAAAGGGGGGGCGGTTGTTTTGGGCATGGTTAGGGTGGACCAAAATGTATTCATGTATTTCCCATTTAGCAATGGGAATTTGTGTGTGAATTCTTTGGCCAAAAAAGGAAATATCTTTTTATGCAAATATAATTCAAGCACCTTAATTTTAACTAATTCACTAAGAAGTTAAACTAGTAGATTAGCTCTTGTAGGAATATTATTAGAAGATCATTCAAGGAATGCAGACATCTCAAGGCCATCTGTTGGTGCCAGCATATCTGGTTCGTTCCTCACCATCTTTCTTGAGGAGGCATAATAGCTTAGAGATGCTAATATTTTAGCTCTTCAGGAAAATTCAATAGGCCTTATTTTTGAAGGCATTTACATGGGTAACGTCTCTAGTTACCCGTGTAAAGGCCTTATCCGGGATTTTCAAAGGACACCTACATGTGTAGTGCTCTTCTAAAATCCTGGATATGTCCCTAACGCGTCCAGATGCTATCCGCTTAGCATGGGGGTGTATTGGGGGCATTTTGGGGCAGAGTGGAGGTAGGCCATAGCGCTACTCATGTAACACCGATTTTCGATGCTACACGGTTTGCGCTCTGGGCCTTAAAGATAGGCATGGAAAAACCTCAACTATCTTTAAGGTGCTGGGGCTACTAACCATGTAGCTTCGAAAATCAATGCTACACACGTAGCTCCTGCGGCTTCTTGTTTGTGTGGTGACACCCGGATTTTCGATGCCGAGGCTGCATATGACCCCGGCATGGAAAATCTGGGTTAGGCAGGGGGGGGGGGGGGTTTGGCTTTGCACCGATGAGGCGCATAGCCTGCCCAGCTCAAAATCAGGCCCAATATCATTCAAATATTTCTTAAGCAATTCCATGGAGATATCAGATGAGTCTTATGAAAATTTTGATCTAACATAATTCTCCAAAACGTCAATCTGATGGTGGAGTGCCATTCTGTTTTTAATACTGAAATACTGAAAATCTTAATGACCTAATGTGTTTGCACCTGGTTCTCCAGTTTAGAAAGCTGGGTTTATACCATATTGTGATAAGGAAGCTTATCATAGTTCAGGAAGGAGCTATAATAGAGGTGAATTGGCTCTGAACAAGCAACCTGTCTTTTCTGGTAGAAATACTAAAACAGAATGTTATCATAAAAGACTACCAGTCCCAGAATGCCCCAGGTTTCCAACAGCCTCTAGAAGAGCTGAAGTGGGGAAACGTGTGTTCAATCAGGAGAGCTATGAGGTAATCCCCAATCACTCATCTCCAAGGGCAGGGCTTGATTCAGCACAGCTGAGCTGTGCTAGGGTGGAGTATCCCTCTAAGCAGGTTAAAAGTAAAACAGATTCTACACAGAATCAGCAGTTGCAGACCAGAGAGTTGGAGTTGATGAGGAACCCAGAGCTCAAGGTCAGAGAGAGCAAGAAGCAGCGTGGAAGAAAGAAGAGGAAAACATCTTGGAGGTCTAAAGAAGGAGCCCATAGCAGTAAGTGTGTTGGGAATCATTCCAGAGGCAAGCATACTCCATTGGACTGGAGGAAGCCAGAGGAGTGGGTTTACAGAGCCAGGAATCCCCGGACGGCACCTGTGAGGGAGACGGCTGCATTTGGAAGGTGCCCTAAGACCAGTGCAAGAAGGTATGTGAAGAGAGACCCAGTGTCCAGGGATCTTGATTGGAAGGCTGGACATAAAAGCTGGACTACTTATTGGCCAGGATATCTGGAGAGGAACCCTAACAGCAAAGGAAGCTCAGGTATGAACACTGATCTATGCCCTAGCTCTTCACTTGGAAGACAGCAGGGAAACAAGTATTGTCCTGAGAGTGCTCCATTAAGGAATTCCTCTGAGCCAGACCATGATATTGATTCTATGATAGTTGAAGAAGAAGGAGATATTTTAAATGATCAGTGTGATTACATGGATTGCTCTCTGTCTAGGCTACTGTGGTAAAAATACTTTCACAAATACAACAACCATCAAAAAGAAATATAACTTGTTCTTTTATCTACCCAGAAAAGTTTACAAGAACGCTTTAGGGTAGGATTTTGAGCCATGTATAGAAAGTAAACCAGCCAAGAGGTTTGCAGCTGGTTAATTGTTGGCAATTAAGCATTGCATAATTGCACGTGAGCTCTGAAAGGAAACTTCTGTGTGTGTGTGAAAAATACAAGAAAGTTATCCTTGAAAAAGAACAGTTTTTGATTACTTTTTGGGTTTTGTTTTGTTTTTGGAGCACTGCTAAAAAGGTATTAGCAGGAGCCCTCAGAAAGACCTTTCTGTTCCCCATCAAGGTCTTTATTGTTTGATTGATTTGCTTAAGAAGTTCAGTTGCTGATCATGATTTGTTTTTCCTAAGTACAATACTGAAAGCAAGTATCCTTTTGTGCTACCAAGTAAATCTGTGTGGGAGAAATAACCCCATAAATAAAATATATTTTCTTTGCTTACACTCGAGCAACACAACTCATTATTTGTGAACGACTGATTCTGGTATGAATGAACTACATTCCCCACAATCCTTTGCAAGTCATAATAGTATTTGCCTTTGCCAAGACTGTGGACATTCTCACCCAGCGCCCCCATTTACAATATACAGTTTTAAACTATGCTCACCCAGTTTGGCCTTAGTCTCCTGGGAGAAAATACTTCTTTTTTTCAGAAAACCCCAACAGTAAAGAATCTTTATGGGTCACTACTTAAGGCACTTTCCTCCCAATCCCTTCCGTCCCAGAGCTGGTAGAGTCAAATGGTATTGACTGAACAATCACTTAGGGAAAGGGCACCCTTTTCAATCCAGGAGGCCTTAACTCTTTCACATCTAATCCAGATGGACCAAAGTAGCTGAAAGGACAGCCCATCCCATATCTGTGGTACAAAGGGGCCATGCATTCATTATGCCCTCTGAAGATAAGGGTGGAAGAATTCTTTGTAAGGGACTTACAGGGAAAGAATAGGAGATATACTTGAGATGACTTAAATATGACAATCCATAGACGTAGACTGAACCCTCATTGTAGCAGGGGAAGATGGCTACTCATGATCTTCCTTTTCCTCATCTTGCAACATACTAAGACTGCACCAATTAGACATGGACTGGGCACCAAAGGATGCTCCTTTTTGGTCATGTGTGTAGAGACTGCTTGGATGTTAATTTGTCAGCAGCAGCACCATCCAAGGTCCCTACTAGATTACTACAAAGAAGGTAAAATAATATCTTAACATTTTTCAAAACAGGGGAAATTCTTGCTGCTAGTCACTTCATGCTGGGAGGAGACTCCTCCAGGAGGAAAAATCCAAGTTCATATATAAACCACTTTCAAAGATCAAACTCTGTCTTTGGCACCCAAGCACTGCACCCTGATGAAGGAGTAAGATGTCTGCTCTTTGAACAGGTGTCTTTGGCACACAGCCACTCATATCAACCAGAGTGAGTAACAGGCAAGAACAGCAACATAGGAGAAATAAAGGGTTGATGTTTGTGCAAAACTTGTCAGCACCCCACTGTCTCAGGAGAGCAGCTCTGCCTGTGAGAGAGGTTCTAAGAACTGTACCAACAACTCAGCCTTCCAGTCCATCAGAACCAGAAGTCCTGCAGAGCAGATTCAGGGACCTGCATCTACAGAAGCCACTAGCTCTCAGGAAGAAGGGAACCAAAGCACTCATCATACACCAATGGTACCAGATCCAGGAGTGAGTCCAGTACTGGGGAACTGTGTCTGCGTCACCCCCAGCTTCAGGTACATTGGGAAAGTGTACAGGAAATAAAAGAGAGGGTTTCCCACTCAGGGAAATCAGTCTAAGTAACAAAGGTGCAGGAGTGGTGAAGAGTGGAGTAACTGTTCAACTTAAGATAAAAAGTACTATAATTGGTAACATACCTAACTGAGAGGAGAAAGGAGTAACCTACCTGTAACCATTTTGACTAAGAAGCAGTTAACTGCTTGTAACATATTTCTTGTTTGTTGTTTCTGCCAATTGTTACTGTTGTTATCGCTCAATGACCCTAAAGTTTAAGTAAGCCCTTGGTTGAGAAGACAAATTGTGGCCTGGACTCATTTATTTGAGAAGAGGTGTAAGCGTGTCAAGTGCCAAGGGTTTCCTGGTGTATGCCAACCCCACCAAAGAACCTTGATATTAAATTCCAAGAGTTCAAGACTAAAAGACTACAAAAAGATTAAATGGATTAGTGTTACCCCTTATCTGCCAAGCCATTAGCAGCTGCTGCGAGGACTACACAGAAAGAGGGGTTACACAAGTCGTGCTGAATAACAGGGACTTAATTGGCATTTAATTGGTGCTTGAAAAGGTCACTGAACATTTTTTGGTCTCTTGGCTAAAGAGATTTATACTGGCAGAATGAAGCTATTTTGGGACTGTATTGACCTTTTGCAGTAACATTTCAGCAGAGGGCAGGAGATTTGAGCCAGGAAAGTTGCAGTTAGCAGTAAAGGTGGTGGGAAAATCAAATCACTTTTCAAGTGAAATCGCAATGATGTTAGTGAAAAACGTGTTTGTAAAAGCTTCCCACCTATGAAAAATTTGAATCAGCAGTTTCCCACAGGTGGTCTCTGGAATGCACCTATGCCAGAATGTGCACCACAACAAAAGCAAATATCACGTAAGATGAAGAACTCAGTCTAAGATGTGATAATGTGGAAAGAGAGAGCTTTATTTTTATAAGACCAATGACAACCCGACACAGGCCATGTTTCGATACCCTTTGTCAGGGGTTAGTCTGGCAAATACTAAAAACATAATTACATAAATACAAAAGTCATAAAAGAACAGATCACAATATAGACATGAATACAAACAAATATACAAATAAATAGAACTAAATTAAAATAAATATAATTATAAAAATTATTAAACAATCATAAAACTGAACAACTATAAACGCGATTATATGCAAGATAAAACTCTCATATATATATAAAAAGAAACCATAAAGAAACATATAAAAAGCTGAAAGATAAAAATGAATGATGAAAGGATGTGACTTATAAAACATCAATATAAATACCTCTGTGTCATAATGTGCATGCCAAAAACGTGGGAGTGTGCCAACAGGACGTAAGTGCGCCAATAAGGGATGTTAGAGAACACATATTCAAGCCTGCCCAATCAAAGAGCATCAGTGCATGTGCAAGAGGGCAGTATTCTTAAACCATGCCCTAGAGATGCCCTAGAGATGAGGATTGTATCTGAATGCAAGAAAGCATGGGACAAACACAGGATCTCGAAAGGAAAAAAGGGACTGTAAAGCTTAGTAGTTGGTATGGAAGAGCAGACTGGATAGGCCATAAGGTTTTTATCTGCTGTCATGTTTCTGTGTTTCTATGGAGGATTGGTGCCATTGTGAAGGAACTGGACCCGTCATTGTGAGAATTCCATGAGAAGACTGATGGAGTGACAAGGCCTCAAGCCATATAGTAGCCTAATAGCTATTAGTTGAAACACTGGAGAATAAGAGTCAATTAGCGATCAGAGAGAACCAGAGATCCCAGACCTTAATAGGACTGTTGACTAGTCAGAGATGTTGTTTCAATGGAAGCCTAAGTTTTGACTCTCTATTGAAGGAGGCACACCAGTGGGCCATACTCATTGTCTACAGTGCAAGCATGCATTTGTACTAGGGTTGTAGCACTGTCATTTTTGCCATGAGCAGTTCTTTGGCTCTGATGAGTTTTCAGATTTGCAATTGGAAGGTTCTTCATCCAGTTGCCAGAGTCAGGAGCTCAACAATACGTCTTGATTACCGATGCTGGAGAAGCTTCAAGCCTACCAGGAGTAACCGGAGGGCTTGCACCCACTTCAGCAACCAGTCGCAGCAGTGGCAGTGCAGAAAGCTGTGGCTGTACCACCGAGCCAGCGGGGTGATTACCAGGGAGGGAGGTTACCTTCCTCCAGAAAACTCTACCATACCACAGGCAGAGAGGACACAAGAAACCTCTGTATCTCAATCAGTTAGTGCTGCACCTGAAAGCAGTGAGGCTGATGCATAGCCAGTATCTATTTTATAAGTATGCACGTATGGCCAATGGTGCATACTTTCACTGTGAGCATGCACAGGGGCGGAATGTGGGTGGAGTACACAAGTATGTACCTAAATTAAACTGGTTAACAAATTTTTACAAAAGTCATGTAACTGAAATAAAAATAGTCATTTCTTATCAATTTTTATATGCTGAATACGAATATGACAGTGAAATTGCAAAGTTGGCTCTAGTTTTTTTGTAATCTACAAGAATTAATGTTTACATCACAAAATGCATGTCAATAGTAAATATAATAGGCCTTCGGTTAATACCTGTAGAAAAACAAGTCATAGACTACTTCTTAGATTTTTTCGCCTGTCTCTTGTACAGCTATTCGGGAGCTTCTCTGGGGAGTGTCCAGCAATAGTCAGCCAGCATTGTAGTGGACCATTTTCCCCGGTATCTTTGCTCCATCGTTGCGATATCCTGGTGAAAACGTTCGCCCTGTTCATCACTAACAATACCACAGTTGTCAGGAAAGAAATCGAGATGGGAATCAAGGAAATAGATCTTTAGAGACATATTGCAGCCAAGTTTCTGATACTGCATCAGCATGTCTTCTACTAGTTCCTTGTAGTTTTCTGCCCTAACATTCCCAAGAAAGTTTGTTGACACTAGGCGAAAAGCATTCCATGCTTGTTTTGCATCACCCTGCAGCAAGTTGTTGAACCAGTCATCTTTTAAGAGCTCTCGAATCTGAGGACCCACAAAAACTTCCTCTTTATCTTTGCTTCACTGAGTCGAGGGAATTTTTCATGCAGGTATCGGAAAGCTGGCGAAGTGCGGTCCATGGCTTTCACAACGTTTTTCATCAAACCTAGTTTGATGTGAAGGGGTGGTAGCAGGATTTTTTGAGCCTCAACCAGAGCTGGGTGCTGGATATTCTTCTCTCCAACTGTTACATTTTGTCTGCGATTCCATTCCTTCCGCAAGTAGTACCAATCCCTTGCTCGGCTATCCCACTCACATAAGAAACACATGTATTTTATATATCCCTATTGCAGTCCCATTAAAAGGGCAACTACCTTCAAGTCACCACAGAGGTGCCAGCTGTACTTGTTATAGTTAATGGAAGTCAGTAGATGCTTTAAGTTGTCGTATGTCTCTTTCATGTGGACGGCATGCGCTACTGGAATAGATGGAAGACGGTTTCCATTGTTCGAAAGCACAGCCTTCAGACTCAGTTTCAAAGAGTCTATAAATAGTCTCCAGTCTTGTGAGTCATGAGTGATTTTTAAGGCATTCATGAGGCTTTCAATATCGGAACAGAATATCAGATTACTTTCCTTTCCTACTGCGTCAGCAGTTGTCTGGCAGTAGTATTGCATTGCATCAGAAAATGATGCAGTCAACTCTGGATGATGTGTGCATGCTGGTATTATGCAACGTGATGCAATATTACATCATTCAAGGCTTATTTGGAATGTTGTTGATGTCCTACTGGATAAATTTACATCGTGAAACACATAAAATGAGCTATATGCAATATCTTCAAAACGAGAGCCAATACATTTTTTTTTAAATGTCATACTCATGTTCAGCTCACCTAGATACTACAGATTAGGGCCCTTTAAAGTCAGTAACGATTTCAGTGTTGACCAGTGTTATAAAACCTAGGCATGGGCATTTGCATCAGTCATAGGGCTGCTGAAAGTGATGCACCTAGATTTAACATGCATTTTTGACCACTTACGCCCTTATTTTATAAGGTAACATACATATGTAAAGTGCATGTGTACTTTGGGGTATGTTTACTAAACTGCGGTAACGTTACAACCCGCGCAGAAGCGTTCCGGGGCGAGGTAGACACTGCAGAGGGAGGAGAGAGGGTGGAGAGCTGGGGTCAATGGGCGGGGAGTGGGCGTGGAGAGGCTCCCTGCACACTAACGCGCTGAACTGAAGGGCTGAATCCTACCGCGAATGAAAACCTGCTGTTAGATGCACATTTGCAGGAGAGAGAAACCATTTCAGTGTCAGCAATGTAGGGCATAGGCAGGGAGCCAGAGAAAGGTGATAGTAATGTTCCATCTGCAGCAACAGCATAGTGACAATGTATGAAGGGCCACTATGGTGATGGTGCAAATGGGGCATGGGGGACTGAAGGCGGGACATGCAGTGGGGGCAACTGGGGCACGGGGTGGACTAGGTGGCACATAGGAACACGGAAAATGGACACCAGCAAGACAGCAACAGACCAGGGTCAAACATGCCCATGAGTCTGTGTCCCACAGTGTCCCATCCATGGGACATTATCCAGCAGGAACCACAAGGGGCACATAACATTGACAGGCAGTGCTGGGGGAAGCATGGACAGCTATGTAGGCACCCCTACCCCAGAACCCACACCTTAGGCAGCCGCCTACCTGCTCCCTGGATGGCCTAGGACTGCACACCACCGTCACCGACAGCATATGGTCATGGCGGCATGGCAGGGGGGGTGTTTGTGCTGGTGGGAGTAGTGGTATCCACCTGCAGTGGACCTAGCCCATACCCTGTACCAGTACGTGGTGTGCAGTGCTACAGAAGAGGTCTGGTTGGGGAACATAAGGGTAGCCCCAGGGACCACTATGCTGCTGTGGCAACAGTGTGGTGCAATACACTCAGCCGGTATGTCCAAGAGCAAAAAGTTCAAGTCCCATCTATGGATCCTGCAGAGCATCACCCCACAGTTTTATCCCACAATGCAGCCACAACAACAACATGTGCAAACCCCAATGCAACAGTGCACAGGGGTACAAACACCCACTCACACGGGCTCCACTATCCACAGCCTCATGGAGTGTCAGGCTGTTGGCCCCAACACGGAGCTGCAGTTATCACCAGAGCACTACTACTATACCCTGCACAGTTTAGAAATGTCGGCACTGTGTTCAGGACCAGTGTGGTGGGCAGTGTTGTCAACCACCTCTATCTCTGCACAATGCTTAGATAAGTGTGGGAGTGTGCGTATGTCTATCCATTGTTTTGTTTCTGCCAACGCCTCACTGAGCCCACATTGCTCACACTGTTTCCAGTGTTAGCCTGCAAATGTGCATAATGAGGAGCAAGGTATTGTGGGTATGGCCCAGACAGGGCGGATTGGCCAGGATGCATCTGCACAGGGTGGAGGGAAATGGCTGGGACACTGTAGTGCTCGATCACCACCTGCATGGGCAGGGTTGCCACAGATATGTCACGCTGGTAGGTCGCTCTCGCTCTGACCGAGCAGTGACCATGGCATGTCCATGTTCCCACTTAGTGCCACACATTATTTGTTTCTAGTGTTACCTGTGTGTTCCTGTTTCTGGGGCCCAATCACGGAGCTATGTGCTTGGTGTTTGTGCTGTGCATCCCATCTCTGGGTGCACAGGGTTCCCCCATGAGCATGCACTATGGACTGGCTAGTGGGCTGTCTGCAGTTAGTCTGTGCATGGTGGGACCACCCTGTAGGATGCTGCAGGTGCATTCTGATTGTGCTGGTGGATGGTAGACTGTGGTGTGGAGCCTTCCCCTGCCCACCCCAAGCATCACTGCTGCTCTGCCATGGTCACATGTATGGCTCTGGCCCATCAGCCCTGGAGGGCTGTGGTTGCTGGTATTACAGCCATTCCGCAGGGTGCAGGCACCTGTCCCACCACACCCTCATCTACAATAGGGGTGATTGTGGGCCCCTTGGGAAATATAGTGCATACCACATAGACCCATAGAGGCAGTGCTGCATAAACCTCATGCGAGTCTAGCCCATCCTGCCCTGATAACAGGTACCTATAGCAGCCAGACCTTGACACTGCGTACACACTAATCTGAGTGGTGTCCAGTCTTACAGGGCCACATGTGACTGCAGAACCCAGATGGTAACAGAAGTACTTTTGTTTGCACTGGTGGGAGCACCTGTCACGTACTGGCAGTGATGGGGATGTGCAGCAGGACCTATCTCTAGCACCACATGTACTGTGGACCTAGTGCTGGGCGCCCATCCTATCCCTCAGGGTGCACATGGAACCTGCACAATGGCATGGTCTGTAGCTACTCTGTGCCAGTATCACGCACTGTCAGTCCATCTTACCACGCTGCAGTACCGGTGAGGTGCAGACACCATTTGCTGGTCAGTTGTAGGCCTCTGTTCTGCATGTGCAGTGCATCATGGGTGCTGGTGGGGTTATCCTATCCTGGCACACAGAGCAGACGGTTTGTGCAGTGACCTGCAGTCCGTCTGTACCCAGCCAGTGCTGTGCAACAAGCAATAGAGGTATAGCTAACTGGTTAGTACACTGACGTTCTAGGCCAGAGCTACTCGCATACAGTCCTGGAGGTCTACAACCCTGCAGGTTTTCGGGATATCCTTAATGAATCTACATGAGCTATATATGCATTAGAGATATCCTGCCGACCTAACTGGTTTGTGGCCTTCCAGGGCTGGATTTGGAGACCCCTGCCTTAAACCTCTGTCATTTACGATTGTGAATGGGCAAAGTGCAGATGTCCAAGACATCAAAAAGGTTAGATAGAATTTGTCACATTCCTCTTCGCTTCTCACCACCACCAAAATATTGTCTATTAGACAACTTTATGGTGGTGGTGAGAATTGAGGAGGAATGTGACACATTTTATCTACCCTTTTGATGTCTATGACATCTGTACCTTGCCCACTCGCAATCTTAACTGACAGAGGTGTAAGGCAGGGGTCTCCAAATCCAGCCCTGGAGGGCCACAAACCAGTCAGGTTGGTAGGATATCTCTAATGCATATATATCTCATGCAGATTCATTAGGGATATCCTGAAAACCTGCAGGGTTGTGGACCTCCAGAACTGGATTTGAGTAGCTCTGTTCTAGGCAGTGCTCATGGGGTTCGATTCCTTGTTGTTCCTTCCTGTCCATGTCTGATGTTTTGCATGCCTGTGACAGTCATATCTTTGCAGATCCGTGCTGCCAGCCCATAATACCCTCACCATAGTTGCCATCACTCCCTATACAGCGTTATAAGGCACCTTACTAGGCACAGTACACGGCACGTTACAAGGCACGTCATAAGGCACGTTACAAGGCACCTTACTAGGCACAGTACAATCACGTTACAAGGCCTTGTACTGTGCCTACTAAGGTGCCTTATAACGTGCCTTATGACATGCCTTGTATTGTGCCTTATTACGTGCCTTGTAACATGCCTTATAATGCGCGTTAGCCTAAAGCGCCTTGTAACGCGAGTTAACTGACACAGCTTGCCATAATGATGTACCGCCCATTCCCTTATATGGGAATCCGGGGAACCTAACGCAGGGAACGTACCGCAGTTTAGTAAACATACTCCTTTATTTTATAAAACAGACATGAAATAAATACAGAAAAACATGTAAATTAGGCAGGAATTTACAAAATTTCCTTTCACATGTATGCTAATTGAGTTAGGAAGTGTTGATTCATAGGTTAACAAGCATAGAAACAGAAACATGATGACAGAAAAAGACCACATGGCCTATCTAGTCTGTCCTTCCATAACAACAACTACAACAGTCCACTTTTTACCTTTAGAGATCCTCTGTGTTGGTCCCATGCTTTTTTGAATTCAGTTACTGTCCTCATCTCTACCACCTCCACTGGGAGACTATTCCATGGATCCACTACTCTTTCCGTAATGAAATATTTCCGCATATCACTCCTGAATCTATCTCCCTTCACCCTCATCCCATGTCCCCTCGTAGCAGAACTTGCTTTCAATTGAAAGAGGCTCTCTCCCTGAACATTTATGCCACGGAGGTATTTAAACATCTCAATCATATCACCTCTATCCCGCCTTTCCTCTAAGGTGTACATATTAAGATCCTTAAGTCTGTCCTCATATGCTTTATAATGAAGCCCATTAATCATTTTAGTAGCAACCCTCTGCACCGACTCCATCCTGTTCACATCCTTTTGAAGGTGCGGTCTCCAGAATTGCACACCATACTCCAAATGAGGTTGCACCAAAGACTTATACAGAGGCATTATCACCTCCTTTTTTCTGCTAGCCATTCCTCTCCGTATGCACCCAAGCATCCTTCTAGCTTTTGCCGTCGCCTTTTCTACCTGTTTAGCTACTTTAAGGTCATCAGACACAACCACGCCTAGGTCCCGCTCTTCTTTAGTGGACAAAAGTACTTCACCTCCTATACTGTATTGCTCCCTTGGATTGCTGCAGCCCAAATGCATGACCTTACATTTTTTAACATTAAATCCCAGCTGCCAAATTCTAGACCATTCTTCAAGCTTAGCTAGATCCCTCCTCATGTTATCTACAACTTCCTGGGTGTCTACTCTATTGCAGATTTTGGTATCATCTGCAAAGAGGCAAACCTTACCCGACAGCCCTTCCGCTATATCACTAACAAAGATGTTAAAAAGAATCGGACCAAGGACAGATCCCTGGGGAACACCACTGGTAACATCCTTCTCCTCAGAGTGAGCTCCATTTACTTGTACTCTTTGTCGCCTCCCACCCAACCAATTTTTAACCCAAGCAGTAACTTTAGGGTCCATCCCTAGGGTGCTCAGTTTGTTTATAAGTCACCTGTGAGGAACAGTGTCAAAGGCTTTACTGAACTCTAAATACACCACATCTAGAGCTCTCCCTCGGTCCAACTCCCTGGTCACCCAGTCAAAGAAATCAATCAGATTTGTCTGACAAGACCTGCCTCTGGTGAATCCATACTGCCTCGGATCCTGTAATCCGCTGGACTCCAGAAACCTCACTATTTTCTCTTTCAGCAGCGTTTCCAACAATTTACTCACCACCGAAGTTAAACTAACCGGCCTGTAGTTTTCAACCACATCCTTACTTCCGCTTTTGTGTAAAGGCACCACATGAGCCTCTCTCCAGTCCTTTGGCACCACTCCCGACTCCAACGAGGCATTGAAAAGGTCAGTCAGTGGAGTTGCTAGAACGTCCCCAAGTTCCCTCAGTATTCTAGGGTGTATCCCATCCAGTCCCATCGCTTTGTCTACTTTAAGTTGAGCTAGTTTCTCACGAACACAGTCTTCTGAAAATTGTTCAAGATGTCCCTCACTTCTGTTCCTATTTGTGGGTGTTTTCTGAGGTCCTGCTCCTGGTTCTTCATCTGTGAACACAGAACAAAAATATTTGTTAAGCAATTCCGCTTTATCCTTATCAGCTTCTACATATTCCCCCCCTGCACCCTTGAGTCTGACAATACCACTTTTGCCCTTCCTCTTCTCACTAATATATCTGAAAAATGTCTTATCCCCCCATTTTATTGCATTGGCTATTTCCTCCTCCTTTTGAATCTTTGCCTTCTTGACTACTTTGCTAGCTTCTCTAAGTTTTTCCAAATACAGATGCCTGTCTTCCTCTCTCTGTGATCTCTTGTATTTCATGAAGGCCTCCCTCTTTTTCTTCACTTTTTCAGCTACTTCCTTCGAAAACCATAGTGGTCTCCTTTTCCTTTTGCCTTTATTTACCATTTTATCTATGGAATTAGATGCCCGTGTGACCTCCTCTATGTTGGGCAGACTACACGTCCACTACGAGTCCGTGTTAACGAGCATCACAGTAGGATCCGTTGTAAAATCCAAGAGGCACCTATTGTGCTCCACTGCTTGCAAAATAATCATTCATTTGATGAGTTACGTGTGTTTGTAATTGATATGGTACTGATTGGCAGAGGGGGAAGATCACGAGCACAAACGTTAATGTTTTTTGAACAACGATAGATCTACCGACTGCAGACAGTCATCCCAGGTGGTCTTAATAACATGATTGAGTGGAGAGCGTGTATGTGATGTCACTTGTTACGTCATTTCACCCTTTATAAGACACAAAGGCTGCTTTCCGCATGCGCAGCGTTTTTTGGGAAAGCCAGGGAGCTTCAATGTAACACGCTTTGCCGTACATGCTGGATTTGCTTCCAAGATTATTTGCGAAGCACACTGAGGTGGGATTGATTTTGTTTATGTGGTTTCTTTCACAAGATCTAATATCCACACTATTTAAATTTTTAATCTCCGATACTGCTATGCTTCTTTGTAGATAGTGCCGTGTGTAAAAAAATGTCTACCCCCTGAGGAAGAATTGAAACATGTGATTTAATGGTACCTTCAAGGTGACGTTTATTTGCGAAGCACACTGAGATAGTGCCGTGTGTAAAAAAAAATTTCTACCCCCTGAGGAAGAATTGAAACGTGGGGGATGGTATTCAACTAATGTTTAATAGCAGCACAACTACTTTGGTGATTTGAGAAAGGATTCAAATATACAGATAAGTTCTGATTTTTATTTCATTCAAGATTGCTCAATCAATACGTTCTATTCAAGATTTTCAATTAATAGATTGCATGAACCGCTTATATGGTCGTTGATGTAATCGGAGTTAGCAGCTTTGGGGCAAGTTATCCCCTGCTGCAAATTTTAAACTGAGACCATTGGTTCATTAAACCATTCCTGTTTAAATAATTTGGTGCTTACAGTTTTGAGTGTTTGAGCACACAATATTATAAAATCGGAGCTATCTCTAATAAATGGAGGGTTTCATTTTTTAGTTCTAATAGTTTATTTACCATTTTAACAAAAAGGTTGGTTGCCCTTAAAATATCCCCTTTCAGTTTTGCCCACTGTTTTTCTACATCCCCCAGTTGTTCCCATCCCACTAAAGACTCCCTGAGGTATTGGCCCAGCTTCGCAAAGTTAGTCTTCCTAAAGTCTAAGATCCTCACCTTGGAATGGATTCTAACAGCCCTAGTCCTAATACTGAACCACACCATTTGGTGATCACTGGATGCAAAATGATCTCCCACTACAACATCAGAAACACTTTTACCATTGGTAAGCACCAAGTCCAGTATGGCCCCTTCACGTGTGGGGTCTGTTACCAATTGCCTGAATAGTTCTCCCTGTAGAGAATCCAGGATCTCCTTACTTCTAGATGATACTGCAGCAGGAATGTGCCAATCAACATCTGGCATATTGAAATCCCCTATCAGTAGCACTTCCCCTTTCCTAGCAATGCTGCGTATTTCTTCAATTAACTCTCTGTCCACCTCTTCCTCTTGTGAGGGAGGTCTGTATATCACACCAATGCAAATAGATTTCTCTTTCCCTCTTTCTAGTTTAACCCACAATGTCTCCTCTCTCCCTTTTAAGCTCTGTAATTCCAAAGCTTTAATAGTAGTTTTTACATATAGTGCCACTCCTCCTCCCCTTCTTCCTACCCTGTCCTTTCTGAATAAAGTATAGCCAGGTATAGTTACATCCCAGTCATGGTTTTCTGTGAACCATGTTTCTGTAACTGCCACTAAATCCAAGTCAGCCACTCCCACCAAAGCTTCAACTTCAGGGATCTTATTTCCCATGCTACGGGCATTAATATACACTGCTTTCCATATGTTACCCCTGTTACCCATTTCCATAAAGGTATTTAATGTATCACCTACCTGGGGGCTTTCACTTACCTGGGGGCTTTCTTCACCCATCCCCAACGAATCTTGATGTAACGTGCATTAAATTGTTTTTAAATGCACAAAGTTATTTATTTATTTGTTGAGTTTTATATACCACCCTTTCCTTTAATCAAAGTGGTTTACAAGGTTGGGTTAGATACAAGGGGGAAAGGGGGGAGGGGGCATGTAGGGAGGTTAAGGGTTTTGTGAGAGTCCATTGTGTTCGTGGAAAAGAAGTGTTTTCAGCATTTTACGGAAATCCTTGTGAACTGGAAAAGTCATTCATTCATGATACTGTATTTTGCTTATCAAATACAGTGGAGCAGTGGAGCTTCAAGCTAATCACTGATCCACAAAAGAAAGTACATTTGTGCCAATATTCTATCTTCTTTTTTTTGTATCTTTATAGATTGGACATACTGAGAATCAACATGCAAAGCTTCACAATTGCCATTTTTGACATAATACAATAAACCAAAATTTACAAATTAAACAGTTTTATAACAATAACACTGTTTTGTATGTGTGTGTTTACCTTTTCAGAATACCCGCTCACCGAGTTATACCATCATTCACACAGAGCCATTCCGTCTTATCCCACCACTCAGACATTCTCTTTATCCCTCTCCCACCGTACTGCGCTCTAAGAGAATTCCAAAAACACTCACACAAAAATTACATTCCCCTTCTCTCCCGGCTCATGCTTATTCTACTTTATTTCTAATGATAAATAGGGTAGAAAATCATATAGTGACACAGAGCAAACTCATCTAGTACCTGCAGATTTGGTGGTTGTTTCTCATTTAGTGTATGTCTTGCCAACTGTATCTGACACTTTCAGGAAAGATCCAGTATTCCAGAAATAAATCTCCTATTACAGTGGCAAAAGACTTTACTTTTTTGATGGTCCAGTAACTTTTTCATAATATGAGACTCTTGCATTTGGTGGAAATGTGAGCACTTTTGCAACATCTGTTCTGAAAAAAGTTAGAAATGAGGACTTAGAGAAATTTGTTTGGTAGGTAGGAACTGCTAATTCAACTTGTTGGGAAACTGGAGACTTCATGCCTGACTGCGGAACATCATATTAGACTGTATCAGTCATCCTGTGAGGTTGCAAGAGAATTAGGCAGTCATGATTCTAAATCAGTGTGGGTCATAAATAAACAAAGGAAGAAAGCTCACTCAGCGTACTTGGCTATCCAGTTTAAAAGCTTATAAGCAAGGAGAGTTTTCATAGCTTAAATTCAGAAAGAGGTGACAATGGGTAGAAGCAGAGAAAATAAGGATATGACTAGTTTGAAAATTAGACATGAACTTGACGAGAGAAGGAATTTTTTTCTTTCTCCTTGTCTGTAACTAAAAACTAAGGGGTACTTTTACTAAGGACCGTTAAGGGTGCAAAGGTGTCATTAGCAGGCATTATTAGTACCTGCTAACAGTTAACGCATCAGAAAGCGCCGATAATGGAGGCTTAACGGCCGGTAGCCTGTAACCAGAAGTTAGGGTACAAAGGGGTGAAGAAGGGGCATTAACTCTCTGCTACCTGAGCAAGAGGTCTGTTCCAGCACTGCAAAGCTGTTTCTAGACTGACTATTTTGGCTGATTTTGATATAAAATTTCCTTGCCTGTTTCTTACCTGTTTATATTCTCTTAGATTTGAGTGTGCCCTCAGTTCATAGAAGGTCTACTGACCAGGGACGCTTAAATTCCCTCCCACCCAACCCCTCATCCCACCCACCCCAGGGTTGCATTGCCTATCTAGTCATCATATAAATTGACATCTGTGCTCCAATTAGGTGTAACACCCGGCTTTTCTCTTTGTCCCAGAACTGCTATATAGCCATCTTAATCAGCATATCATGTATTCAATGCAAGAGCTGTGGTGCCTTCATTCTAGGAAGTATCATTTGGAGCCTAAGAACTTGCCTATATGTCTCACGTTATCTGCCATGCATACAGAATTGATTCTATTAAGGGAAAAATTAGATGCAATTAAACACACTTCCTCTAAGGTACAAATTAAAAAAATCCATCACCACTCTCACAAATAATCAAGCAGCCCAGGAACAAATGGATCACAGTGGGCTCTGGTAGGTTGCAACCTGTAACATGGAAACACCCTTGCCATCAAGAGATATCCCTACATAATGCCTTCTCTGCCTTAGGAAATTTGAGTGCCCAATTAGTGGAAACTGAAGTGTCCTTAAACAAGAAAGTTATTGCCCAATCTACTGATAATGTCCTAAATATGAAGAAAGTGACACAAAAGAGGAAACTACTACTACTTGGTGATTCTATCATCAGAGGCACCATCTTGGGAACGCAGCTCAAAGGGGAGAAGATAGTCAAATGCCTCCCAGGCTCTTCAGCCAGCAGGAATATGAAGCAAATTGCTGGCATAGTTAGTGTAGAACGTGAGCACTCCAAAATTGATGTTATCATCTACTTGGGTACAAATGACCTGGCTAGAAACAGTGCCTCTACAGTTCAGAGGGACTTCTAGATTCTGGGAGAGAAACTCAAACCCACTGCTAACACTATAGCATTCTCAGAAGTACTACCTGTTCATGGTAAGGGGGCAGAAAGGCTGCATCACATAATCATCTTTAATGCATGGCTCCAAACCTGGTGCAAACAAGAAGAATTTAGATATATAGGCGACTGGGGAAATAGATGGAACAACAAGAGGCTATATTATGTTGATTGACTAATCTCTCTGTTGCAGGGAAAAGGATCCCAAGTGAAAAACAGGCATTTAAACTAGGGAAAGGGGGTGACGGATGGAGAAGAACAAGTTCAGGACGTCACTTCCAGCAAAAACATAATAACTCCCAGCAAAAACATAATAACACTGGAAACAGCCACAGTATTAACCCACACATCAATTGGAAGAGGGAAGTGTAAAACAAAATCCATGCAAAATCCATGCAAGTCGGTCAACAAATGCTGGAAAGCAATGAGTACAAATGCTCGAAGCCAAGCCAACAAAGCCCTAATGGTGGAAATGGACTTGGACAGTGTGGCCATTACAGAAACATGGTTTAATGAGTTGCATGATTGGGATATAGCCATAGCTGGCTATAATCTATTTAGAAGAGATGGAGAGGATAGAAAAGAAGGAGGAGTAGCCCTAATGTCAAAAGCAATATTAAAGCTGCTGAAATGCAGGGGATGTGGGGAAAAGAAGAAGTGCTGTGGATTGTGTTGGAAAGAGGAGATGGCACTGTCATTCATACTGGTGTAGTCTGCAGGCCTCCAACTCAAACTGAAGAAATGGATAGTGAATTAATTATTGATATTGCAAAGATAGATATGAAGGAGGAAGTGATCATACTGGGTGACTTTAATCTACCCGATGTGGATTGGAGTATCCCTTCTGCAAATCTGGAAAGAAGTAAAAAATTGTGGATGCCTTCCAAGATGCATTACTTAGACAAATGGTGATGGAACCAACCAGGGAAAGCTCGATGCTGGATTTAGTACTCACCAACAGAGATAGCGTGTCAAATATCCGAGTGGGTACCCATGTGAGCAGCAGCGATCATCAGATGGTGTGGTTTGAGATAAAAGCCATGGTAGAATCCAATCATAGCAAGCTCAAAGTCCTAGACTTCAAAAACACTTAACAGTAAAATGGCCAAGTGCCTGAAGGAGGTGTTGGTAGGGTGGGAGGAGATAAGGGAAATGGAATTACAGTGGGCTAAACTAAAGGAGTCAATAAAAGGGGCAACAGATACATATGTAAGGAAAGTAAATAAAAGCAAGAGGAAAAGGAAACCTATTTGGTTGTCCAAAGAAGGAGCTGCATAAATAAAGGCAAAAAACAGCTTTCACAAAATTAAGAAGTTCGCAAACACAGGAACACAGAAAAAAATACAAGATAAAACTAAAGGAGACAAAAAGAGAAAAAAGGTTAGCAAAATCCAAGGCAGAAGAAAGGATGGCTAAAGATGTGAAGTGTGGTGATAAAACGTTTTTCAGGTATATTCAGGAGAGAAGGAAAATCAGAGATGGAATTGCAGACTCAAAAGTGCTTGGAACGGATTTGTGGAAAGTGACATTGAAAAAGCGAAAATGCTAAACAGATACTTCTGTTCTGTTTTTACTAAAGAAAATCCTTTAGAAGAAACACCTGTGATTGACAAATACACAAATGGGAATAGAGTAGATACCACACAATTCACAAAAGATGATGTGTTAGAACAGCTTCCAAAACTGAAAGTGGACAAGGCCATGGGACCAGATGGGATACATCCTAGGATATTGAAAGAGCTCAGAGAGGTTCTTGCAGGGCCGTTAAAGGATGTTTTTAATAGATCCTTGGAAACAGGAGACGTTCCACAGTACTGGAAAAGGCTGATGAGGTACCTCTTCACAAAAGTGGTAATAGGGAAAAAGAACATAAGAACATAAGATATGCCATACTGGTAAAGACCAAGGTCCCTCAAGCCCAGTATCCTGTTTCCAACTGTGGCCAATCTAGGTCATACGTACTGTGACGCTCGCGCCCCTACCTGGTTCCTAGTAGGGACGGGTGATCACCTCTTCTATTTCCTAGGGTTGTAGTTGTGTAAGGAATGACGAGGCCGAGTGGTTTATAAAGCGCACAGGAATTTATTCAGCTTCCTTTCAGGTAAGTAGATACAATTTCTCCCAAACACATGTACTCTCCAGACAAAAGAAAATAATGGATACTTCTCCAGTAACAAATGTCCAAACAAAACAACAGTGAATTCCAAAATCAAGTGTTTCTGGCTCACACTAATTTACCTTAGTGCAGGCATCACATTCCATCTCTGAGACATTTGAATTTACCTCAGCCTCCTTGGCTTCAATGTCCATACTCTCCACTGAGCTGTAGCAGGGCTCTGCTAGGTACCGCTCAGGGACTTTCTGCTTTAGACTTTTTAACAGGTTAAACAACTTCTCCCACTTCCTTGCCTTCCCTGCTCTAGGCAGGTCTCCTATGGGTTGCTCTTGCTTAACCTTCCTGGTACAACATTTCTTTTTGTGCTGTGTTATCTGTGGTATAACAGTTTCATCAGAGTCAGAAGAATAAACATACTTAGAAGGCCTTGCTGCCTCCCTTCTCCTACCTTGGGTTTCTTGTGCAATATTCTCCTGGTTAGAGCATTGGCCAGTCAGGACTCCCTCTGCCTCAGCGTAGGGCAGAGACCTGTGGTAACACTTTCCCACTCTCTTGCTAGGGTAGGTGGCTCTCCCCCTGGAACCTTCCCTATATCCTTGGTGGCTACTGCGCTGAGTATGGTGGCTTCCTTTGTACCTTCTCTGGCTGTCTTTATAGCGGTTCCCTTTTCTGCTGCTCCTTTTGGCTACAGGGCTGTTCCCTCTGTACCTTCTGGAACCAGGACTGGAACCTGAGCTGCAACTCCCACTTAGGCCTGGACTGCAACTCCGACAACAACTGCAACTGGAACTGTATCTCCAATCATGCTTCTCACCATGCTTCCAACCAGCACTTGAACCAACTCCTGAATCAGCTCTCCAACCATGCTTCCAACCGCACTCTGAATCAGCTCTTGAACCAGGCCTCCAACCAACTCCTGAATCAGCACTTAATCCAGGCCTCCAACCCACACCTGAATCAGCACTTGAACCAGGCCTCCAACCCACACTTGAATCAGCTCTTGAACCAGGCCTCCAACGGACACTTGAATCAGCTCCTGAACCAGGCCTCCAATGCACACCTGAATCCGCCCTTGAACCAGGCCTCCAATCCTGTCTGTGGCTGACCTGGAGTGTGGGCGTGACTTCCAGCTAGGCCTGCCCTCTAGGTTTCTCTCTAGGTTCCTGCTGTGGACTATGTGATCCTGTGTGCCCATCCCCCGCAAAGAGGAAAAATTCTTCCTTTTTTCACTTTTCCCTGGCTGGGCTGCACTCTCCTTATCACAGTACCTAGCAGTTTCCCCAAAAGACACAGGTTCTGCAATGCTTGTACTGGGTCAAGCATTGATATCCTGGGTCCCTTCTTAATAATGGTTTATGGACCTTTCCTCCAGGAACTTGTCTAAACCTTTTTTAAACCCAGCTACACTAACAGCCTTTACTACATCCTCTGGTAACAAATTCCAGAGTTTGATTACACGTTGAGTGAAAAAATATTTTCTTTTATTAGTCTTAAATAGCTTACCATGTAGCTTCATTGCATGTCCCCTTGTCTTTCTATATTCTGATAACGTAAACAATTGATCTACGTTTATCCGTTCCACTCCGTTCATTAATTTATAGACTTCTATCATATCTCCCCTCAGCCGTCTCTTTTCCAGGTTAAAGAGCCCTAACCTTTTTAGCCTTTCTTCATAGGAGTATCCTTCCATCCCCTTTACCATTTTGGTGGCTCTTCTCTGAACCTTTTCTAATAACGCTATATCCTTTTTAAGATACGGCGACCAGAATTGCATACAATATTCAAGGTGCGGTCTCACCATGGAACGATATAGAGGCATTATAATATCTTTTGTTTTATTTTCCATTCCTTTCCTTATGATACCTAGCATTCTATTTGCTCTCTTGGCCGCCGCTGCACACTGGGCCGAGGGTTTTACCATGTTATCCACAATGATGCCTAAATCTTTTTCCTCGGTGGTGATTCCTAATGCGGAACCTTGCATCGTGTAGTCATAGTTTGGGTTGTTCTTCCCTAGGTGTATAACTTTGCACTTGTCCACATTAAATTTCATCTGCCATTTTGATGCCCAGTCTTCCAATTTATCAAGATCCTCTTGCAATTTTCCACAATCCTCTTGGGTTTTAACAACTTTAAATAGTTTTGTGTCATCTGCAAATTTGATAACCTCACTTATTCTTCCACTTTCCAGGTCATTTATGAATATGTCAAAAAGCAGCGGACCCAGCACAGATCCCTGGGGTACACCACTATTCACCTTTCTCCATTGGGAAAATTGGCCATTTAGCCCGACCCTCTGCTTTCTATCTTTTAACCAGTTCCTGATCCACAGTAGTACACTGCCTCCTATCCCATGACTCTTTAGTTTTGCCAAAAGTCTCTGATGAGGGACCTTGTCAAAGACTTTCTGAAAGTCCAGATACACTATATCAACCGACTCACTTTTGTCCACCTGTTTATTCACACTTTCAAAAAACATAACAGATTAGTAAGACAAGATCTTCCTTATCTAAAGCCATGTTGGCTGTCTCCCATTAGGCCATGACTATCTACATGCTGAGTAATTTTATTCTTTATGATGGTTTCTACCATTTTTCCCAGTACTGACGTGAGGCTCACCAGTCTGTAGTTTCCCGGATCACCCCTGGAACCCTTTTTAAAAATTGGTGTTACATTGGCGATCCTCCAATCTTCAGGTATTAGAGATGATTTTAATGATAGTTCACAGATTACTAATAGTAGGTCTGCAATCTCATATTTCAGTTCTTTCAACACCCTTGGATGTATACCATCCGGCCCAGGTGATTTGCTACTCTTCAGTTTATCTAATAGTTGTAATACATCTTCCCGATGTATCGATATTTCCTTCAATTCCTCCGCACCTTTAAATACCACTTCAGTCATGGGTAACATCCCTACATCTTCCTCAGTAAAGACCGAAGCAAAGAATTCATTCAGTCTCTCCACTATCGCCTTGTTGCCTCTTAGTGCCCCTTTAACTTCTCTATCTTCTAATGGACCAACTGACTCTCACAGGCTTTTTGCTACGAATGTACTTGAAAAAAATCTTTATTTCGCGTTTTTGCTTCCGCAGCAAGCTTCTTCTCAAATTCTCCCTTTGCCTGCTTATCATTGCCTTGCATTTGACCTGTCAGTGCTTGTGCTGTTTCTAGGTTTCGTCATTTGGCTCCTTTTTCCATTTCCTGAAAGATGCTTTTTTGGCAACAACAGCCTCTCTGACCTCACCTTTAAACGATGCTGGCAGTTTTTTGGACTTCCTTCCACTTTTCTTAAAGCGTGGAATACAGCTTGTCTGGGCTTCAATGATAGTATTTTTCAAGAACACCCAAGCTTGATGTAAGTCTTTAACCTTTGCAACTGCTCCTTTTAGTTTTTTCTTAACTATTTTCCTCATTTTATCATAGTCTCCCTTTCGAAAGTTAAAAGGTAGTACTGTGGATTTCCTTACTAGTCCTCCTCCACTAATTAAATCAAAGGCAATCATGCTATGATCACTATCACCATAATACATATCATATACCAATCCTACGCACATACGGAAGGAGATGGTCCGAATTCCCCCACCACACTACTGCAAAAAATAACTTTACATCCCACTCCCATCTACTCAACATTCCTCTCCAAACCATCAAAAGGATACAAGACGAGAAGCAACATCACCAACGCATACTAAAATGTGCACTGATAAATGCCAGATCAGTACGATCTAAATGGCCCGCAGCCATCGACCTGATACCCCAACATAATCTCGACATCTTGATGATCACGGAAACATGGCTATCTGACTGTGACAACGTATTACTGAATCAGATGCTGCCACCAGGATTTGTGATATACACATCCCACAGATCCAGTCAGAAAGGAGGAGGAACCCTCATCCTGGCCAAAGCTGATTTACACTTCAAGATGTGCAACTCCTCTAGCTCAACTCACCTTGACTCCCTCACTATAGCTAATGAGCTATGCACAATCAACCTTTTCTATCGGGCACCCTCCCCCTCACCAGATGATCTTCCAACTATAATTGAACAGGCATGTACCACTTCCACCTCACGCTCACCAAGTTGGCTAATCGGTGACTTCAATCTCCCATCTCTTCAAGACAGCCACTCGGCAGCATTCCTTGACGCCCTGGAGGACCTAGGTTACAAACAACTTGTTGATTCCCCCACCCACACTAAGGGTGGCAAACTAGACCTCATTTTCGCACCTCTCTCCAACGCTACAATACCCCTAACTCTTGCACTGTCTGTAACACCAGTACCCTGGTCGGACCACAGTCTCCTCAGTTTCAATATACCCATTAATACATCTTACAAAAGCCGAAAGTCTTCTAACACGTCTGGAATCCACACAACCCGCTTTAGACCACTCAATCAGAGCGTAGTCCTAGAGAATCTCAGACCACTCATGGCCAACACAACCTTGGACTTAGATGATCTCATATCCAAATGGGATGAAAACCTGAGAGCTGCCTCCTGTCCTTCACTCACCGAAAAGAGAATTCGAAAACGTGAACATACTCCATGGTTCTCCACAGACCTTCATACATCTCTCCACCATCTACGCAAACTTGAGCGACAATGGCGACGAACTCACTCCCCTGAGGTGCTGGCTACATATAGCTCATACCTAACTACCCACCGAGCAAAGATAACACAGAGCAGGAAAACTTACCACACAGGCTTATTAAAATGCTCCATCAATAAACCACATGCATTGTTCAACATAGTAAAATCCATAACAGGAGAACCGGTATCAGCACAACCCCCTATGCCTCAGCCGCAGGACTACGCAAACTACCTGCAGTCAAAGATGATTAAAACCAACACAGACATAAATGTCAATAACGCCTCCACTTCACCTAAGGCATTCCATGGAATGCCGCTACACAACTTCTCCACAGTATCAAATAGAGAGGTTGTGAACATTATTGCCTCAATTAATCCCAGCACAGCTCCCAATGACCCATGTCCAGCCAGCTGGATCAAGGACATGCGACATAACCTCAGTCAAATACTGAGCAAAATACTGAACCAGTCCTTTTCTACAGGTTCATTCCCGCAGAGTCTGAAACACACCTCCATCAAGCCCCTACTGAAGAATAATAGACTTGACCCATCCAAGGTTGAATCCTTCAGGCCTATCTCGAGCATCCCACAGCTTGCAAAGATCATTGAGAAGGCTGCCCAACAACAAATCCAACATCATATCGACACTGAAGCACCACTAGATCCATCTCAACATGGCTTCAGGGAAGCACATGGAGTCGACACAGTCCTTACAACCCTATTCAATGTTCTGGTAACAGGAATAAATAATATACAACAGGGATTCGTCCTCATCTTCCTGGACATCTCCGCCGCGTTCGACTCTGTGAATCATAACATACTCCTACAACGCTTGGAAGATAAGGGGATTCAAAGCACAGCACTCAAATGGTGTAAATCCTACCTATCTAACAGGTGGCAACAAGTAAAAACAGGCCACGCATCCTCAGAACCATTCATACAATCACAGGGAGTACCCCAAGGATCGTCCTTATCGGCACTAATGTTTAATATCTACATGCAGCCGATATGTGACTTGATCAGATCCTTTAATGTACAATGTCTTGCTTACGCAGATGACATCCTCCTTTATTTGCCGTTCTCAATTGAACATCCAGTATTCTCCCCAATAATCAACTGTTTTGAAGCTGTAGCCGAATGGTTGCTATCACAAAACCTTAGGATTAACCACAACAAAACTGACGTTCTTTTTGTCACAAGGAACCGTAAGTTCATACCTCCTCCATCACTACTCGTCAACAACGTGGAGTTGAAAGCAAAATCTACAATCCGTTACCTTGGCATCACATTGGATCAACACCTGGACATGACAACACATGTCAAGAACATCACAAAAACTATATATTATAAGATCAAATCGTTACGTCACCTCCGCCCCCTACTAGATCCTACAGACTTCCGAACAACCTTCCAGGCATTAGTCCTCCCACACCTGGATTTTGCCAACATCATCCTCCATGGCCTCCCTAAATCAACTTTAAATCCGCTCCGCCTAGCCATGAATACAGCCGCCAGAGTCCTCTCCGGCTCATCAAGATCTGAACATATAACACCCATCATGAAAGAACTGCACTGGTTACCATTACATGCCAGAATCCAGTATAAGTCTTTAGTTCTTACTTTCAAGGCCCTAAATAACTACCCCCCTACGCCAATCAGCAAACTTATCCATGGCACCCTGGAAAACAGAAAAAGGAGAACTACATCATTGAACACCTTAATAGTCCCAAAAATAATAACGAAGTGCACTAAGGCCACCTCCAACAGGGCTTTCTCCTTATTTGCACCTCTAAACTGGAATGCACTACCGCACGAAATCCGTGCTATCAAAAACCTAATCCTATTCAGAAAAGCATTGAAATACCACTTATTCACAAAATGCTACCCAGAAGTCAACCTAGCCATTAACAATACTAGCACCTCAATACAACCAGAAAAGGGCTAGTTGGTCAATCTTCTCTCTAGTCCTATTAGTCAACCACATTGCAACATCTAAATCATGTTTTATATCACTGTATATATTATTTAAGTCAATCTGTACATAGTTCCCCCGGTTGTCCTATGTTGAATCTTCCTGTTCAATGTAAAACTCAATGTTACTTGTATGCATTGTAGTATGTTCTTGTTTCAATGTACACCGCACTGATTGAAATAGCGCGGTATAGAAGAATTGTTAAATAAATAAATAAATAAATATTGCCAAGTGGCCCCAACACCCTTATCTCTTGCACTAGATCTGGTGTTCCACTAAGGACTAGGTCTAATATGGCTTCCCCTCTGGTCGGTTCATGAACCAGCTGCTGCAAGAAGCAGTCATTTATGTCATCTAGGAACTTTATCTCCCTAGCATGTCCTGCCGTGACACTGACCCAGTCGATACCGGGGTAATTGAAATTTATTTATTTATTTATTTTATTTATTTACAGTTCTTATATACCGCACTTTTTAGTATCAGTGCGGTTTACAAATAACAAAAATTTGCATCAGAACAAACGGTCTTTTGCTTACATTGTAACAGGAATTGTAATCACCCATTATTATTACTGCGCTGTAACTTTTGTTAGCTTCCTTTAAAAGGGATAAACTACAGGCTGGTAAGCCTTACCTCGGTGGCAGGAACAGTAATGGAGGTGCTCCTGAAAGAGTGAATTGTGGACATTCTCAAAACCAACAGGTTGCATGATCTGAGGCAACATGGTTTTACCAAAGGACAATCTTGTCAAACAAATCTGATTGAGTTCTTTTACTGGGTTACTAGAGAACTAGATCAAGGGCATGCGATGGATGTGATCTTCCTGGATTTCAGCAAAGCCTTTGATACTGTTCCTCATAGGAGGCTTATCAATAAATTAAACAGCTTGGGGATGGGTCACAAGGTGGTGAATGAAATTGGTTGACTGACAGATGACAGAAGGTGATGGCAAATGGAGCTCACTCGGATGAAAGGAAGGTGATTAGCGGGGTGTCCCAGGGTTCGGTCCTGGGCCCAGCACTGTTCAATGTATTTGTGAGTGATATTGCTGAAGGATTGCATGGAAAAGTCTGTCTTTAAGCAGATGACATGAAAATTTGCAACAGAGTGAATTCCCCTGAGGGAGTGGATAACATGAGAAATCTACAAAAGCTGGAAGAATGGTCTAATGCTTGGCAGTTAAGATTTATTTATTTATTTATTTTATTTACATTCTCTTCTATACCGCGCTATTCTGCATCAGTGCAGTTTACATTGAACAAACTGAAATTACATTGAACAGGGCATTATAACGTGGAGATAACTATTTTACAGGGAACATGGGCTATGGAGGGTTAAGTGGCTTGCCCAAGATTTAATGTGAAGAAGTTCAGTGTTATGCACTTGGGAAGCAGAAATCCAAGGGAATTGTATGCAATAGGAGGTGAGAGGTTGGTGTGCATGGACCAGGAGAAGGACCTCAGAGTGATTGTTTCTGAGGATCTCAAGGTGGTGAAACAGTGCGACAAGGTGGCAAAAGCAGAATGGAAGAGTTACTAATACCACTGTATAAGTCGCTGGTGAGGCTTCACTTGGAATATTGTGTTCAGGTTTGGAGACCATATCTTGCAAAAGATATAAAAAGACTGGAAACGGTTTAGAGGAAAGCGACCAAAATGATTTGTAGCCTGCATCAGAAGACTTATGAGAAGAGACTTGAAGACCTAAATATGTACACTCTGGAGGAGAGGAGGGACGGGAGATATGATGAGACCTTTAAATACTTAAAGAGTATTAATGAACAAAACAAACCTCTTCTAAAGATGGGGAAGCTGTAATACTAGAGGGCATAACATGAAGCTGCAATGGGGTAAACTGAGAGGCAATGTCAGGAAATACTTTTTCACTGAAAGGATAGTGGATGCTTGGAATGCCCTCTCGATGGAAGTGGTGGGGGCAAATACAGTGATAGAATTTAAAATGGCATGGGACAGACACCGTGGTTCCCTTTATAGCAACAGGATAAAATAAAAATAAACATAATTCTCTCTTACGTCTCAACAAAATCTCACCTTGATTTTGCTAACACCATTCTACAAGGCAGCAGAAAACATGACTTAAAATGTCTCCAACTAGCTCAAAATGTGGCTGCTAGAATAACCATGAATATCAGCTCCTTGGAACATATCATCCCAACACTCTATGCCCTCCACTGGTTACCTATACAAACCCGTATAAAATACAAATTCAAATTTATCAGCTGCATATCCCCATCGCACCTTTCCACACTCATCACCAAAGAAAATAACAACTGCAACCAATGCAACCGGAACAAAAACAAACTCACTTTTCCAAGTGACTTTATGAAATCCAGGCAGATAACTAGCAACAAGGCCTTCTCACACACTGCCCCTAACCTCTGGAACACTCTCCATGACCACCTCAGAGAACTAAGTGACTTACAAACTTTCAGAAAGAATCTCAAAACTCATCTATTCACTCTCCACTTTGGCATTCACGAGCAACACAATACACCAACAACAACCCCTTCCCCCGCAAATCTGCAAACCACGATGCCCTACTCCACCACCCATGGAGATGTAAATAGTTAATTTAAGACTACTTGTGGGTCTGTTATTATTCATGCATTCAGCTTATTAAATTCAGTTTAATGTACATAGTTTTCCTCTGTTCCATGTACGAGTATGCATCTGTTTATGCACTATTCAAAATTTTGTTATTTATAAACCGCAATTGTTTCTTGGAAATAGCGGTATAGAAATTGTAACAAATAAATAAATGGAGCAGTGGATACACCCCTAAACAAAGGCATGGGGAGGGGTGACCTGCACGGAGCGGCAGGTGCACCTACTCTTGCCGCCTTGCTGGGCAGACTAGATGGACCATGCTGGTCTTTATCTGCCATCATATACTATGTTACTATGTTACTATGTAAGTGGGTGGAGCATGGGCAGAGACAACGTGTGCTCCCTTAACTGTGGGTGCTATTAATGGGCATTAGAGGTACAGCAGCCAGGAACGTTAATGGCAGCTCAAAGCTGTTGTTAAAGGCTCATTTTGGAGGGAGAGAGCCATTTTTGGCCATGAAACTCCACACAGGGAGCCCATTCACATGTATGCAGTGTGCATCTCCCAGACCGGAGCCCTGAAATTAGTGATAGTAGTAGTTCATTGTCAGTCACAGCATGGTACTCTTTTGAGAAAGGGCGCTATGTTGCTGGTGCCAAAATGCCAAAGGGGGAGCCATGTCATTCAATAGGGCCATTTAGTCTGCTAGGCAGACTAGGCAGCTGCCTAGGGTGTACATCAGTGATATCTGATGTGATTCTGCTGTGACAGAGGTGGCACACATACATGCCGCTGCTGTCACTTAGGAGTTGTGCCACCGCTACTTCCAACACACAGTCATTTTAGCAGCGTGGAGGGGTGGGTGTGGTGGTGGCAGTAGATTCTGCTTGGTGCAGAATATACCATTGTCCCTGCTCTGCGTATCAAGTGCAATGTTGCTGTTTGTACTGTCAGGGGCATGCCAAGGGTTTCTGCCGCTGTAAGTAGATCCCTCCTGTGCAATCCCTCCCTCCTCACTGCTGCCTTAAGGCTCTCCGCAGCATGAAAGGGAGGATTCCCCATGTCCCTCCCCCCCTCAGCATCCATTGCCTTACCTAGGGGAGGAGGGTGGCATGGCAGTTGCTCCCTGTTGTGTGGTGGTGAGGCTTAAAGCAGCATCACGCATGCTCATGACATGCCGCTCCTGGCCCCCTCTGACAAATCCGGTCAGCAGGGGGACAAGAGTGGCATGTTGGGATTACCTACATTTGTTCTGCTGCTTTAAGGCCACCTGCAGCACAGAAGCAGCGGCTGGGCCATACTTTCAGGGAGGGAGGGATCTAAACTACTCACTATGAGATTATTCAAGAACTGGCTGACAAACACACATCAGGAAATAGTTACTTTGGTCACTCTGCTAGGTCACTCATGGTCTGGAATGTGTGTGTTCATGTATCCTGGCCTACCCCTCTGGCAGAGTCCAAACCAACGAAGAGCACAAGGGTACTCACCAAGAAGTCAAAGGGCACACCAAGAGGTGAGATACTAAAAAAAAATATTTATTGAGACCACAAGGGTTGACAGTGGATCTTTGTGGTTATGGTATTCCTGTTTTCCTACTGTCAACCCATATGGTCTCAATAAATATTTTTTGAGTATCTCACCTCTTGGTGTGTCCTAGCCCTATAGCAAAGCAGATCACATATGTTTAGACATGAATGTCAGTTGAACCAGCAGCATATCAATACAGTGCTACATACAGACCTAACAAGATGTTCCTTTCCCATAGCTGCCTAACATACCCTATCAGACAGGTATGGCACAGAGCCTGCAGAGAGCTATGCAGACAGAGGCATACTTCAGCTCCTGCCCTCATACAGCCTGACAATGACCACATATATAACATGAAGCAATGCACCCACACTCCCATTGGCTGCTCTGTGGCTTCTAACACATGGCCACTGGGTGTGAGGAAGAAGTGTCATGGGTTCAAGACCAGCCTGTGGATCAAGAGTGATATGTCCAGGTTTGTTAACTTTATCTTACATTTCTACAGGGTGGCCCCAAAAAAGCTATATAACGTCTATTTCAACAATTTCTGGTTGCCATCTTTTTTTTTTTTAATTTGTCAATTGTTTACATCTGTCTTTTTGAATTTTTAATTAACTTATATGCTACGAGATGTTCTCACTTATTTTGGGCCACCCTGTATATCTGTATTTACAGGTGCAACCCTTCCCATCTCATCCAGTATGAGCCCTGATAGTCTCCAGCCACACTGAGAAGCTGAACAATACCTGCTGGATGGCAGAGCATGCTAATAACACCACACACTGAGGGGGGCCTTATCAACAATGTGTGTGTGTGCACACTCAAAGTGGGGGTTAGCAAAGTCCAAGCATTAAAAGAGCCCTAGGGGCCAAGTAAGAATGCCAACTTACACCTCCTTTGGACAGAGGGGTCATGTATTTGTGGGTATGTGTGTCCGGAGGCCTGTGATCTGTAGCAATGCACTGTGTATGCATATGATGCCCAGGCTTTATGGCTGTGCATACAACATTTATTTATATAATCAGCTTTGTATACCACCTTATCCTTCAATCAAAGTGGTTAACAGGACAACAAAAGGGTTTACATTGGGACATGGAGGACAGAGAGACAAGACATTGTAATAAATTACAGTACATCATATTAATTTACAATAAATTATAGTACATTGTAATAGTATATAAAGAAAAACTATAGTATTATGCTATAACATAACAAAATTGAGTAGAAGTAGTAAGGTATCTTGAACTTTTAAGTGATAGGTTGTTTGCCATAAGCCTCGATGAATAGATATGTCTTAGAGACAACATGCTGCACGGTCAGTTATTCTGCAATTCCACAATCTGTGTGAGACACCATTTATGGGCAGAAGGTTAGTTTTCAGTAAGTAGCTGCAACCTGTGGTAGTCACTGGTTCTCTAGCTGTTCCTGTTCACATCTTATCTCCAAAACTGTGACACTCAAATGCATTCCCAGTTATACCATCATCAAGAATCATCCCCATAGCATGCCCTTACACTTATCTCTCAACATGATACTGCCATACATATTGCCTGATGGTTTCACTGGAGTGAGCTGGGGGACACAGTCTCACCAGGGAAAGCTCTATCCATGTGTGTGTGTAGCAAGCCTTACCTCTGACTGAGCCTCCAGGCCTCAGGACACACCTGGCTGCACAGGTGAGAGGCCTGATTAATGCCCAGTGCCATAATAGCTGATCCACAGCAACACTGTCAGCCCCCTTGGTGCAGCTGCAGCCTATTGGGAGCTAGGCTTATGTGGAGAGCTGGCCTCTATGAATGTCCAATAGAGTAACTGAGTTGGTGAGACATGAAAGAGTCTACCTTGTAGCTCCATGCACCTTTCAATTATCCTAAGCTGCAGTCACAGAGTACAATCTGGGGATCTCTTAGCTCCATGCACAATATGCACATACAGGCATGTCCGTCTTAGGCACATCTGCATAAAATATACAATATCTCAACACTGTCTATTAATCAGTGACCACAGAATTCAGCATGACATTGTATACTACTCCATAACAACAACCAGCCTTAGTTTTAAAGAGATGACATGCATTGTCTGATTGTGATAGTGGGACACTGACCTTTGAATGATGCATTCACAACTCCAGCAGGAGGAATTTGCCACAGGATGTCATGTTGGTCTCTGTATTGCCTGGTACCATGTGGGAAGGCAGTGTCTGGAGGTGAATATTGGGGTGGAGGTGGGGGGGAACAGTCCCAAACCTGTTTTGAATGTGCCCCTGGTAGGTGGCACTGACGGCCAGAGGCTCTGTGCAGATGCATAGAAGCTCTGTGCATGTTTCACATCAGAGGCCCCTCATGACAGCCTCACCCACTCTCCATGGAGGCTGAGTGGGACAGCCACAAGGATGTTGTTAGAGTACAAAGAGGTTGGGGATAGTGGCATATGTGTAGCCAGCAACTGTACCAACATCTAACCCCATGTTCAACCTATCATGCTTCCACGGGCTCTTGGTGGGGGTGGGGAACTACATACAAAATCTGGGAGAGCGCATGCGCTGCCCTAGCCATTTTTGCAGTGTCCATGGCCAGGGATATGATGTCATATGGGAGTATGAGCATGTCACTATGCTCAATGCTCACTGCCAAAAGCTGTGTAGGGAGACACAGTCTTCTGGTATGTGACAGATGTAGGCCACTGTGGGCCAATAT
The DNA here is from genome assembly GCA_033557465.1 of Ichthyophis bannanicus. Taxonomy (NCBI): domain Eukaryota; kingdom Metazoa; phylum Chordata; class Amphibia; order Gymnophiona; family Ichthyophiidae; genus Ichthyophis; species Ichthyophis bannanicus. The sequence goes on from CM066036.1 coordinate 204,252,507, forward strand.
GCACTTGCAACCTGTCTCTGGGCCTGTTTCCAGGGCTCTTGGCATTGCATTAGAAGTCCCTAAGTTCAAATGAAAAGGGTACACAAATCGGGAGCAGATGATTCTGGGTATTGTCTACAAAAGAGCAGTTTGCAGAGGATGTACATGAGTCAGAGGTTCGGTAAATGGCTGAGCAATCAAAACATGGGTCCGGCAGAGCATGGCCTGCTTGCACATAGCTGATCATGCTGAGAGGCCACTCTCACTGTGCCCAAGCTGTGACCACGTTACGCTATGTATCCATATAGTGCTATCTAGGCTTAAGCTGCAATGATATGGGTACTTTTTTTTTTAGGCATGCCAATCACTAGTTAGTCTGCTGACTGTCCACACTGTTTGTATGGAACCAAGATCTTCATCATGGCTATGTATGTGTGCTGTAGGTGATGACTAGACAACCTAGCACAGAGGGTGTGTGAGTGGTTGATACAGTCCAGTGTTGTACAACATCTGCAGGCTGACTGTAATGGATTTAGCTGAATAGATTTCTCTGAAAGAGAGGAGAGCTGCTTTCCTGGGCTGCCTGTAACCTGCTTGTGACTATAGTTTTGGCAGGCTGTGTTGGTTGGTATCAGCACCCCTCTTTCCTGCCTAGACACCACTTACTGCATTCAGGTTTCTAGGAAACAGCTGTCCAAGCCCTAGAGCATGACATATGATGTTACACGAGAGTCCCTGGACAATGGGTGCAGGACATAAGGGCTTGATAAGACATGCTTCTCCAACCTGCTGCAGGTGTACATGGTACAAAGAGTTTAGCATGACATAACTCACTCAACAACTGCAGAATTCTGGCAGTAGAATAGATCTGCTCCAGAACCTGGACAGATCATTTATTGCAGTGCTTGGTCTGGGGACCACGTGATGTGTGCCCTTCCTCTCATTCAGAGTGGCCAGTGAAAAAGATCATTTGCACATGTGGCAGCTGTTATGTCCATGAAGCACACAATGTGCCTGCACATTCCAGAGCTGATGTGATGGATTGCTGCATTCTCCATTGGGTAAACAGTAGCATATAGGTCAGTGGTTCTCAACCCAGTCCTCTAGAAACCCCAGGCCAGTCAGGTTTTCAGGATATCCAAAATGAATATGCATGAGATAGATCTGCATGCACTGCTTTCATTGAATGCAGATCTATCTCAAAACCCGACTGACCTGGGGATCCCAGAGGATTGGGTTGAGAACCACTGGTATAGGTACTTAGATTGTGAGGTGCATCCTGGGTAAAAAAGGGGCTAATCAATACCAGCACACATAGCCCAAATTGCAGCCATAGTGGCAACCCTGATCACTGGAGCATTGCCCAGTACCTGCATGTCTTGTTTGATGAAGGAGAAAGTGTACGATGGCCCCCTGGAGAGTATAGTATGTTCTGGGATGGACCTCATGGGTCATGAATGAGGTCTGAGTTTCGGTGTATGTGCAAAACTACTTATCTTGTGGTGTACAGCAGGTCACAAGGGAATGCATGCCCTGTATATGTGTTGCCTCAGGGATTAGTGCCACACTGCAGTCCAGTGGACTCTGTGTGCAAATGTTATTTGGCTTAGGAGGTACAGTGACGGGAAGGGCATCTTGCCCTCACATGTGGCTTGGTCTTTGCACAGGAGATTATTACTGCTGCTGTGTGTCTATTATGCAGCTGCTGTACTGAGTGTCCAGTGCAGTCTATACTGCATGTGTACCACTGCAGGCAGGCCCTAGGTATGGTTTACAAATGTCTCAGAATGTGCCTGCCAGGTTGTTTGAAATCCAAGGATAAGGCCATTGTAGGCAGGGACCTGTAGTCTGGTGTATTCTAGAGAGTGCCATAGCAAAGCATGTGGAGCTGTAGCTGAATGGTTAGAACACTGTTTCCATAAAGAACAGGCTCAGGGTTTGACTCTCACTTGTGCCCTTGGGGAAATCCCTTCACCCTTCATTGCCTCTGAAGAAAGGCCTGCCAATGTTTTTTTGGTCACACTGCCAAGAAACCCCAGGAACTGCTGGGTTGCCAGGAATCAATATTGATTTGAGGGCACATATTAGTAGCATTCTTTTTTATGTGTTATGCACATTGGTTCTCCAAGCATGCACATTGCAATCATAGCCATCTGACAGCATGACTTTATTGCCTCTGCTGCAGCACATTGCAAAGGGTCATTCAATTCGACCATGTAGATGCATGACACATGAGTTGAACATGATTGGAAACTGTCATGATAACTGTAAATGAACATCGTTTGCTCCATCATGAATATGCAGAACTTGCAGGCACGTCACAGTCCTGGAATTTCCACCTGTACAGATCATCCCAAGTCTTTACTTGCTCCATATGGGCAATATTAGAGACACATAAATTCAGAGACCTGAGTGGATGCCATCATGTGACTGACCTTATTCCACCAGACAATATCAGGGTCATTGTGAACTTTGTTAAACAGCCTGGCAGTCTGCCAGGGGCAGAGCTTCCCGTACGAACAGGCAATTTGTATAAGGAGCTCTGTTTGTGGGAGGCAGGTGGCAGGACAGAGGCGGAATGAGGGTGGGCAATGGGCAGAGAGTGACCCCAGATGTACAGGGCCGATTCTGAGGTTGGCCCTGTACGTCTGGGGTCGGCCATGTAGACGGGGGACTTATTCCACCTCAGAGGTGGAATAAGTCTCCCTGGACATCGGGGGACTGCGGTGCAGGGCAGCAACAAGAAGTGAGAGAGCGCAGGGGGATCCCCGCAGCCCGACCCTGGCCTTGGGAGGCCAGATCGTGAGTCGGGCTGCAGGGAAAGAGGTTTTTTTTTCTGTTGCCGGGGATTGTGGCTCCTGAATGGAGCCGTGGTGCTATGGCAATGGGACGCCATGGCACTGTGGCTCCATTCAGAAGCCTGGCTGAGTTAGCCTGGTATGTGGGCTGGGTGTACATATAAGCCCCTGGGCACATATAAGCCCCTGGGCACATATAAGCCCCTGAGGGATCAGAATCAGGTTTATCTCTGTACGCCCCGATTCTGATCAGCCACACAAGGGGCTGGATGGCCAGGATAGAATTGGCCTCTTTGTGTGTAGACCTTGTCTGTCCAAGAGCACTTTATGTTTGCTTGCAGCTTGTAAAGATGTGTGGCTTTTATGTCTTTAGATCATATCCTCCTTACATGCATACGTGACAGGAAGATTGTATGGTGGTTAGAACAGCTGAGACAGCTATGAACCTAAATAGATGGTAATAGACCTTCCCTGTGGCCCAGCACCTATATGTCACACACTTTACAACTGAGGTTAGCTGCATTTGTGAGGTCACATTGGGTACATTGGGGCAGCAAGGCCATACAGCACTCTCATCTACCCCATCCATCCCTCAGCCCAACTATGAATATATACAGTATCCATCCTGTTCAATCATGTATTCTCCTGCCAGTTGCTATACCCTGGCCCAGACTGTGGCATTTTACTCATTGGGGCGTATGACTCCCACCTCACCTGCAGCTGATGTGCATGTCACCACTGCCACCAGGCATTCTTTCTATGCCTACATCGTGACCATGGTGGCTACTCCATGGCACACTTCTGCCGGCTCCTATGCCACCCATGTACATCACTGTGGATTACATGTGCAGCCTCACTGCTACAGTCCAACTGCCTCCCACATTCTCCTCCCACTCACTGTCTCACACGTAAGGGACGTATGGATGTGACATGCTCATCATCTAGTTCCTTTGCTTCCATTGAGCAGCTCAAATGTGACTTGCAGAAAATCTCCCTTATTCCATGTTAAGGCAACTGAACATAGTGGGTGTTAATGTGCACACTGGGTGCTCTTAATGCCCGATGTGCACTTAATGCCCGCTAACTGGCTGCTAGCACCCTTAATGCTATAACACCTACTCCCCGCTCCGGTCTTTAACGCATGTTAGGACCCTTAATGGTGCTGTTTTACCCTTTCAAATGGTGTGCCCTTAACGGTACTTAGCAAAAGTACCCCTAAAAGTATCCCATCAATATCAAGGAGGCTAAAACGTGCACTAAAAATGATTCATGTGTGCATTGCTAAATATTCAGGATATATTTACTAAGCTGCATTGGGTGTTTAATGCGGGTTTTAACATGGCTTAGCAGTTAATGTACTGCTCAAAAAATAGTTAACACAACACATTAGCTGCCATCTTAAACAGATAGAGGCCTGTTTACTAAACTGCAGTAAGTGCTATTGCAGCTACCATGCGGTATATGTAAAAATGCCATGTGGTATCTGCAGGGAGTGAGTCTAGCAGCAGCCCTGCAGATACCATGGCAGACGTGCTTCTTGTGTGGTGACCCATCATGTCTGCATCAATAGATAACATGGATACTCCTACGCTGCCTACTGATGAGGCAAGACCAATTACATTGGGAACTGTGCTGATCCCACCCAGCCCTTATGGACCCCTCCCTGTCTTGAATTTGCCAATGCCTCAGATCCGGCGATGCAGGGCACTGGCACCAGTAACCTGGATCCATGCATCCTCCATTCAGCACCTACCCCCTCCAGGACAGCCCCTGACCTATAAGTGCTACCATCTGAGAGGAGGGCGGGTGCCTTCACCCCTCAAATGTTTAAGACCATCCCAGCCGGCCAATCAAGCTATAACCCCCTACCACTCCCCTGCAAGTATAATAAAAAATCTCGGCTAGCCAGAATGAAGATAAGATTAGAAGAGCGAGCTGGGAGACAAAGTTGTCTGTCCTCTGTGGGTAGCCCCTTCAGAATACAGAAGCCAGAGGATTTAAGAGCCGAAGGCATGATAGAAATAATGGGCTTTGAGCTGTTTAAAAACATTTTTTATGAAGTCTCTATGGACAGAAATTCCACAGGTGAAGGTGAAGACAAGAGTGGAAAAGGTATACATCTGTCTGCTTGGACAGAATGAACAGACAGATGATGAAATGCTAATAGAAATTAGAGAAGCTAACAAATTTGGCAACACAATAATAAAGGGTGATTTCAATTACCTCAATATAGACTGGACAAACATCAAGTCAGCACATGTTAAGGAGGTAAATGACTGCTTTATAGAGCTGCTGGTTCAGGAACCAACTAGAAGAGGAGCTATTTTAGACCAAGGGGTCTGTTTACTAAGCTGCGCTAGCGGCTTCTATGAGATATAGGATCCATGGCTTCATTGAATAAAACAGGGCTGCGGCTCCGATTTTGCATCGAAGTCGCTAGCACTATTTAGTAAACAGACCCTTAAGTCTTTTGTGGAATTCAGGATTTGATGCAAGAGCTAACTGTGTTGGGACTTGGCACTAGTGATCATAATATGATCAAATTCGACTTAATAATGGGAGTGAGTACATAAAGGAAATCTACTGTGTCAGCTTTGCATCTAATGCATGGTAGTTTTAGTGCTAAATGCACATTAAGTTCAAAAACTTAATGCACTTTAGTAAAAAGGCCTCTTAGGTATTAAGCCTCTGGGGACAGAGAAATGCCTACTACAACTTGAACTACTACAGGCATGAATGAGCAAAATGAAAATACAAAATAAATTGAATGATCACTCAGTTTTCATTTTGTCGCATGAAAGTAATCTACAAAAAAATGGGTGTTTCAAAAATGTTAATTATTTTCTCTTTTGGCTGAAATAAAATACATACCAAATATTCTTCACTTATTTTGCTGAAGCTTTTGAAATATATGACCTACCCTGTAACGTTAAATAATGTCTTTTCTTCCTGCACAGGTGACATAAAACTCATCGCAATACCACAGGAACAGAAGACTTTTTTCTTTTATATGGCTTTGTGGTTTCAACGAATAGTGACATGAACAGAGAGAAAATGTAGACGTTAGAAGAAATGTTTACCTACTACTAACTGAATTGCCTGCCTCTGAGGTTGGGAAGCGGTATGTTGCCTTTTTCTCAAGCAAAACCTTTTACCACTTTTGGCTTTTAACTGCCCTATGTTACAATTAAAACAGGAATATTAAGGATTGCAACTATAGACAAATGATATTTACATATACTTGCATATGTCAGTTACACTGTTCATCATGCAACCAGACAGAACCAGTAAAAATGATTATTTACAGAACGTTCAATACCCAGTATCCAGGATGCTGGTAATTTCTGTTTTCTAAAGAACTTATCTGAAATTCCTTGACAAAATCTAAAATCAATAAAAAAAAAGTTTAACTTCAAATGGAATGTCCTCTACCAGTTTTGAATCTTGGGGGTATGTTTACTAAACCGTTTTAATGTTACCGGTGTTAGTTGCAGTCTTACTGTGATGAATGCCATATAAGGTAGTGGACATTACGGTCTTAAGGTAGCATTTCGGGTTATCGCGCGGTAAAGTCCATTAACGCGCGATAGAGGGAGCTGTGGCACGTTAACGCACATTAGCCTTAATCAAGCGTGCTGAGTTAGGAACCCAGCAACAGAGAGGTGTAGCACAATGGTTAATACGTTGGCTGATGAAACAGGGGTCATGAGTTTGATTCCCCCAGCAGGCTTAATGAGTAAGGCTGTCTGAGGCATTGCCCTTTACTTTAAATCAGTGCTGTCTGAGGCATTTTCATTTTTAATTTAAATTAGTGCTGCCAGCAAACACACCTTCACAGTGCTGTAACCTAAGGTGCTGCATAAGGCACCCTATAAGGCACTCCAGAGGGCACATTATAAAGTGCATTGTCCGCCAAGGCACCTTATAATATTCCCTATAGGGCACCTTATAAGGCGCCTTATAGGGCACCTTATGAGGCATCTTAAGGTTACAGCACTGTGAGGGTGTTTTTGCTGGCAGCACTAATTTAAATTAAAAAAGGAAATGCCTTAGATAGTCCTATCAAATAACACCATTCTGGGATCAAACCCATGACCGCTGCCTCCACAGGGAATGAAGTAACCAGTGGGCTACATCTCTAGAGCTACTAACAAACCCCTGGCTGTCTACAGAAGGACTGCAGGTCACCGCACAAACTGTCTGCTGTGGTTATCAGGATAGGGTAAACCCACCCGTACCCATGATGCACTGCACATGCAGATCAGCAGTCTACAGATTATCACAAGATGGGGTATGCACCCCCACAGCACCTCGGCCTGGTAGGGGGAACTGACCGTGTGTGTTACTGGCACAAAGTAGCTACAGACCGACACATTGTGGGGGTACTGTGCTCAAACTGAGGGCGAGGTGGGGTGCCCAGCACCAGGTCCGCAGCACCTGGCTTAGCTGAGCTAGGCTATGCTGCAGGTTGCCATCAGTGCCAGTGTGTGATAGGTAGTCCTTGCAGACACACCTAGGATACACCTGTGTCCATCTATATTTCCCAGTCATGTCTAGCCCTTGTGGACTATGATGCACCCAGAATAGTACATATCCTGTGTGGGTGCCATGGTCACATGATTTAAGTGAAGGGGGGAGTGTTTGGACCCATAGGCGGATTATGTAGCACCACCCAACCCGCTCTCTGGGGCTCAGGATGGGGGACAGGATCTCCCACCAACAGATCCACATTCTACATCCCTGCAATGGTGACAGTAGAGGGGACCATTAACCCCAGTCCTGCTGGGGAACAGGCACCCTACAGTGCAGTCAATGTAGATCTGTACGCATCCATAAGGTAATGGCAGACAGACAGTAGGGCTGGAAATGCTCAGCTGCCCCACCCCACCACTATCTGACATTCTCCAGCAGCAAGCACAGTGAGTCTCCAGCCACTGCACCATACAAGGTGTTCCAACCATACACATACTAAATGCAGACAGTCTGCTAGCATGTTCCTGGAGGAGATGTGTACAACCAAAACTGGGATGTGACCAAACACACCAAGCAGATAAATCAGTGATTGAGCCCCAGAAAAGAAAACACATAAATATCACTTGAGAGAAATACTACATGGCGCTATGGGGGAACCTAGCCATGCCGTGACCACTGCCCAGTCAGGGTGAGAGTGACCTCCCAGCAGGACATGCTGTGGCCACCCTGTCCATGCAGGTGGTGGCCGGGCACTACAATGTCCCAGCCATTGCCCTATGCCCTGTGCAGAGGCATCCTGCCCAGGCCACCCTGTCCGGACCATACCCACAGTACCTTGCTCCTCATTATGCACATTGGCAGGCTAACACTGGAAACAGTGCAAGCAGTGTGGGCTGAGTAAGGTGTAGGCAGCCACAACACACTGGATAGACAGACACACACTCGCACACCTATGCCAGCATTGTGCAAACATAGAAGCTTTTGGCAGCCCTGGCCACCACACCGGTCCTGGGCACAGTGCAGGCATGGCTATGGTACGCAATACTGTTGGGGTCACTCCCCGGGGTGGTAAACACTGTCAGAAACCAAAACTGAAACACACTCCACAGATAACAGAAAGGTTGCTATGATGCAGCTCTATCAGCAAATTGTGCTTAACTTAGGAATTGTTATCTGCCATAAATCATAGCAATCTTTTGATATATGTGTAACGTATTCCCAAGTTTAGGGTGGCATTACTAAGGTATGCAAGTACTAGTATTGGGAGATGTTGCTCCACGCAGGGCCCAACAGCATGACTCTCCATGAGGCTTTGTATAGTGGAGCCTGTGGGTGTGGGTGTTTATGCCCCTGTTGGCTGCTGCTCTAGGGCAGAGGTTCCCAACTCCTGGTGGGCCAAACATTGTTCAGGTTTTCATGCTGTCCCTAATGAATATGCATGAGATACATTTGCATACAATGGGGGCAGCGCATACTAATGCAGCACAGGCATATTTATTAGGCACAGCATGAAATCTGAATGGTGTTTGGCCCTCCAGGACTGTAGTTGGGAAACTCTGCTCTAGGGATTGCACATGTTTATGGTGTCTGTGCTCTGTAGGGTAAAATATAGGCGTTTCAGGTATGTTTATTTTATCTGCAATAAAGGTTCCATCTTTATTACCATGGTTTAGTACTGGGTAAAATATGGGGAAAGGGTTGGCAGGAGCCACACTGGTACTTGAACTTGTGACATTCTGCTCCTGAACACACTGGCTGTTTGTACTGCACCACACTGTTGCCACAGGAACAGGTCATTCCCTGGGGATACCATGACTGTTTGTCAGACAGACCCTGTCTGTTGCATTGCATGGCACCCACCTAAACGGGGCTAGGCCATGGTCTGCTGTGGGCAGATGCCACTGCCCCCTCCGCCACCAGCACCGCTCCGCCACCATGCTGCCATGCCATTTTGCCGATGGTGCTGGTGGTGCGCAGTCCCAGGCCATCCAGTGTGCCTATAGGCAGCTGCCTATGGTGTGGGTTCTTGGGTAGGGGTGCCTACATGGACATGCACGCTTCCACCCCCCCCCCCCCCGCACCGCCTGCCAATGTTACGTGCCCTTGGGGGTACCTGCTGGGTAATCTCCCCTGTGACACTGTGGGACACACACTCTTGCCCATGTTGGACCCTTGTCAGTTGCTGTCTTGCTGCTTTACAGTTTTGGCATTCCTATGTGCCACCTAGGCATCTGCCTAGCCCGCACCGTGCCCCAGCTGGACCACAGCATGTGCCGCCTGCAGCCCCCTGTATCCCATTTACAGCATCAGTACAGTACAGTTGCCATTTCTTATCTGCCCACTCTGCTGTTGCTGCACATGTGCATGCCATAACAAACCTGCCCAATCTAAACGACAGAAACCCTGATCAGAGCTATTTCAATGTGGGATCATTCACTTTGTGGGGGGACAGAGCATAGACCCTTCCAAACATGATATCTTAATTAATACGCTTTGTCAGTAGTGTTGATTTATGTTTATCATTAATATCACTATTGGCCAGCATGGTTATTGGGATTTTAGATGTGGTTCTGTTCCTTTTATATGTTTATTTGCCTCTTTGTTCCCTGCACATGTATCACAACTATCACTTTTCTGGGTTTCCCTGCCATTGCTGCACATTACTGACTGAAATGGTTTCTCTTTCCTGCAAATGTGCCTTAAAGCGAGGGTTTCACTGGTGTTAGTGTTCAGACCCGGATTTCACAGCATTAGTGTGCCAGGAGCCTCTCCCCTCCCACTCTCCACCCATTGACCCCTTCTCTCCGCCCTCTAGGAAGCCTTACTCCATGCTTCAGACCCAGATTTCACAGCGTTAGTGTGCCTTAATGCCGCCGCTGCATTATCGCGCGATAAGTGACGTTATCGCACGATATTATCACGCGATAACGTCACTTATCATGTGATAATACCACCGCTGCGAGGTTAAGACGGTTTAGTAAACATACCCCTTGGCATGGTTATATAATATACACCTTATTATTATGTAGCAACATCTCTTTAGTAAAAAAAAAACCCCAAAACAGACGGCCCCCTCATCTGTACTTGAGCTATAGAGTTTTCTATTTGTTCATAAATTAGAATAAAAGCACAGCACCTCTTTTCACTGTATAAATCAAATAAGAAAAAAAAAGAAGGCCTTGCAAAGAAGTGTCTAAGAACACCACAAAAGGGCGCGTTTTGAATAGCATTTTCTGTGTGTAAAGCAGGTTTTATATGTGAAAAATGGCTGTTACAAAATTGTATGTGGGTATATATGCACTGAAGCAAGTGCTCTGCCAGGCTTAACGTGATCTATGTGTAGACGCTCCTGAGGGCTTAGTTTGGGTGGAGTTGTGATGTAGGCATATATCTTACAAAATAAGGCGGATTTTAGAGAAGAGAGAATTTAGACACTTAGGTCAGGATGTGCAAAATTCCCATTGTATTTTAGAAGAGACTTCGTGAAACGCAGAGGCTCTTGTAAAACACGTGTGAGGACGTGCACAACTGCACATTGATGTCTCTTCACATTTAGCAGAAGCAGCACAGTTGCCAAGTTACGCAGTTATAGAAGTGAGATTTTTTTGCTAGCTCTGGTTTTAAATTTGCAGTGCAATGCAGAGTGGTATTAGTAATGCCTGATTTTACCCACTGGAATGAATGCTGCTAGTCCAATAACACGTCATATGGAGATTGTCTGAAGTGGCTTAAAATCGCACTCCTGGAACTGGGTAACTTGGCGACTTTGGAGCAGTGACTTTAAAAAGCTGCACATGGGGAAAAAACAAGCAAAACGCCACAGGTGCATGGGAGCAGCTTTTTAAAATCGCTGTTCCCTGATTTGTACACACACTCCGAGCGTGCAGCACTGATCAACCCCCTGACAGCAAGTTCCTCTAATATTGATCCTCCTGACATCCAATCCCCTGACAACCGCCCCCCCCCCAAAAAAAAGCATTGTATCATACCCATTCTCCCCCTCTCAAAACACCTGATCCCTGGAAGCCTCTCCCATGTCTTCCAGACAGATTTCCCCATTCCCAAATCTACCATCCCAGCTTTTGCTGGAGTCACATGTTTCCTCTGATTCTGGCAGGAGCAGGAATGATCCCCACTTGCTCCTGCACCTTTGACTCCAAGTTCCAAAATGGTGCCTGTGAACCCCGGTGGTAATCTCATGGTACTATAACTAGCAGTTAAACTACCAAATAAGGAATAGCCTAATGGTTAGAGCAATGGGTTTAGAACCAGGGAAGCCAGGTTTGGAACCCACTGACACATCTTGGATGATTCATTTAACACTTCATTAACTTGGGTACAAACGAAGGGGTATGTTTAATAAACTATCTTAACGTAGCAGCGCCGACGTTATCGAGCGATACGTAACGTTATCGCGTGATAACATCGGCAGCAGCATTAAGGCACACTAACGCTGTGAAAGCTGGGTCTGAAGGGTGGAGTAAGGCTCCCCAGAGGGCGGAGATAGGGGTCAATGGGCGGAGAGTGGGTGGGGAGAAGCTCCATGCACACTAATGCCGTGAAATGAAGGTTTGAAAATTAGCGCCAGTGAAAACCTCACGCTAGAGGCACATTTGCAGGAGAGAGGTGGCACATAGGAAAGCCAAAACTGTAAAGCAGCAAGATAGCAACTGACGAGGGTCCAACATGGGCACAAGTGTGTGTCCCACAGTGTCATAGGGGATATTACCAGCAGGTACCCCCAAGGGCACATAACATTGGCAGGCGGTGCCGGGGGGGGGAGCGCGCATGTCCATGTAGGCACCCCTACCCGAGAACCCACACCATAGGCAGCTGCCTACCGGCACACTGGATGGCCTGGGACTGCACACCACCAGCACCACTGGCATAAGGGCATTTCAGCATGGTGGCGGAAGGGTGCTGGTGGCGGAGTGGGCAGTGGCATCTGCCCACAGCAGAGCACGGCCAAGCCCCGTTTAGGTGGGTGCCGTGCACTGCAACAGACGTCTGTCTGATGAACAGTCATGGTATCCCCAGGGAATGACCTGCCTCCGTGGCAACAGTTTGGTGCAGTACACACAGCCAATGTGTTCAGGAGCAGAAGGTCACAAGTTCAAGTCCCAGCTGTGGCTCATGCCTACCCTGTCCCTGTTTTTTACCCAGTACTAAACCGTGGTAATAAAGAGGGAACCTTTATTGCAGATAAAATAAACATGCCTGAAACACCTATATTTTACCCTACAGAGCACAGACACCATAAACATGTGCAATCCCTAGAGCAGAGTTTCCCAACTGCAGTCCTGGAGGGCCAAACACCATTCAGGTTTCATGCTGTCCCTAATAAATATGCTTGTGCTGCATTTGTATGTGCCGCCCCCATTTTATGCAAATGTATCTCATGCATGCTCATTAGGGACAGCATGAAAACCTGAACAGTGTTTGGCCCACCAGGACCGGAGTTGGGAAACTTGGCCCTAGAGCAGAGGCCAACAGGGGCACAAATACCCACACCCACAGGCTCCACTATCTAACGCCTCATGGAGAGTCAGGCTGTTTGGCCCTGCACGGAGCAGCATCTCCCAATACTGGCACCTGCATACCTTAGCAATGCCGTCCTAAACTTGGGAACACCTTCCACATATATCAAAAGGTTGCTATGATTAATGTGAGATAACAAATCCTAAGTTAAACACGATTTATTTATAGAGATCCATCATAGCAACCTTTCTGATATCTGTGGAGTGTGTTTCAGTTATTGATTCTGACAGTGTTTACCACCCCGGGGAGTGGCCCCAACAGTTTTGCGTACCATAGCAATGCCTCCACTGTGCCCAGGACTGGTGTGGCGGCCAGGGCTGCCACAAATCTCTATATTTGCACAATGCTGGCATAGGTGTGCGAGTGTGTGTCTGTCTATACAGTGTGTTGTGGCTGCCTACACCTTACTGAGCCCACACTGCTTGCACTGTTTCCAGTGTTAGCCTGTCAATGTGCATAATGAGGAGCAAGGTACTGTGGGTATGGCCTGGACAGGGTGTCCTGGGCAGGATGCATCTTCACAGGGTATAGGGCAATGGCTGGGACATTGTAGTGCCCGACCACCACCTGCACGGACAGGGTGGCCACAGCATGTCCTGCTGGGAGGTCACTCTTACCCTGACTGAGCAGTGACTACGGCATGGCTAGGTTCCCCCATCGTGCTATGCACCATTTCTCTCAAGTGATATTTATGGGTTCTTTTTTTCTGGGCCCAATCACTGACATACCTGTTTGGTTTGTGTGCACACAGTTTCTCCGTGTACTATGTACTAGCTAGCAGACTGTCTGCAGTTGGCATGTGTATGGCTGGAACACCTTGCAGGGTGGAGTGGGTGAAGACTGACTGTGCTCTCTGCTGGTGAATGTCAGATAGTGGTGGGGGGCAGCTGAGCTTCTCCAGGGTTCTGCTTGTCTGCCATTGCCTTATGTGATGCGTCCAGATCTGCATCGACTGTTCTGTAGGGGTGCCTGTTCCCCAGCAGGACTGGAGTTGATGGTCCTCTCTACTGCCCCCATTGCAGAGATGTACAATGTGGATCTGTTGGTGGGAGGTCCTGTCCTCCCCACTCTGAGCCACAGAGGGCGGGTTGGGTGGTGCTACATAATCCGCTTTTGGGTCCAAACACCCCTCTTTACCTATAACATGTGACCATGGCACCCACACAGGATATGCACTATTCTGGGTGCATCATAGTCCACAAGGGCTAGACGTGACTGGGAAATACAGATGGACACAGGTGTATCCTAGGTGTGTCTGTAAGAACCACCTATCACACACTGGCACTGATGGGGACCTGCAGCATAGCCTATCTCAGCCAAGCCAGGTGCTGCGGACCTGGTGCTGAGTGCCCCACCTCGCCCTCACGTTCTGTAGCTACTCTGTGCCAGTAACATACACGGTCAGTTCCCCCTACCAGAACTAGGTGCTGTGGGGGTGCATACCCCATTATGTGATCAGCTGTAGAATCCTGATCTGCATGTGCAGTGCATCATGGGAATGGGTGCGTTAACCCTATCCTGGTAACCACAGCAGACAGTTTGTATGGTGACCTGCAGTCTTTCTGTAGCCAGCCAGGGGCTTGTTTGTAGCTATAGAGATGTAGCCTACTGGTTAAGTCAGTGACTGTGGAGGCAGAGGTCATGGGTTTGATCCTGCAGTGGTGTAATCTAAAAAGGCTGTCTGAGGAATTTTCTTTTAATTTAAATCAGTGCTGCCAGCAGAAACACCCTCACAGTGCTGTAGCCTAAGGTGCCTCATAGGCGCCCTATAGGGCACATTATAGGGTGCCTTGGCAGACAGGGCACTTTATAATGTGACCTATGGGGCGCCTTATAGGGCGCCTTAGGTTATAGCACTGTGAGGGTGTTTTAGCTGGCAGCACTGATTTAAATTAAAAGAAAATGCCTCAGACAGCCTTTTTATATTACACCTCTGCCTCCACAGTCATTGCAGTAACCAGTGGGCTACATCGTTATAGCTTCTCACACTGCGCTGGCATGTACTTAGGGTTAACGCGCGTTAACGTGCCCCAGCGCCCACTATCGCGCGATACATATTCTTGCTACCTTAGGACTGGAACGCCCACTCCTTATATGGCATTCTTCACATTATCGCTGCAACTAGCGCCGGTAACATTAGGACGGTTTAGTAAACATACCCCTAAGATTGTAAGCCCTCCAGCGACAGGAAAACACCTACTGTAATCACATGTAACTTGCCTTGAACTACAGAGGAAAAGCTTGAGCTAAAATTGCTTAGTTTTTGGATTTATAATTTGTGACCACATTTAATCATATTCTAATCAAGACAGGAAAGTGATTGTATTAAGGGTGGCAGCTGTCACTTTTGGTTTTACAGAAAAACAAAGAATGGTGATAAAAACAAACAACAGAAAAAAGGGTTACAATTGTAATAATTCATATATATTGAAACCATAAAATAATAAATATAATAATAAATGAATGCACATAAAAATAACCCACATACACTAATTAAAAAGAGCCCAACATGTTTTGGCTCAAATTCTGAGTCAGGGGCATATTTTACAAAAGACATGCAAAGGTATGAGGTGCAACCTACAACATGGAAAAAACCAAAAGATTAATATCAACCATTCCAAAAGATTAATATCAACCATTCCAAACCATATCAAACCAGAATACAAAACAATAAAGGAAATAAATACATTATACAATAATCATAGAAAACTATAAAAGCACTTAAAAAATAATAATCAGACAGACCACACATGGGGTACAATTACACCCACCTCCCGGAGGCAACACAGCACTCTTCTAAGAGCAGAACACAGGATTTGCCACTCACCTATAAAAAAGGGGAGAGAACCATTAAACTTGCCTACTTGTAATGATTGTTTCTGATGATCTCAAGGTGGCAAAACAGTGTGAGAAGGCAGTGGCCAAAGCCAGAAGAATGCTGGGTTGCATACAGAGAGGAATTTCCAGCAGAAAGGAGAAGGTACTAATGCCATTGTACAAAGTCGCTGGTGAGGCCTTACTTGGAATGTTGTGTTCAGTTTTGGAGACCGTATCTTGCAAAGGATATAAAAAGACTGGAAACAGTTCAGAGGAAAGTGATCAAAATAATTTGGTGCCTGCACCAGAAGACATATGAGAAGAAAATTAAAGACCTAAATATGTATACTCTAGAGGAGAGGAGGGACAGGGGAGATATGATACAGACCTTTAAGTACTTAGAGTATTAATGAACAAACAAACCTTTTTCAAAGATGGGGAAGCTGCAAAACTAGAGGACATAACATGAAGTTGCAAAGGGTTGCAGAAAGGCAGAAATTGCAGAAAGGCAATGTCAGGAAATACTTTTTAACTGAAAGGGTAGTAGATGCTTGGAATGCCCTCCCGATGAAAGTAGTGGAGGCAAATACAGTGACGGAATACAACATGACATGGGACAGACACAATGGATCTCTTTATAGCAACAGGATAAAATCAAAATAACCTTAATTATCTGTTATCTCAACAAATAGGGGTGACCTCCATGGAGTGTTGGGTATACCCCTAAACAAAGGCATGGGGAGGGGTGACTTGCATAGAGCGGCAGGTGCACCTACTCTTGCCACATTGCTGTGCAGACTAGATGGACCATAATCGCCTTTATCTGCCATCATATACTATGTAAAATATGAAAAAATGAAAAAGTAAAAAATAATTAATGATAATAATAATAATAATAATCATAAATAAACTTATGTGTCCAACCCAAGGCACACCCGATGTCTATAGGTCACAGATGTAAAGGAGGTCACCACAATTAACATCTTGGCCACTATTATATTGAAACTAGGGGAATACAACAGAAAGAATGACTCCACGCAGGGGTGAAAAGTAATAAAGGGACCCATAGCTCCCAAAAATATCCAACTACAGACAGCCTGCTACTTTAAACATCATCCAATGCATCAACACCATTACAGATGCACTTCCCTTAAAATCTACCTCTCTCAGGCTGCTAAAAAACCAAAACATAATATAACAGATGGGCTAATTACCCCAGCAATGGGAGCCAAAAGAGACCCCAGTGCAGGATGGTAGACAGCCCTAATGCACAAATTGAGACGGGTAAATCCATTAAATTAGAAGCAAAACTAGCCCAACGCAATCAAAAGTAACTGCACGTGCTACTAGAAGACTTACACAATTGCAATCCAGATGGAAATGATGAGGGACACTGCAATTGGATAGCGAGCTGCTTTTAAAACAGCCTTTCCACCAAGAAGCAACATGGGAGGAAGGAGTGGCTCAGTGGCTGAGACAGGTCACTTCAGGCCAGAGGGCCAGGGGTTCAATTCCCACATGAGGACAAGCAACCTCAGGTTGGAGGGACTGGGGTCTCTAGTCCCATGGCCACCCCTTGTGGCCTTGGGCAAGCCACTCAACCCTCCATTGCCTCAGGTACACTTAGATTGTGAGCCCTTCAGGAACAAGGGAATAAAAAAAAGTGCCTGTTAGTATACATGTAAACTGCACTGATTCTAAAGAACACAGAAGAAAAAAATAAAAACTTGAACAGTGCTGCTGAGATCAAGGCTTGCATAACTCACCATCCTGATATAACCTAAAAACATGCAAAGCACCTGAAAAAGCCACCATTTTTTAAAAAAGGGGATACCAAAAAAAAGGACAAAATATCCCCAGGATGGGTAAAAACAAAATGAACAAAATGAAAAATAAAAATAGATTAAACCAAAACAATAAAAACAAAAACCTCTTCCACCATAAAACACATCACAGCCAATACAAATGATAAAAACAGTAAAAAACTTTAAAAACAGTAAAAGCCAGTAAAAAGTGGGTGGTATCCTCCCCTAGGGAAGCTTATAGAAAAACTGTCAGATCTTGCTCAAGGTTCAAATCCTTAGGGTGCATGGTCTCCAAATGGAAAATTAACATCTGTTCTTCTCTTAGTATAAGTCGGTGCATGTCACCCCCCCCCCCCCTTTTCCAGGAGAGGGATACCACCCTCAGAACTCAAAACTTTAAATACTCAAAATCATGTTGTAGCTAGACAGAATGTTCAACTAGGGGTGCCGTAAGGATATGTCTCTTAATGCAACTTTTGTGTTCAGCCAGATGAGTCCTAAATTTCCTTTTTGTTTTTCCGATGTACAACAGATCACATGGACACTGGAATCAAATAAATTACATTACACAAGTTGCAATTGGAAAACAGCCATAGTTAGAACATGCGCTCAGTGGATGGGCACAGAAAGGAGTCGGTCTACATCATCTGACTACAAAAAGAACAGTTGCCGCACCAAAAATGTCCAGAAGGCAACACTGCAGTGCATCCTGAAGGCAAGGAAGAGGGGAAAAGTGCATCATGGAGGTTCTGCCCATGGGCATGTGCAACCAATAGATCTTTATCCTTAAAACACTCAAGGGTCTGAAGGACAGGTCAATGTTTCCTTAAAAGTTTCTTAATACTTTTAGCTAAATAAGAAAAATGCAAAGTGCAGATCATATGGTTAGAAACAGTCTGCCTGGTCTGAGAGAGCACTGCATCCTATCAGATGTGCATGCTCTATAATATGCATATTGCACACACCTCGCAGGTACCCCTTCTCCCTAAACCTTGCCTTCACGTTCATGGCCTGGGCCTCAAACTCTCTGCATTGACCAAAGACTCCTTGGTCTTAAAAATTGGCTAGCTGGGAGATTATCTTTTAGGCACTTTATGTGGCAGCTGTTGTAATGTAACAATTTATTTTTGTCCATAGGCTTCTGATAAATCTTCGTATGGAAACCACTCTCTGTCTTCTGAATCAAAATATCCAGAAATGGAATCTCAGACTCACTCATATCCATCCTAAACTGCAAATTGCTATCACATGAGTAATGCAGCCAAACCAACCCTCCAAAGCAAAAGGGTCCTTTTTAAAAAAAATAGTGGCTTTTTCAGGTGATTTGCATGTTTTTAGATTTTATCAGGACTGTGAGTTATGCAAGACTCGATCTCAGTGACACTATCATTCAAGCTGCTTCTTGGCGGGAAGGCAGTTTTAAAAGCAGCTTCTTTCAGCATTTCCATTTGGACTGCGATTGGGTAAACCTTCTTGTAGCATTTGCAGCTACTTTTGATTACATTGGGTTATTTTGCTTCTAATTTAATGGATTCCCCCCTCTCTATTTCTGCATTAGGGCTGTCTACCTTCCTGCACTGGGATTTCTTTTGGCTTCTGTAACTGGGGTATTTAAATAGCCCATCTGCTCTATTACGTTTGCAAAGCCTCTCTTTTGACTGTTCTTTGACATCCTGTGTTGTTTGGTTATTATTTTGTGACAGTGGCGGTTTTTGGCAGCCCGAGAGAAGTGTTTTTTAAGAGAAGTGCACCTGTAATGGTATTGATGTACTGGATGGTGTTAAGATAACAGCTGTCTTTAGTTGGATATTTTTGGGGGCTATGAGTCCTTTTTGACATAAACAAGATTCTAAAGAGATGTCTCGCTCCATACAAAGATTTGATTTGTCTAAGCCATGGTATTTTCAATAACATCATATGGATGCAAAGGTTGGAAACTGATAAAGACAGACAGGAAGAAAATTGATGCCTTTGAATTATGGCGCTGGTGACGATTACTGTGTATACCATGGACTGCTCGAAGAACAAACCAGTCAATACTAGAGGAGATCAAACCTAAGCTTTCTTTAGAAGCTCAAATGACAAGACTTCAGCTTTCATACTTTGGACATATCATGCGAAGAGAGAGATCATTAGAGAAAGACATCATACTTGGCAAGGTTGAAGGTCAACATAAAAGAGGAAGACCAGTAATGAGATGGATCAATATAATAACAGCAGCTATGAGTGCCACTTTATCAACAATGCCCATTACTGAAGACCAAACACAGTTTAGGTCAATTATCCATCAACATCGACTCAACAGCACGTAACAGCAACAAATGGGTCGTTTGTTAATTTTTCTCCCCTGCGTGGAGTCATTCTTTCTGTTATATTCTCCTATTTTCCATATTATAGTGGCTGAGGTGTGAGTTGTGGTGACCTCCTTTACATCTATGACCTGTAGACATGTGTAGCCCAATTCAGTGATGTGTGTCCCTGCGCTGTCCGGATGTCCAGATAGCAGGATAGCCTGGGGATGCACCTGATTCTGCTCCCTCGGGGACTAGACAGCCCCATGGGAGCAGAATCATGGCATAAGACCAGGATGTTTAGAACATGCCCAGATTCAGGCATCCTGGACATTCCAACACTTACTCGGCTAGCCCAGCCAGGCTCCTGCATCCTGGAGCCGCGATCCTCAGTGGATCCAGAGGAACTCCTTTCCCCACCGCCTGACCCCCGATTGGGCCTGCCTTGGCCAGAGTCAGGCCGTGGGGACCCCCTGCACCCCCTCACCTTCCATTTGTGGCCCTGGTCTTCCATCCACCTCCGTCCAGAGGGACTTATTCCACCTCTGAGGTGTAATAAGTCCGCTGTGTTAATGGTTGACCCGAGGCATACAGGGCTGACCTGGGAATCAGCCCTGTTTGTCCGGGGTCAGGTTCCCACCCACTGCCCGCCCTCACTCCACTTCAGGCGCTCCCCCTCCCGCTCATGTGTGTGCAGGGAGCTCTGTCTGCTGCATTGGCACCCCAGAATTTAGCGGGTCTGGACGTCCCGATTTGACGTTCTGACCCGATAAACACAAGTCAGAATGACCCCCCTGGTGTGCCTTGAGTTGGATACTTGTAAGTTAATTTATTATTTTTTTTTATTTTTTGCTTTTTCAGTTTTTAATATTTTAAGGTGGTATGCCTTTTTAGTGGGCAAGTCGAAGGGTTCTCTTCCCTTTTTCATAGGTGAGTGGCAACATCCTATGTTCTGCTCTTAGAAGAGTGCCATGTTGCCTCCAGGAGGTGGGTGTAATTGTACCCAGTGTATGGTCTGTCTGATTATTTATTTATTTATTGAATGGTTTATATAACACCTTTCAGTATAATCAAAGTGGTTTACATATAACAAGTTAGGAACAGTTACATCATAACATGCTTTAACAGATAACTTCAGGGAAACGAGTGCAAGTTAGTAGGTATGTAACAGTCTGCTACGGTAATATAATGTAACATATATACAGGTGGATATATATTTACAGGTGGACACAAAGGTATCTACTTTTATGCACACGTGGGTTTATTTACAGAAGTGGAGGTATTTACAGAGCTGCAGTATGTTATGTCTTGCGGGTATAGCTATTGGAATTTGCAGGCTGATATCAACGATGCAGTTGTACTAAGATTCTGGTTTGGATGAAGGATGTTATGTGGGAAAAAGGTTTTTGATCATTTCAGATGTACCAAAGTGCTTCATAAAAAGGTCTTTTCTGAAGGTTAATAGGTCAGTGGTGGCTTTCAGTTTGTCTGGTAGGGAATTCCATAATAGAGGTCAGAGAAACTAAATGCCCTATTGGTTATTATTTATTTATTAACATTTCTTATATACCGCACTATTCAACATCAGCGCGGTTTACATGGAACAGAAACATCCGACAAATTGCTTATGTCTGGTCATTACAATTAACAGGATATGGAACTTGAATAACAGGGTAAACTATATACATAAGCAGCGTAGCGAGAAAAGGATACTGTTTGGTGTTTTACATTGTTGGGGACACATGTTGCGAGGGCTTGCCTGGTTGACTACTACTATTGCTGAAGTTCTCGCTATTCAAGTGGGACTGAGGTTCGGTGTTGTCAGTGAGATATTTGATGAAGACGAAATGTTTAAGGGCCTTCCTGAACTGGCTCAAGTTGGGGATTGCCCTGATATGTGCCGGTAATGTATTCCATAGTCTTGGGACACAGAGTCGGAAAACTCTGTTAGCTGTTGTTTTGGTGCATCTTGTCATTTTTTTTGGGATTGTTAGCATGTTTGACTCTGCGGTTCTTCTTGGTCTGTTAGGTGCAAGTGGTTGGATGAGTTCAGATAGGGAGGAGGAGGAGAGCCCCTTGCCAGCTTTGAAGGTCATCAGCAAGGTCTTAAAACTGATCCTGGCTTGAATGGGGAGCCAGTGTAACTGTTTCAGGAGGGGTGTTACATGGTCTCTCCTGGATGCCCCAAAGAGAACCCCCGCTGCACTGTTCATAGCAAGTTGCAGGGGGTTCAAGGTGGCTTGGGGGAGCCCTTGTAGCATGGGGCTTGCATAATCGAAATGGGGAATGATCAGGGCTTGGTAAATGGTGCAGAAATCATCTGGATCGAGTAACGGGCGTAGGTGTCTGAGGGATCTGATCTTGAAATAGATCGCTCTTACGGTATTGGCAATGTGTTTCTTCATGTCGAGGTTTTGATCCAGCGTCACTCCATGGTAACATATAGCGGGTTTCACTTGTAGTTCGGCATCGTTTACCTTCACACAGTTGGGTGGTATGAAGTTTGGATTCCTCGAGATGAAGAGAACCTCCGTCTTTCTGTGTTGAATTCGCAGATTTTGTGAGAGGAGCCACTCCGATATGGTGTTGAAGCAGTTGGTCAGAGGGGCGAGTTCTAGTTTATCCAATGACACTGGCATGTATAACAGAACATCGTCGGCATATATCATACAACTGACATTGAAGGTTCTAATGATGTTGCAGATGGGTTGGATGTATATATTAAACATCAAGGATGATAGGGAGGATCCTTGTGGCACTCCTTGACCTTGTTGAAATGGCTCCGATGTAGCCCCGTCCGCTCGAACATGCTGCCATCTTCCGGACAGGTAGGATATGCACCATTCGAGCGCCGTTGCGCTGATACCTTTCTCTCTTAGCCGACAAAGAAGAATCTCATGGCATACTGAGTCGAAAGCTGATGCTATATCTAAAAAAATGAGTGCAAATCCATGTCGGATGTTGTCAACGCCAGAAATTATGTTGTTGAAAAGGGCTGTGAGTAGTGTTTCCACTCCGTGTGACTCTCTGAATCCATGTTGGGATGGATCTAGTGGGGCAGTAGAGTCAATATGATCCTGTAATTGCCTATGCACTACTTTTTCAATGATTTTTGCGAGCATAGGTATACTAGATATGGGCCTGTAAGACTCTACCTTTTGGGGGTCTAACTTGGTGTTTTTTAAAAGAGGTCTGACAGAGGTCTGCTTGAGAGTTGAGGGGAAAGACCCAGTGTTAAAGGATCGGTTTATGATGTTGGCTATAATTGGAGAGAGGTCACATCGCAGATCTTTTATCCAGAATGCCGGACAAGGATCTGTGTGTGCGGTGGTAGTGTTTAGGGCTAAGATGGTATCTTCGATAAGTTTCTTTGATGGTGTAGAGAAGGATATTAACGATGCTGGGTACTCTTGATCGTCGGGGGGGGGGGGGGGTCCGGTATTACTATTTTGTCGGTCTTGCACATTTTGGATTGCATGTAGACTGCAAAGTCCTGCGGGTGGATATTGCCATGGTGCTCAGGGGTTGGTTCTTTAGCAAGAGTTTTGACTAGGTTAAACAGGTCATGTGGTTTATTTAATGACCGTCTCAGGGTGTCTGTATGATAGAAACATAGAAACATGACAGAAAAAGACCACATGGCCTATCCAGTCCGTCCCTCCATATCAACAACTACAACAGTCCACTTTTTACCTTTAGAGATCCTCTGTATTGGTCCCATGCTTTTTTGAATTCAGTTACTGTCCTCATCTCTACCACCTCCACTGGGACACTATTCCATGGATCCACTACTCTTTCCATAAAGAAATATTTCCGCATATCACTCCTGAATATATCTCCCTTCACCCTCATCCCATGTCCCCTCGTAGCAGAACTTGCTTTCAATTGAAAGAGGCTCTCTCCCTGAATATTGTCTCATCTTGTCTCCCTGATATTGTCTCATCTTGTCTGTGATGGCTTTGCGGTGCGCAGCCAGGTGTTGGATGTATGCTGCTTGGTCACTACTGGTGCGTGACTTCCTCCAGCGCTTCTCAAGCCTCCGTAGAAGGGTTAGTGATGCCCTCAGGTCAGCTGTGAACCATGGGGCTGATGTTCTTTTCTTCGGGGACTTGTTTGTTGGAGTACGGATCGCGATTGCGCTGAGTTTGTTGTTCCATGCGGTGATTTGTTCATCTAGGTTTAGGGAAGTCTCATCAATGAGTGTGCAGGTTTCAGCTAGGATGCGTTCCCTATTAAATGGGTGGAAACGTCTGGAAGCTGGGCAAGAGGTCCTGCTTGGATCCACTTTGGGCCTTGGTGGCTTGTTGAGGATAGGCATCTGAAAAGTGATAAGTTTATGATCAGAAGATTTTTTGTATATGTATAAAACAGGATAGCCGCGCTTAATAGTTCCTATCCGCGCGGCTATCCTGTTTTATACATATACAAAAAATCTTCACGAAAAATAAAAAAACTATAGAAAATGGCTTGACAAATGTCCAGGTCGGTGATGTACATAGGGCACAACAATGTCTGACATTTTGGTGTCAGTTGAAAGTAGTCCCAGAGTTCTGAGACCTGTGTTGCCAAAAAACAAGTCTCGCAAAGTTTTGAGACCTGTGTTGTCAAAAAATAAGTCTGGAAAAATACAACACACTTTCTTGTTTTTGTTCAGAGTATCTCACTATTTGTAAAGTCTATTACTCTGTTAAAGGTTGACCTATTTTTGCTTGTATTGACAATCATATTGACAACAACATGCTGAGCTTTCTTGAGGTAGTGTATAGCCTGTCTTGGGAGCCCTTGTAGGATGTTGCAGAAGTCAATGTGGGGGAGCACGAGAGCTTGGAGGACTGATCTGAAGTCCTGTTATGGTAACAGGGGCCTAAGGTGTTTTAGGAGTCTAAGGGGTATGTTTACTAAAAGCCCGGTAAAGTGCGTGCCGCGGTAGAGTGCGTGTGCCGTATAAGGAGTGGGCGTTCCGTCCTGAAGAAGAAAAGCTGTGATTGACAGATGCGCTAAGGTGCACGGCGCCAGTGTGCGCCCCGCACCTTACCGCAACTGAGAGCTGAACGGGAGGCATATGTGTCGCGCTGATCTGCAAAGAGAAGAACAGAGCCACAGCACAATGGTTAAAGCACTGACCAATGGTGCAGGGATCAGGGATTCAAACCCCCACAATGCTCAATAGCTTGCTGAGGTGTTAGTTTATGAGGCAGAGAAATACTGGGCCGAATAAAGCAGCACAGTGTTTTTTTTTGGCGGCACATCAATACTGGACGGCATAAGGCAGCGCGCTGATGTTTTCATGCGGCATATTAATACTGGGTGGCATAAAGCGGCGCGACGGTTTCGGCGGCAATCGCATACTGGAAGGTATAAGTGGGGCGCTGATGTGTAAACAGAAACATAGAGCCACAGCACAATGGTTAAAGCACTTACCAATGGTGCAGGGAGCAAGGGTTCAATTCTTCATAGTGCCCAATGAACAGAGCTAGCTGAAGCATTACGTATTACAGGAAAGGTTGCTTTAGGAGTCAATTTATGTTTATTTTAATTTACAGTACTAGCAAACGCACCCTTAAAGCGTGTGAACATAATGCGCCCCATAAGGCACATTGTAAAGTGCACTGTCTGCCACGGCACCCTAGAATGTTTCTCACAGGGCGCTGTAGAGGGTGTCGTATGAGGTACCGCAAGGTCAGAGTACTGTTTTCGATGGCAGCACTGTGCAGTTTAAGGAATGAAAAGCATAGGTAGGTGCGTTGACATGCAAGGGAGAGCAGCAGTGGAGCACAATGGTTAAGGCACTGACTGCTGATACAGGGGTCATGGGTTTGCTCCCCATGGTGCCTAATACGGAAGGCTGGCTGTGGCAGCAGGTTTGCAATGTACATATTTTGTCCTGCAGCACCGTATGTTTATTTTATTAATTTCTGCCAGCAAACACGCCCTCACGTGCCGTAATTGAAGGTGCCATATAAGGCACCCTATACAGCACTCCATAGGGCACATTATAAAGTGCACTATCCGCCACGGCACCCTAATATGTCCCCCATAGGGAACCCTATAAGTTGTGTCACAGGATAATGTATAGTGCACATTATATGGACGGAAACCATAGGGTGCCCGATAGGGCGCCATATAAAGCGGCACCCTATGGGTACAGTACGCTGAGGGTTTGTTTGCTGGCAACAAAATATGTACATTAAAGACAAATAATGTTTTGGACAACCCTAACAAATAACCCCAATGTGGGTTTGAACCCATGACCTCTGGCTTCATAGGCAGGGATGTAATCATTAGGCTACAGCTCTATAGCTGCTAGCATGCTCCTGGCTGGCTGCAGAAAGCCTGCATGTCACCACACAGACAGTCTGCTGTGGTCACCAGGATAGGGTTAGCCCACCCATACCCATGATGCACTGCACATGCAAATCAGCTGTCCACAGATGGACACAAGATGGGGAATGCACCCCCACAGCACCTCGGCCTGGTTGGGGGAAGTGACCGGGTGCACCCACACAGCACCTCGGCCTGGTAGGGGGGTACTGACCGGGTGTTTTACTGGCACAGAGTAGCTACACACCGTCACATCGTGCGGGTACTGTGCTCACCCTGAGTGCAATGAGGCGCCCAGGACCAGGTCCACAACACCTTCCATGGCTGATGGAGGTCCAGAGCAGTGTTAATGTGTAAGATAGGTAGTGTCTGCACAAACACCATGGATATCTCTGTCTGCCTCAGTCAGGTGCAGCCCCCCCCCACCCCGCCAAGGGCAGACAAACATGGTCTCCCATCAATAGATCCACACTCTACCTCCCTGCAAAGGTGGCAGTAGAGGGCAACATCAACCCCCCAGTCCTGCTGAGGAACACCCCCACCCCACCCCACAGGGCAGTCAGTGCAGCTCTATACACAGCCATACCACAATAGCAGACAGACATAGAACCAGAAGTATGGTAAGCTGCACCCCACCACCATCTGATAGTCCCCTGCAGCAAGCCCACAGCCACTGCACCCTGCAAGCCACTCCAGCAAGCTACAAACAGTCTGCTAATTAGTCCATAGTGCATGTTCCCAGTGGAGATGCATGCACCCAGAACTGGGCTGTCAGCATACACAGCAAGCAGATAAATCAGTGACTGGGCCCCAAATGGAAACCCATATCCATCACATGAGAGAAATACTAGATAGCACTATGGTGGTGCCTAGCCATGCTGTGGTCACTGCACAGTCAGGGTGAGAGTGATCTCTCAGCAGGACATACTGAGGTCACCCTGTCTGTGTTGGTGGTGGCCAAGCACTACAATGTCCCAGTCAGTGCCCTATGCCCTGTGCAGATGCACCCTGGCCAGGCCACCCTGTCCGGCCTATACCCATGGTACCTTGCTCCTCATTATGCACATTGCCAGCCCAATACTGGCAACATTGCTGGCAGTGTGGGCTGTAGAAGGTGTTTGCAGCCACCACACACTGGATAGACAGACAGCCACCCCCACACCTATGCCAGCATTGTGCTACTATAGAGGGGTTCAGCAGCCATACCCACCACACCAGTCCTGGACACAGTACATGCATGGATATGGTACGCATTACTGTTGGGGGTCACATCCCAGGGTGGTAAACACTGTCAGAGACCAGACCTGCAGCACACACCGCAGACATCTGTTTGAGTGTTATGGTGGAGCTGAATGAGCAAACTGTGCTTTACGTAGGACTGGAGATCTGCCAGTTATAATGGGAAACGCTTGATAGCTGTGTACCGTATACCCAGGTGTAGGGTGGCAGTGCTGAGGTATGCAACTGTTAGTATTGGGAGATACAGGCAGGGCCCAATGTCCTGCCTCTCCAGGATGCATTGGCCAATGGGGCCTGTGGGGGGGTGTCTGGCCCTGTTGGCTGCTGCTTTACGGCAGAGTTCCCCAAATCCAGTCCTGGTGTTCCACACACTGTTCTGGTTTTCATGCTATCCCTCATAAATATGCATGAGCTACATCTGCATACCATGGGGGTGGTGCATAGCTATGCAGCACAGGCATCTTTGTTAGAGGCAGCATGGAACCTGAATGCTGTGGGGCCCTCCAGGTCTGCATTTGGGAGACTCTGCTCCAGGTAATGCGCCTGTTTATGGTGTCTGTGAGTGCTGTGGTAAAATATAGGTGTATTAATCATGCATATGTTCCTAGCTATACAGTTTTGTCCTTACTATCACGGTTTAGTTGTAGGAAAAATATGTGGACTGGATTGGCAGTAGCCCCAGCTGGGCTTTGAACCTGTGACCATCTGTTCCTGCACACACTGTCTGTGTGCACTGCACCACCGTGTTGCCACAGATTTGCTGTGTTCCCTGGGGAGTACATGACTATACATCCGACAGAGCCTGCACAGGCCTAGGCCACTGTCTGCTGTGGTTTGCAGCCACTGCCCCCTCCGCCACCTGTACCCTTCCGCAAACATGCAGACATGTTCCTATCTGGGAAAAACATATGACCTGAGTGAGTTGTAGCACTCCAGGACTGACTTTGGGGGACTCGGCTGTAGGCAATGCCCATTGTTATGGTTTGTGTGCGGTGTAGGGTAAAATATAGGTGTTGGGACCATGCTTATGTTCTCTGCAATAAATGAGTGTCTGTATTCTCACTATTTGGTGGTGGGTAGCATGATGGAGACTGGGTTGGCAGGAGCCCCAGCTGGGCTTTGAACCTGTGGCCCTCTGGTCTTACAGGTACTGGCTGTGTCTGCTGCACCACACTGTGGCCACAGAAACAGTGCAGTCTCTGGAGATGTGATACCTGGCCGCACGAGTCAGACACCCTGCTCTTCACAATTTTACTGTGGGCTCGTTGACCTTGTATGGGGACAAAGGTGCAAATAAACCTCACAAATGCCCTCCAAAAAAGGGGAAGAAAACCATAACCAAGCTGCGCAACAGTGATATCAATGGGCAACCTGGAAAACACTCCCAGGAAAGCTCCATTAAAATGCAGTGCTTTTGAATGAGTCTACGGAGCGTAGACCCTTCCAAAAATCATTTCTTTTTTTTGGAGGTTTCCTGGGAGTGTTTTGTATGGTTGCCCATTAATATCACTGTTGCCCAGCTGGATTATAATTTTCTTAGAATTTGTTGTGGTCATTTTCATATCGTATTTGCAATTTTGTTCTGTGCACATGTATCACACTGCTCACGTATTTTAGGTTTCCCCGATTTTGCTGTACATTGCTGACGGAAATGGTTTCTCTTCCCTTTAAATGTATTTTTCCTTGTAAATTCGGGCACGCTCCTGTGCGGGGAGTCTCTCCCCTCCCACATTCCACCCATTGACCTCATCTCTCCGCCCCTCGGGGGCCTTCCTCCGCCCTCATTTCGCCTTTCCACGCCTCTATCGCACATGAGCGCCCCGCAAACGTGCGTGTTTTCGGCGCACGCGTGCGGGGCCCGTTAATGTGATGTGCACGCATACGGGGCACTTAAGAGCACTTAAATGCATCATTTTAGGGCGCTGAAGTGCGCCCCGCACAAGTGCGCCGTTTAGTAAACATACCCCTTAGTGATGCTGGTAAAATCAGGACATGCTGTATCAAACGGGAGGTATAACATCACATCATCTGCATAGATGGAATATCTGATATTGCATTCCTGTATAATGTTGCAGACATGCTGTAAGTATATATTAAATAGGTGCGTGGAGAGGGAAGATTTGTGTGGAATCCCTTGTTTCTGAGGGAAGGACGTAGAAACTTGATGTCCTATTTTGACCTGTTGGGATCGATCATCAATAATGTGGTGCCATGTAATCCGATTTGCTTGAGTCTTTCAATAAGCATGATTGATCAAATCAAAAGCAGCTGTAATATCTAGGAATATTGGGAGGACTGCTTGTTTTGGGTTATCAATGGTCTTTATCAGGTTATCGAAGAGCCCAGTAAGAAGGGTCTCAACACTATGGTGTGGCCTAAAGCCATATTGGTATGTGTTGAGGGGCGGGTATAGATCAACGTGATCCTGCAGCTGGGAGTGTACGATTTTTTCATTGATTTTAGCCAAAAATAGCAGGCTGGATATTGGCCTATAGGATGAAGGACATAGGCTGTCTGAGGACTTGTTTTTCAATATTGGTCGTATTGAGGCCCGCTTAAGGAGTTTAGACATAGTTCCCTTTGTGAGTGGGAAGTTGACTATGTCTAGAATATATGGGGCTAGTTCAGTGCAGCATATTTTCTTCCATCTGACAGGGCATGGCATGTGCTGAACTCCTGCCCAATCGGGAGCAGTGGGAGAGCTCCTGCCCAATCCGGGCAGTGGGAGCAGAGGAGCCGCGCACACCCGAACCGCTCAAAAGCGGCGTCCCTACCCCGAGGGAGCCGCTTACAGCCCCGGCTTCCTCGTGCTGAACTCCTGCCCAATCGGGAGCAGTGGGAGAGCTCCTGCCCAATCCGGGCAGTGGGAGCAGAGGAGCCGCGCACACCCGAACCGCTCAAAAGCGGCGTCCCTACCCCGAGGGAGCCGCTTGTGCCGCTTACAGCCCCGGCTTCCTCGTGCTGAACTCCCGCCCAATCGGGAGCAGTGGGAGAGCTCCTGCCCAATCCGGGCAGTGGGAGCAGAGGAGCCGCGCACACCCGAACCGCTCAAAAGCGGCGTCCCTACCCCAAGGGAGCCGCTTGTGCCGCTTACAGCCCTGGCTTCCTCGTGCTGAACTCCTGCCCAATCGGGAGCAGTGGGAGAGCTCCTGCCCAATCCGGGCAGTGGGAGCAGAGGAGCCGCGCACACCCGAATCGCTCAAAAGCGGCGTCCCTACCCCGAGGGAGCCGCTTGTGCCGCTTACAGCCCCGGCTTCCTCGTGCTGAACTCCTGCCCAATTGGGAGCAGTGGGAGAGCTCCTGCCCAATCCGGGCAGTGGGAGCAGAGGAGCCGCGCACACCCGAACCGCTCAAAAGCGGCGTCCCTACCGGGCGCGCCCGCGCCTGGCGGGCCCGCGCCTGAGGGCCTCGCCAGAGGGCCCTTTGGCGTGGCCCTTAGGCGGTGGCCATTGGGGCGGAAAGAAAGGAGTGCCTCCCCACCAACACGTAAACTACAGGAGTACACCACGCCGAGAAAACCGCACCGCTTCCACCAAACCCGGGGACGTACCCCCCACCTCGCTGAACACGCGTGTTAAAGGCAACCACGGCTTGAGCTCCCCATGCCGGGTTTGAGCTCGCCAACAACGATCCTCACGCTCCTCGAGCTTCCCAAGCCGGGTCGAGCTTACCAACACTGAACAGCAGCACCAACAGCAGCACCAACAAAACCGACCAGGTGAGTTTCAGAAACTCATTCACTAGGGTCAGTGAACTGTATGAAAACTGTGCACACCTCATCAGACATCCGAAACCGCAAGCAGACCTCACACAGAACATCACAGCATACCACCATGATCACAACATGGTTTCTACCATTCAGCCTCCTCCTCACACATATCCTGCCACCAGACCCCCACCTCCACTACCTACACCATAACCCCCAATGGCACCCACCCACCACCTGGCAATACATAGTTCCACAATACAATCACCCCGTCACACACAGCACATCAACAACAAGAAGAAAAAACACACACAAATCACACCCCCTCGCACAATTTTCCACGGAGTCACACAACACAACAGAACAAACTACCATAGAGCTCATAAACGCAAGGTCCATATGCAACAAGATACACACAATAGCAGACCACATAGAAGACCACCAACCAGACATACTCTGCATTACAGAAACCTGGCTCAATCCCACCGACACTGTCCTACTCAATCAATTGGTATCAGACACCTACACAGCTTACAACTGCCCACGCACCCACAAACGCGGAGGAGGGGTTCTTATAATTGCAAAGAAAACCTGAAGTTCAAAGCGCACAGCTCCGCCGACACACCACAAAGCAACACACTCAGCATCATGAACAAACACGTGGCACTCTGCCTAACCTACAGAGCTCCCCGAGCCCCACCTGATGAACTGGCAGCTACGCTCGAAACAGCATGTGCTCTCACCGCAACTAACAAACCCACGCTACTGCTTGGTGACTTCAACCTCAAGTCCACCAACAACAAAGATGCAGATGCCTTCCTCCAAGCAATGACATCACTTCAATACACCCAAATCATCAACGCCCCTACACACAGACACGGCTCTACACCAGACCTCATATTCGCAACCAACTCCCTAACTTCAAGAGGTCTAATCTCAACACCTTCCATCACCCCAGTCCCCTGGTCAGATCACCACATAATCAAGATCACACTGCAACTTCAAAAAGACAAGCGCAACGAACAAACCAACAATTCCCCCACACAAAGGCGATTCAAGAACTTCGACAGAGACGCCTTCCTACTAGACACGTTAAATCAACTGTCAACAGAAACAGACAACCTGGAGACTCAAATAACCAACTGGAACAACACACTATCCAACGCTGCCACAGATACAGCTACCAGACCAAAGAAACACTGCAACAACAAGAGACATCACAAGCCCTGGTACTCCACAACCATACGACAAGAAAAAAGAGATCTCAGAAAGATGGAACGGAGATGGAGAAAATCCAAGACACCCGAAAACCAGCAGATATACCTAACAAACCAAAGACAATACACTGAACACATCAACCAATCCAAGAAAGAATACCATACAAACATGATAAACACCTCCATAAACAAACTCAGGGAGCTTTTCGAAATAGTGAAAATCCTCACAAAGGAACAGAAAACAGAGGAGGAAATACAAATAGACCCGCAAAAATTTGCTGATCACATCAAAGACAAATTTCACTCCACAGACCCAACTACAACCAGCTCTTCAACCCAGCCTGATTCACATCCCAAGACATGGGACACTTTCTGCCCTCCCTCAACAGAACAGCTCTCCCACATCATCTCAGCAATCAGAACAAGCACCGCTCCCACGGACCCTTGCCCAGTATCATGGATCAAGGCCACCAAATCAAGCTTCATCCACATCATACACGACATTGTGCGCAACTCACTCACCCAGGGTCTCCTGCCAGCTCAACTAAAACAAGCTACAGTGCGCCCAATACCGAAGAAAACAACCCTCGACAAGAGCAACCCTGCAGCATACAGACCAATATCCAGCATACCCTTTCTGGCAAAAATCATAGAAAAAGCAGTGCAACAACAACTACAGGAACATATTGACAACAATGCTCCTCTAGACGACAACCAGCACGGCTTCCGCCCCCAACATGGAGTCGAAACACTGCTGATT
The DNA here is from genome assembly GCA_033557465.1 of Ichthyophis bannanicus. Taxonomy (NCBI): domain Eukaryota; kingdom Metazoa; phylum Chordata; class Amphibia; order Gymnophiona; family Ichthyophiidae; genus Ichthyophis; species Ichthyophis bannanicus. The sequence goes on from CM066036.1 coordinate 204,285,451, forward strand.
TACCTCATAGACAACATCCTCAGAGTCATAGACAACAACACTAAAGGTATCCTAATGATCTTCGTCGACATCTCCTCCGCCTTCGACACAGTTGACCACCTAACCCTCCTGGAAAGACTAAAGAAAATTGGACTTCATGGTACCACGCTAAAATGGTTCCAATCCTACCTCACCGACAGGCAGATCCAAGTCAAGATAGGCCACAACACCTCTCAACCCATAAAAGTCCACCAAGGAGTACCTCAAGGGTCCGCCCTCTTGGCACTTCTGTTCAACATTTACATCCAGCCAATATGCGACATCCTGAAAGCGAACAACATTCAATACACCATCTATGCAGACGATATTATAATATACACACCTATCTCAACCGACAACCCAGACTACAACAAAATAACCAACTGCCTAACACAAATGACAAACTGGTGTACGAACAACAACCTCTCAATCAACTACAGCAAGACTGAGGCACTAATAATCACTCGCAACCCTGACTTCATCCAACCACCGGACATCAGAATAGCAGACACAACCATTCCAATAAAATCCGAAGTAAAATACCTTGGAGTAACCCTGGACAACGAACTAAATCTCAAGTCACACGTTAACAAAACGGTCAAGAATGCATACCATAGAATGAGAATCATCAGACGGCTTAAACCCCTCCTCGCCACAGAACACTTCCGCACTGTATGCCAAGCACTCATCACCCCATTAATGGACTTCTGCAACCCCATCTACCTTGGCCTACCAAAACAAACCCTCAAACCTCTTCAACTAGCCCAAAATACCGCAGCACGCATAATCTCAGGCTCAACAAGACATGAACACATTACCCCGGTTCTCAAAGACCTACACTGGCTCCCAATCAGCTCACGCATCAAATACAAAACAATAATAAACATATTCAAAATCAAGCACCACATTTCAGCCAACAGCCTGCACACCCTCATTCATCCAGACACCAGCACCCGCCCAAGAAGAAAAGGAACCTCCAACAGAGTCAACACCCCGAGAGACTTCAGAAAAACACGAAAGGACACTACAGAGAGAGCCCTCTCCCTGGCAGCCCCAACAATTTGGAACTCCCTCCCAGACGAACTGAGATCGACAACGGACCTCAAAGACTTCCGCAAACAGCTGAAGACAACACTGTTCATAGAACATTATGGACACGTCACTTAATCAACAAGGACTAACCAACAAAGGCCCCCCAACCCTGACGAGAGATTGTATAACGGCACAGGATTTAACTTAAGCCCTATCTGGACAGTACCTTGTATTATAGAACATGCTGTATCATAGCGCACACTGTACATAGCCCACCCTAATCTAAACTCCTCCCACACACGCACATTTTAAACAATACAGTCACTGCATGAACTACCCCCCACATGCACATTATAACCCTTCTTTCACTGCATGAACTTCCCCCCACATCCTTTGATTGTATTGTTGTGACACCGCCTTGATTTTACGATAAGACGGTATACAAATACTGTTAAATAAATAAAATAAATAAATGGATCAAAACTGGAGGTAGTAATGTTAATGCTGGAGATCACTTTGTCAAGTTCTTTAAGAGTTTATGTACGGAGGTTAGGTCAAATATGATTGGGTGTCAATTGAATATAGGTGGATCATATAGGGAGGTCCGATATAGGTGTGAGCGTGATAATGCAATAGTTAGCTAGGGTTTGAGGTACGATAGGGAGGTTATTTGATTTGTTTGGTGATCTTGTTAAGTTTTTAACAATCTCAAAAAGTTCCCTGGGACAGTTTAGGGAGTTCATGAGGCTTTTTGCATGGTAGTTTTTCTTTGTAGAGTTTATTGTATTTCTGTAAGTTTGAAGTTTATCATTGTATTGTTGCTTATCGAGGTGGGAGTTGAGTATTTGCCATTTTAACTCGTTTCCTCAATTCTCTTTTTAGCTTTCTTATTTCTTGAATGTGCCACGGTTCAGTTGTTCTTTGTCTTTTTTTAGATTTGTTGGCTTGAGAATTCAGGACTGCTGCTCTCTCAATTGTTTTGCTCCAATTTAGAAATATAGAAACATAGAAATATGACGACAGAAAAAGACCACATGGCCTATCTAGTCTGTCCTTCCATAACAACTAGAACAGTCCCCTTTTTACCTTTAGAGATCCTCTGTGTTTGTCCCATGCTTTTTTGAATTCAGTTACTGTCCTCATCTCTACCACCTCCACTGGGAGACTATTCCACGGATCCACTGCTCTTTCCGTAAAGAAATATTTCCGCATATCACTCCTGAATCTATCTCCCTTCACCCTCATCCCATGTCCCCTCGTAGCAGAACTTGCTTTCAATTGAAAGAGACTCTCTCCCTGAACATTTATGCCATGGAGGTATTTAAACATCTCAATCATATCACCTCTATCCCGCCTTTCCTCTAAGGTGTACATATTAAGATCCTTCAGTCTGTCCTCATATGCTTTATAATGAAGACCACTAATCATTTTAGTAGCCACCCTCTGCACCGACTCCATCCTGTTCACATCCTTTTGAAGGTGCGGTCTCCAGAATTGCACACTATACTCCAAATGAGGTCGCACCAAAGACTTATACAGAGGCATTATCATCTCCTTTTTTCTGCTAGCCATTCCTCTCCGTATGCACCCAAGCATCCTTCTAGCTTTTGCAGTCGCCTTTTCTACCTGTTTAGCTACTTTAAGATCATCAGACACAACCAAGCCTAGGTCCCGCTCTTCTTTAGTGGACAAAAGTACTTCACCCCCTATACTATATTGCTCCCTTGGATTGCTGCAGCCCAAATGCATGACCTTACATTTTTTAACATTAAATCCCAGCTGCCAAATTCTAGAACATTCTTCAAGCTTAGCTAGATCCCTCCTCATGTTATCTACCCCTTCCTGGGTGTCTACTCTATTGCAGATTTTGGTATCATCCGCAAAGAGGCAAACCTTACCTGAAAGTCCTTCCGCTATATCACCAACAAAGATGTTAAAAAGAATCGGACCAAGGACAGATCCCTGGGGCACACCACTGATAACATCCTTCTCCTCAGAGTGAGCTCCATTTACTTGTACTCTTTGTCGCCTCCCACCCAACCAATTTCTAACCCAAGCAGTAACTTTAGGGTCCATCCCTAGGGTGCTCAGTTTGTTTATAAGTCACCAGTGAGGAACAGTGTCAAAGGCTTTACTGAAATCTAAATACACCACATCTAGAGCTCTCCCTCGGTCCAACTCCCTGGTCACCCAGTCAAAGAAATCAATCAGATATGTCTGACAAGACCTGCCTCTGGTGAATCCATGCTGCTTCGGATCCTGTAATCCGCTGGACTCCAGAAACCTCACTATTTTCTCTTTCAGCAGCGTTTCCAATAATTTACTCACCACCGAAGTTAAACTAACCGGCCTGTAGTTTTCAACCACATCCTTACTTCCGCTTTTGTGTAAAGGCACCACATGAGCCTCTCTCCAGTCCTTTGGCACCACTCTCGACTCCAACGAGGCATTGAAAAAGTCAGTCAGTGGAGCTGCTAGAACGTCCCCAAGTTCCCTCAGTATTCTAGGGTGTATCCCATCCGGTCCCATCGCTTTGTCTACTTTAAGTTGAGATAGTTTCTCACGAATACAGTCTTTTGAAAATTGTTCAAGATGTCCTTTGCTTCTGTTCCTATTTGTGGATGTTTTCTGAGGTCCTGCTCCCGGTTCTTCATCTGTGAACACAGAACAAAAATATTTGTTAAGCAATTCCGCTTTATCCTTATCAGCTTCTACATATTCCTCCCCTGCACCCTTGAGTCTGACAATACCACTCTTGCCCTTCCTCTTCTCACTAATATATCTGAAAAATGTCTTATCCCCCCATTTTATTGCATTGGCTATTTCCTCCTCCTTTTGAATCTTTGCGTTCTTGACTACTTTGCTAGCTTCTCTAAGTTTTTCCAAATACAGATGCCTGTCTTCCTTTCTCTGTGATCTCTTGTATTTCATGAAGGCCTCCCTCTTTTTCTTCACTTTTTCAGCTACTTCTTTCGAAAACCATAGCGGTCTCCTTTTCCTTTTACCTTTATTTACCATTTTAACAAAAAGGTTGGTTGCCCTTAGAATATCCCCTTTCAGTTTTCCCCACTGTTTTTCTACATCCCTCAACTGTTCCCATCCCAACCAATTTGCAATACAGTTGTCAATTTTGGAAATCGGGAAGGTAATATCTGGTATAACTTCTCTTAGGAAGTTATCTTTGGCAAATTCTTTTTACATGATTTTATATTTTTCTATGATTATTGTATGATGTATTTATTTTATTGTTTTGTATTCTGCTTTGATATGATTTGGAATGGTTGACATACAGGGGTATGTTTGCTAAATCTGCGGTAATGCCATTCGCGTTAGGATCTGCGGTAGAGGCAGAAATACCAAAATAAGGACATCGTTACCGATAACACGCGTTACAAGGCACCATAAATTAATGAGCGTTACATGATGGAGCCGTGGCACGTTACCGCGTGTTAATCTTAAGAAGGCGCGCAGACATGCAAACACAGAAACAGAGCTGTAGCACAATGGTTACTACACTGACTGATAGTACAAGGGTCATGGGTTTGATTCCCCAGTGTGTCTAATGAATAAGGCTGGCTGAGGCATTATGTCTAAATATTGGGTTGTGAGGAATTTTAGTTTTACTTTAATTAGTGCTGCCAGCAAACACACCCTCACAGTGGCGTATCCAAAGGTGCCGCATAAGGCACCCTAGAAGGCACTCCATAGGGCACATTATAAAGTGCGCTATCTGCCAAGGCACCCTATAATGTCCCCTATAGGGCACCTTATAAGGCGCTTTATAGGGCACCTTATGAGGCACCCTAAGGTGACAGTACTCTGAGGGTGTTTCTGCTGGCAGCACTAATGTACATTAAAAATAGACAATGCCTCAGACAGCCCTATCAAATGAACCCCACTGTGGGTTTATGAACCCATGATCTCTGGCTCCACGGGCAGTGAAGTAACCAGTAGGCTACAGCTGCTAAGAAACCCCTGGCTGGCAACAGGAGGACTGCACGGCACCACACAAACATTCTGCTGTGGTTACCAGGATAGGGTCAACACACCCATACCCAGGATGCACAGCACATGTAAATCAGCAGTCTACAGATGATCACAAGATGGGGTATGCACCCCACAGCACCTCAGCCTGGTAGGGGGTGCCGATGGTGTGTGTTAGTGGCACAGAGTAGCTACAGACCGTCACAGTGTGCGGGTCCTGTGCTCACCCTGAGGGTGAGGTGGGGTGCCCAGCACCATTTTCGCAGCACCTGGCTTTGCTGAAATAGGCTATACTGCAGGTCCCCATCAGTGCCAATGTGTGATAGGTAGTCCTTGCAAACACCACTAGGATATGCCTGTGTCCATCCGTATTTCACATCTAGCCCTTGTGGACTATGATGCACCCTGTGTGGGTGCCATGGTCAAATGATTTAAGTGAAGGGGGGTGTTTGGACCCACAGGCGGATTACGTACCACCACCCAACCCACCCTCTGTGGCTCAGGGTGGGGGACAGGATCTCCCACCAACAGATCCACATTCTACCCCCCTGCAATGGTGACAGTAGAGGGGACCATCAACTCCAGCCCTGCTGGGGAATAGACACCCTACAGGGCAGTCAATGCAGATCTGTACGCATCCATAAATAAGGCAATGGCAGACAGACAGTAGGCCTGGAAATGCACAGCTGCCCCCCACCACCATCTGACATTCTCCAGCAGCAAGCACAGTGAGTCACCAGCCACTGCACCCTGCAAGGTTTTCCAGCCACACACATACGAACTGCAGACAGTCTGCTAGCTAGATCATAGTGCATGTTCCTGGAGGAAATGTGAGCACACCCACCAAGCAAATAAGTCAGTGATCGGGCCCCAGAAAACAGAACCCATATATATCACTTAAGAAAAACACTACATAGCACTATGGGGGAACCCAGCCATGCTGTGGACACTGCATAGTCAGGGTCAGAGTGACCTCCCAGCAGAACATGCTGTGGCCACCCTGTCCGTGCAGGTGGTGGTCGGGCACTACAATGTCCCAGCCATTGTCCTATGCCCTGTGCAGATGCATCCAGGCTAGGCCACCCTGTCCAGGCTATACCCACAGTACTGTGCTCCTCATTATGCACATTGGCAGGCTAACACTGGCACCAGTGCAAGCAGTGTGGGCTGAGGAAGATGTTAGCAGCCACCACACACTGGATAGACAGACACACACTCCCACACCTATGCCAGCATTGTGCAACTATAGAGGCTTTTGGCAGCCCTGGCCACTGCACCAGTCCTGGGCACAGTGCAGGTATGGCTATGGTATGCAGTACTGTTGGGGTCACTCCCCAGGGTGGTGGACACTGTCAGATACCAGACCTGACACACACTCCACAGACACCAGAGAGCTTGGTATGATACAGCTCACTGAGCAGATTGTGCTAAACTTAGGAATTGCTATGTGCCAGTAATCATAGCAACCGTTTGATATCTGTGTACCGTATTCCCGGGTTTAGGGCGGCATTACTAAGGTATGCAAGTGCTAGTATTGGGAGATGCACGCAGGGCCCCACATCCTACCTGTCCAGGAGGCTGTGGATAATGGGGCCTGTGGGTGCGGGTGTGTCTGCCCCTGTTGGCCGCTGCTCTAGGGCAGAGGTTCCCGACTCCAGTCCCGGTGGGCCAGACACTGTTCATGTTTTCATGCTGTCCCTCATGAATATGCATGAGATACATCTGCATACCATGGGGGCGGCGCATAGAAATGCAACACAGGCATCTTTATTAGAGACAGCATGGAACCTGAATGGTGTTTGGCCCTCCAGGACTGCATTTGGGAGACTCTGCTCTAGGTAATGCACATGTTTATGGTGCCTGTGCTCTGTAGGGTAAAATGTAGGTGTTTTGGGCATGTTTATGTCATCTGCAATAAAGATTCTGTCTGTATTAGCAAGTTTTAGTAGTGGGTAAAACATGCAGACTGGGTTGGCAGGAACCACAGCTGGGACTTGAACCTGTAACCTTTTGCTTCTGAACACACTGGCTGTGTGCACTGCACCACTGTGTTGCCACAGAGACAGTGCATTCCCTGGTGATACCATGACTGTTGTCAGACAGGGCCTGTCTGTTGCAGTGCATTGCACCCACCTACACGGGGCTAGGCCATGGTCTGCTGCGGCTAGATGCCGCTGCCCCCTCCGCCACCAACACCCCTCCACCACCATGCTGCCATGCCCTTCTGCTGGTGGTGCTGGTGGTGCGCAGTCTCAGGCCATCCAGTGTGCGGGTAGGTGGCTGCCTATGGTGCGGGTTCTGGGGTAGGGGTGCCTGCATTTACATCCACGCTTCCCCCCAGCACCGCCTGCCACTGTTCTGTGCCCTTGGGGGTAGCTGCTGGGTACTATCCCCTGTGACACTGTGGGAAACACAGTCATGCCCATGTTGGGCCTTCATCATTTGCTGTCTGGCTGCTCTGCTGTTTCAGCATTCGTATGGGGCACCTAGGCATCATCCTAGTCCGCACTGTGGCCCAGCTGCACCACAGCATGTGCCGCCTGCGGCCCTCTGTATCCCCTTTTCCGGCATCTGTCCAGTTTCCCATTCCGACATGCCCACCCTGCTGTTGTGGGACATGTGCACGCCATAGGACACCTGTCCAATAACAAGGGAAAGCCCTGATCAGCGCTATTTCACTGTGGGATCATTCACCTTGTCGGGGGACAGAGCATAGACCCCTCCACGCTTAATATCTTTTTATGGGAGCTTTCTCAGTAGTGTTTTTTGCTGTTTCCCCAATATTATCACTATTGGCCAGCTTGGTTAGGTTTTTTTCCAGTTTGTTGAGGTCATTTTCAATGTTTATGTGCCCTTTGGTTCTGTGCACATGTATCACACTTATCACTTCTTTTAATTTCCCTGCCTATGCTTTACATTGCAGACACTTAAATGGTTTCTCTCCCCTGCAAATGTGCATCTAACGGCAGGTTTTCAATCGCGTTGGGATTCAGCTCTTCAGATCAGTGCGTTAGTGTGAATGGAGCCTCTCCCCGCCCCCACTCCGCCCATTGACCCCCTTCTCTCCGCCCTCTCTCCACCTTCTGCGGTGTTTTACCGCGCCGCGGAACGTCTACGATCGTTAAGTAACGATAACGCGTGTTATGAGACGTTTAACGTTACATAACGCGCGTTATGTAATGTTACCGCAGTTTAGTAAACATTCCCCATAATGTTTTTAATATGTTTTTAATACATTTGTTTGTCTTTTGTTTTTCTCCATGTTGTAAATTGCACCTCATACTTTTGCATACCTTTTGTAAAATATTCCCCGATATAGACTTTGAGCTGAAATATATTGAGCTCTTTTTAATTGGCGTATTTGGGTTATGTATTATTATATTTATGTTTTTAAGGTTTCAATGTATATTAGTTATTAAAATTGTATTTATTTGATTTTGTAACCCTTCTTGCTCTTGTTTGGTTTTATCACCACTCTGGTTTTCTATTTTATTCTTGTGGTGTATTGCACCTCTGTGTGCTTTTGTATTTTTGTTTTTGCCACATCCCCTTCACTCCTTAGTCATTGTGATGCTTATGAAGACAACTTTCAGCTGAATAAGTTTTGTCAGCTGGTCAATACCATTTAACATATGACAATGAAAGCAGCACAAGCTGCACAGTGTGGAGACTTCAAGGAAAGGGTAAACCATGCAGCGCTAATCAAGTGGATGTGTTTATTGTTAGTTTACTGAGAAAAGGAAGGGAAAGGTTAAGAAGGCTAACTTCTACTTTGTAGCTGTCAGCAAGAATAATATTGTTTTTTTACTTTGAATGTTTGAAGTTTGATGCTGAATACTTGAACTCTGTTCTGTTTAATATTTGATTTCTGGAGTGTGGCTTGTATCTCCACAGGACATCCCTGCCTCGGCTCCTGTACACACTCCCAGCGGTTTCATTTCCAGTACAAATTCTCTCTGCAGCGGTGGAATCGTTATGTTTTGGCATCCCTTAACTGCCATAGAAAAGAAGAGCACACCTCTCCTATGTTCAATATATTTGAGAGCGATGGGGAGTCACAAGGATGACACCAGAAGGTCACAGCTCAGAATGCTCATGGGTTAGGTCTCCCACTGTAGAGTGTGACTGTTAATACGATTGTGGGAAACCAATGCGTTCACACCTAGCCATACTACTTCATGAGAGTAACATTTGTGATTTCTGTAATTTAAATTTTATTGAATTTCAAATCAGAAATACATCTGGAGGCCGATATTCAAAGCTATTAACATGGTTAGCAGACCTGCTAGCTGCATTAGTTGCGGCAACTTGGATATTCAGTGCACTAAAGTGCTTAGTACTCCTGAACATCCCTGGGTGCCACTGCTAAACATCCCAATGCTAGCCGGCTGGCATGGGTGAGTTCTGAGGGCAGATTAGAGGCAGCGCCTGGAAGTAATCAGCTATCAGCAATATTTGGCCATTAGCTGGTTATCGCATGGTGGCAAAAATTAGAAACTTTAACGGCTGACCTAACTTTCGCTGCAGAAACTAACCGAGCAGCAGCTGAATATCGCCACTGCCTGGTTAGCTTTGCTGGTATCCGGCCCATCTGGAAATTCAAGGCTGGTAGCCAAATATGGCCTGGCATTGAATATCTGCGTTTTTAAGTTCAGCGGTGATGGTTAGCCACTCTACAAGCACAAGCTGCCGCCACCGAATATCACCCCCCCCCCCCCCCATGAAATCTAGTTATGTATAGGTTATCCTGGTTGGAAAAAGAACAGCTAAGTTTGGATAGTCACAACTTGCAATGCTTTTGTAAAAGGCTCACCAAATGAGGAGTATTCTGTAAACTACTGCACATGCATGAGTCCAGGGGAAAACACATGTACTTGGGGGCACATACAGCGTGAACGGCCATTTTACAAGGAGACAAAAAAAGGAGCAGCATTACTCAGGGATGTGTGTGTACGTGCTAGCACTTATATCTGTGAGCAGCAAAATCCGCTACTCGCAGATGTAAAGTATTACATTTTGCAAAACTACATGCCTAATGGGAGCTAATGAAGGATCTGAGCTCCAAAACTCTTTTTCTCCTTGCTGTTTAAGGTGGTTTTGAACACTAGAGAAATAGGCACAATTCCACCATCCCCCATCACATCTCCAAAGAAACAGCTAGCTGATAGTTATGCATGCTTTACAGCATGCCCCCAACAGTTAGCATGGACCTACTTCACCTCTCATGCTAGCTTTTGGAGCTTAACACATACTACAATAGTGCATTTTAGTAATCATGCTTTTAAGTGCCTATGCCGTACTTTAAGGTACAATCTCTGCCACTTATGTTAGTATTTGATAAAGAAAAGTATGCAGCTATTTTTTTTTATAGAATAGAACTTTAAGTAGGCACCTCCATAGGAAACTATCCTCTAATTGTAGTTGTGGCAGATAACATGGAACAGTTAGCTACATCTGCAAAGATGACCATTACTCTGCATTAACTGCATGGCTGCCTTCCCCAAGGTTCTGGGAACTCCTCAATAGTTCATACAGATCTTTTGCATTTAGTGCACCTTAACTTTGGCTGTAAACATGTGTAGGTGCAAAAAACTTAGCGATGGTTAGTAAATAGGCCTCAATAAGTACTACATGAGTAATTTGAATATCTATTTACATACATAAAATAGAGGATTATACATGAAAATGGCTGTGATATATTTGCCCAGAGTATTTGCAAATACTGCTATGTAGATTATACCATTTAATTTATACTTTTACCCTTGATGGGCACAGGACTTTCTAGGGGTGGAGTTGGTTGCAGAATTTGAACTTTTGTGCATACTTTTGGATTTTCAAAAGTGTGCACATAAAAATTCCTGAAAATTTGTGTGCCTACTAGCAGGTACAAAAGTGTATATGTAGTTTCAATGGAGTAATTTTCAGAGAAAGTTTACTCTTACTTTTCCTTTGAAAACTGGTATAACGTATGGGGTTATTTTAAAAGCATTATTCACGATTTGGTCGTCTGCAAATGGGCTTTCAGATATCCAAATCACAGAGACATCCCCGGCCCCACTTTAGAAGCCGCGTATGTGGATATCCCCAGTGCGAGGATGTCCACGTCTAAACATCTCTACTTGATCTCAGAAACTCCCTGGACGTTCCGAATCATGTCTAAAGTTGTACCTGCTCCAGGCATGAACAGGTATCTGAAAAGTGCTTGTTTTGTCAGGCAAATGTCTGGAAGGTGTGGAGAAGGATCTGTTCTAACACCTCCTGTATTTTACACTATCTCAATGAACACTGACAGGGAATGGGGGCTCGTATTTTCACTTTGCTATACCACTAGACTGCCCTTGTGCTAGCTTGCCTGAGATGGATGTATTTGACCCAAGAGTCCCTACTGGGGATGTCTATGTGGTTGCCCATGTCCACGTCCAGTCTGGGGATGTCTGTGTTCCTGAAATCAGCTGGAAACATAGACGTCCCTGGCATTTTTCTGCACGTTCTGCCCTGGTTGTCCCCAATTTCACTTTGCATTCTTTCTAAAATCCCTCTCTATATGTATACTTGCCACACAAGATAGGTGGTCTGTTAAAAAAGAAGAAATTAGGCCTTACCTGCTAATTGTCTTTCCTTGAGTTCTCTCCAGGCCAGTCCAGGACATCTTGGGTGGTCAATCCGCTCCAGCAGCTGAGGACTGGAATCTGAAAGGTTTTCCTGACAGCCTATCCAGCTCCCCTAGGTGTCAGCTAACCAGTCTCCTGGTAACAAAGCAGATAAGCTAACGCTAAGAACACCTATAACCTAAGTAAAACCAGAAACAAAACTAGGCGAAAACGGCGTGCCCCTTCGAAAGTTACAAATGTAGACAAAGTTGTCCTCACCCAATCCCGCTCGGCACGAGAACTTACACAGACAGACAGCCCCTTCCGCGAAGCAGTGTCACGGGCAAAAAAACTGTTCTGCTGTAATTGCATACTCTCTTTTTTTTTTTTTTTTGATTGTGTTTATACTATTCCTGATCTTGCTTATTTCTGACGGCCCCCCTTCCCAAGGGAACCTCAGCATCCTAAAGCACTGCATTGCACAGCTCCCTGACCGAACAAAAAACTCTTGAACACATACAGCATATGCCAGCAAAACTCGCAGATACACTAAGGGAGGGTCCTGGACTGGCCCGGAGAGAACTCAAGGAAAGACAATTAGCAGGTAAGGCCTAATTTCTTCTTCCTAATCGTCTCTCCGGGCCAGTCCAGGACATCTTGGGAAGTACCAAAGCAGTACTTAAATCCGGGAGGGACCTGCGAGACCTGCTACGAGCGCCGCCGCGCCCACTCTGGCGTCATCCTGCGCTTGAACATCCAACCGATAGTGCTTCGCAAATGTGTGCAGAGAGGACCACGTAGCCGCTCGACAAATGTCCACCGGCGGAACTAACGCAAACTCCGCCCAAGAGGTAGCCTGACCTCTGGTTGAATGAGCCCGCAGACCCTGAGGAAGCGGCGTACCGCTCGCCTCGTACGCCACGCGAATCGCATGTTTTACCCAGCGAGCGATCGATGCTTTGGTGGCCGCCTTACCCTTCGCTGCGCCACCGTAAAGAACAAACAACCTGTCGGACTGATGAAAAGATGCTGTCACCTTGATATACTTGCGCAACACACGGCCCAAGTCCAACCGCCTAAGAGCCCGATCCAAGACACCGGTTCCCAAGTCCCCGAAGGTAGGAAGAGAAACCACCTGGTTGACGTGAAACGGCGAAACCACCTTTGGCAGAAAAGAAGGTACCGGTCTCAGCACCACTCTTTCCGCCGTAAAATGAAGGAACGGTTCCTTGCAGGACAGCGCCTGAAGATCGGAAATCCTCCTCGCCGAACACAAAGCCACCAGGAAAGATGTCTTCCAGGACAACTCCCTTAGGTGCCTCGATCTATGACCGACAAATGCCGGATCCGACAACGCCTGTAACACCAGGTTAAAATCCCACGGAGGAACAACCGGGCGCCTCGGAGGCCGAATGTTTTTAGCAGCCCGAAGGAAACGGAGCACATCCGGATGAGAAGCAAGCGGCCTGCCCTGTACTTTTCCTCTGTAACAAGCCAGTGCCGCCACCTGAACGCGCAAGGTACTAAGTGCCAAACCTTTCTCCAAACCTCCTTGAAGGAAACCCAAAATATCTGGTATCAACGCTCGATCCGGCAAAGCGTTACGCTCAACGCACCAAGCTTCAAACAAACGCCAAACTCTAATGTAAGCCAACGACGTAGAACGCTGTTTGGACTGCAACAGAGTCGCTATCACTGCGGTTGAGTAGCCCTTGCGTTGCAATCTGCGCCATTCAAGAGCCAAGCCGTAAGACAGAATCGTTCCACTTCTGGCATGAATACCGGACCTTGTCTCAAGAGATCGCTGCATGCGGGGAGCCTGCAGGGAGGCGCTACGAGCAGCCGCATTAGGTCGGCATACCACGGTCGTCAAGGCCAATCCGGAGCTACCAGAATCACTGGACCCCTGTGAGCAGCCGCCCGTTGGATTACTCTTCCCAAAAGCGGCCATGGCGGAAACACATACAGGAGCTGATGCTGAGGCCAGGGCTGTACCAGACCATCTAGACCTTCCGACATGTGTTCCCTGCAGCGGCTGTAAAACCACGTGGCCTTGGCATTGGCCTGGGTAGCCATCAGGTCGAGAACAGGCTGCCCCCATCGCCGAGCAATCATTCGAAAAACCTCCTCATCCAGCTCCCATTCCCCGGGATCTAGACGATGACGACTGAGAAAATCCGCCTGCACGTTGTCCTTGCTGGCCACGTGAGCCGCCGATATCGCCACGAGATGAGCTTCCGCCCACTGAAACAAGAGCAGGCACTCTTCCAGCAGCAGAGCACTGCCCGTGCCCCCATGCCTGTTGATGTAAGAAACCGTTGGGACTTGGAGTGATTGCTGGAGGCGTGCGGGGCTTGTCGAAGCCCTGGGACTGCGGGAGTGTGTGCCTTGTGAGAGAACTTGCCTTCCCCCGAACTTCGGGCAGGCACAGTCGGGTCATCTTCCCTCCACAAGGACCCTGCCAGGTATAAGAACTGTGCTTTCTGGTCCCTCCGTGGACTTGGAGTGATCGCTGGAGGCGTGCGGGGCTTGTCGAAGCCCTGGGACTGCGGGAGTGTGTGCCTTGTGAGAGAACTTGCCTTCCCCCGAACTTCGGGCAGGCACAGTCGGGTCATCTTCTCTCCACAAGGACCCTGCCAGGTATAAGAACTGTGCTTTCTGGTCCCTCCGTGGACTTGGAGTGATCGCTGGAGGCGTGCGGGGCTTGTCGAAGCCCTGGGACTGCGGGAGTGTGTGCCTTGTGAGAGAACTTGCCTTCCCCCGAACTTCGGGCAGGCACAGTCGGGTCATCTTCCCTCCACAAGGACCCTGCCAGGTATAAGAACTGTGCTTTCTGGTCCCTCCGTGGACTTGGAGTGATCGCTGGAGGCGTGCGGGGCTTGTCGAAGCCCTGGGACTGCGGGAGTGTGTGCCTTGTGAGAGAACTTGCCTTCCCCCGAACTTCGGGCAGGCACAGTCGGGTCATCTTCCCTCCACAAGGACCCTGCCAGGTATAAGAACTGTGCTTTCTGGTCCCTCCGTGGACTTGGAGTGATCGCTGGAGGCGTGCGGGGCTTGTCGAAGCCCTGGGACTGCGGGAGTGTGTGCCTTGTGAGAGAACTTGCCTTCCCCCGAACTTCGGGCAGGCACAGTCGGGTCATCTTCCCTCCACAAGGACCCTGTCAGGTATAAGAACTGTGCTTTCTGGTCCCTCCGTGGACTTGGAGTGATCGCTGGAGGCGTGCGGGGCTTGTCGAAGCCCTGGGACTGCGGGAGTGTGTGCCTTGTGAGAGAACTTGCCTTCCCCCGAACTTCGGGCAGGCACAGTCGGGTCATCTTTCCTCCACAAGGACCTTGCAAGGACCCCTATAGTATAATTGTGTTTCTGTTGCTGACCGCGGAGCGTGTCCGCGGAGCGT
This sequence comes from Ichthyophis bannanicus, assembly GCA_033557465.1. NCBI lineage: Eukaryota > Metazoa > Chordata > Amphibia > Gymnophiona > Ichthyophiidae > Ichthyophis > Ichthyophis bannanicus. The sequence continues at coordinate 204,300,473 of CM066036.1, forward strand.
GATCCGAAGGGGCGTGTCCAAAGGGGCGCGATACGCCCCTTTGGCGCCCCTTCGGCGTCACAGCGGCGAACAGTAAGTTTTTGGCTTTGCTTGTTTCAGTGGAAGTGTTGTACATATGGGGAAACGCAAAGGTAAATCTGGGCGTGGAGAGGAGGGCTCGGCGGCTGCTGTGCCGGTTGTCGGTCCCTTGGATAAACATCTAGTCCCACGCCCAGTTGCGCAGTCCTCTCCCGAGGGTGCCTCCCTTAGCTCTGGAGGGGGGACCCCTCCTCCTTGTCCTGCCGATTTGTTATCCTTAGTGGATTCGGTGAAGTCCCCTGAGATGGTGCGGGCTACCGTTTCGGCGGTGGTACAGTTACCTAATCCAGTAGCTTTAGTTGCCTCTGGGGGGCCTTTGTGCCCATTAGTTTCTTCAGGATCAGAGATCACCTTGAAGGATCTTTGGCAAGTATTGCAATCAATTGATTCTAAAGTGTCTTCTACCCTGAGCTCATTATGTGATTTTACATCTCAAACTGTTCTGTCTCTTAAACAATTAGATGGTAAGATTTCTGTTGTAGATGCTGCTTGTGGTAAACTAGAGCAGCAACTGCCTACTTTACATTCTGCAAATGTAGCTGGGATGAAAGACGCCTTAATTTTGCATGGCAAGGTGGAGGCACTTGAAAACACCTTGCGTGCTGTTAATTTACGTTTCCTAAATTTTCCGCAGACCTCTCTTCTTTCACCAAAAATTCTTTTTGACAAATATTGCAAGGAAGTGTTGCTTTTTTTTCAGATCCTATGGAGGTGTCTCAATTGTTTTATATCCCCACCGGCCTAAAGCGAAGTAATTTGGTAGAGGGTGGTCTTGATGTTATCGAGCCCTCTCTTGCCAATTTAACTGATTTTTTGGAAGACTCCACCGATACTATTAATTCTCGTGCTACGTTGGTAGTATCCTTGACATCATTAGAAAATAAACACCGTATTCTTAAAGCTTTCTTTAAAAAAAAGACGACCCCCTTTTGTGGCCACAAGATACATATATTCCCTGATGTTTCACGCAGCACGCAACTTAGGAGGAGGCTTTTTCTGACGTTAAAGCCTCGAGTCCTAAAGTTGGGTGCTACCTTTTTTCTCCGTTTTCCTTGCAAATGTGTTGTTAATTACGAGGGAGCTGCTTACATATTTTCTGATGTTGTACATTTAGAGAAGTTTATCTTGGATCGGCAGGGCTCTGTTGAGGTTAGTCGGGATGAGTGAGTATATAGTGATTGCCTCCGTGTTATGGGTTTGTTAAGCCTTGATTTCATGATGGTTTATTTTCTTGTATTTAAATTCACGTCTGGGTCCCGGTGATGTGGACTTGATCATTTCATGTTACTGATTATTGGTTTATATGCTTGTATTTTCTCGATTGTCTTGAACTATTGGCCTCATTGCATGATGTTAAAACTTTAATAAAAAAAAAAAAAAGAAAAAGAAACCGTTACCTGATTGTCTGAGAAAACCCGCACTGCCTGCCCGACCAGCACTTCCACAAAGGCCAACAGTGCGAGATGAACAGCTCTGAGTTCCAGACGATTGAGCGACCAGGACTGCTCCTCTGGCGACCACACACCCTGAGTCACCTGACCCAGACAATGTGCTCCCCACCCGGAGAGGCTGGCGTCCGTCGTGAGTAACACCCAGTGCGACACCTCCAGAGGAACTCCCGCTCGAAGATGGGCTGGAATCGCCCACCATTGCAAGCTGAGACACACGGCCTCTGGACAGACTAACCTGCATGAGAAAGGATGGTGTTGAGGGGACCAGTGGGACAACAATGCGCTTTGCAGTGGCCGCATGTGAGCTCGAGCCCACTGCACCAAATCTAAAGCCGCCGCCATGGATCTCAGCAACTGTAGGTATCGCCAAGCTGTCGTAGCCTTGATCCGCAGAAAGGATGTCACCTGCCGTAAGATCTTCTGCACCCTGTCTTCTGGCAGAAACACCGACGCCACTGCCATGTCGAAGAGAGCCCCCAGATACGTCAACTGCTGCACGGGTGCCAAATGGCTCTTTGCATGGTTGATGACCCAACCAAGCTGCTCAAAAACCTGCACCACGTGCGCCGTGGCCGACAGAGAGTCCGTTCGCGACCGCACCCTTATCAACCAATCGTCCAAGTAGGGATGAACCTGAATCCCTTCCTTTCGGAGCGCAGCCGCTACTACCACCATCACCTTGGTGAAGGTGCGAGGAGCCATGGCAAGTCCAAATGGCAAAGCTCGAAACTGAAAATGACCCATGGGCACCGCGAAATGGAGATACCGCTGATGCTCGGTCCGGATAGGAATGTGCAGGTAGGCCTCGGTAAGGTCTATGGAAGCCAGATACTTGCCTGGCCGAACTGATCGAATTACCGATCGTAAGGTCTCCATCCGAAAATGAGGCACTCGCAAACACCGATTCACGTGTTTGAGGTCCAGAATAGGACGAAAAGAACCTTCTTTATTTGGAACCACAAAATAAATCGAGTATCGACCGAATCCGCACTGGTCCGCAGGCACCGGGACCACTGCTTGAAGCGACAACAGTCGGCGGAGCGTCTCCGCAGCCGCCCTCCTCTTTGCCTGCGGACCACACGGAGACCGGACAAATGAGTCGGGAACCCTTTGCACGAATTCCAAGGCATAGCCGTCTCTGATAATCTCTAGAACCCATTGGTCCGTGGTTATACTGGCCCAGGCGGAAAGGAACAGCTGCAACTGACCTCCCACAGGAACTCCCACCTGGACCGGCCTCACTTCATTGGGACTTTTTGGTCGCGGCCTGCTGGGTACCAAAGTAGCCCCTACCGAAACCTCGGGATCCCCAAAAGGAATGACCTCTGGAAACAAACCGACCCCGCTGATACGGCGTGAAACGGGCGCCGCAGAACCTGTGAAAGTCTCGACCTTGTCCCCGCTGCAAGGACCCCGGCCTAGAAGCTCGCAGGCGGTCTTCCGGCAGCCGCCCCCCTTTGGAGTCACCCAAATCTTTAACAATCTTGTCTAAAGCCTCCCCAAACAACAACTTGCCCTTGTACGGCAACTTACTTAGGCGTGCCTTGGACGATGCATCTGCCGCCCAATTTCGAAGCCAAAGGAAACGTCTCGCCGCGATGACGGACGCCATAGCCTTAGCAGAGATGCGAATCAAGTCATAAAAGGCATCAGCTTTGTAGGCAGCCGCCGAGTCCAGCTTCGCCACGGCCGCAGAGGAGTCCTCCACGCTCTCCGAAGTCTGCTCCCCCTGCAGCCAGCGGATGGAGGCTCTAGACACATAAGCACCACAAATAGATGCTTGAAGGGCTAAGGCACTAGAATCAAAGGCCTGCTTCAAAAGCGCCTCCAAACGGCGATCCTGCAAATCCTTGAGAGCCGTACCTCCCTCTACAGGAATGGTGGTCTTTCGAGTGACAGCCGATACGAGAGCGTCCACCTTTGGCATACGCAACAAGTCTTTCTCTTCCTGAGGCATCGGATAAAGCCGAGCCATCGAGCGACCGCCCCGGAGGGACGCCTCCGGGAACTCCCATTCAGCTTCTATCATCTGTTTGATAACCCGATGTACAGGGAAACACTTGTTTTCACCTCTGAACCCTTGTAGCAAAGGATCTTCCAAGGGCTCCTGCTGAACGGCTGGCAGAACTAAATTCAAAGCCGAAAGTGATTGAGAGATTAAAGCACCCAGCTCCTCCTTACGGAACATGCGAAATACATTGGGATCCTCCCCAGGAGCTAGCTCGCCTTCCTCCAAATCCCTGGACCAAGGATCTAAGCCTGGAACAGAGAGAAAATCCCCTTCTTCCACATTTGGGGAGGACACACTAGGAACCTCAGTTTGTTCCGTAGTTTGGTCTTTACCTGGCAGCACCGCAGAGCTAGATTCCCCCAAGTGCACCTCTGAGGAAGCCGCTGCCACTGAACCAAAAATGTTGTCAGGGTTAGGAGGAAGAGAGCCCCGAGTCTGCCTCAGGAGATAAGCCTGATGCATAGACAGAATAAACTCCGGAGAAAAATAAGTACTTGGAGAGTCCTGCACTGCAGGACTAGGCTGTTGCTTCTGCTCTGGGAGTACAGACTGCTTCAAAGACTTCGATTTACGTTTGTGCGGCTTAGGAAGGGACGCGGGAGCACCGGCCGAATCCAACAAAATGGCCGCCGTTCCCGCGCTTTCCCCTGCACCGGGAGGCAAATGGAGATCAGACCCTGAGGCCATATTCTCCATGTTAGTACCACAATAACACACACTCCCGAAAGCAACAAGGCCGATCGCAAAGATCCCCTTTGAACCGCCACAAAACGAAATCCCCAAATACAGCACAAAAACTGCGTGTGTAGGAAAAGACCCGCCGTGAAACTAAAACCCCGCGGTCAGGTACCAGAAGAGCTTAAACACCAAACAAAAGTACCCCAAGGAGACTCACCACGTGTAGAAGGATCGGAGCTCCAGCAATCCTCCCAGCAGTGCTGCGCCGTAGCTAACGGGAAGCAGAGGCGAGGATGCTGTGAAATGCAGGGAGAGGAAACTGGGGCTCCCAGGCCTGCTTAGCCGCTGCCGAATTGCTATGATCTGAAAGAGGCAGGCTCTACCTCGTTAAGACCAGGCACCGAGGGTCAAGAGGAGCGTCCCCGACCACTCGCGTTATCACTGGGGCAGAGCCCCTTCAGAGTATGCTGTCTCTGTTCTGCTCTAGTAAGCGATTCTGATTCTGGGCATATGGGAACCAAATCCGTTTGAAAGGATCCCGTTTCTTTCTTTCTTTTTTTTTTTTACACACAGCCCGGTATCTAAAAGCCACAGCCTGAAAGTAAAAGCTGACCCCTCTAACAGAGAAGAAAACTGTAGCCAAATCAGACCCTTTCCTAATCGAATTCCTGGGGAGCTGTTCCAACAACGTCCAGCTCAGCTGCTGAGGACTGTAAGACTGGTTAGCTGACACCTAGGGGAGCTGGTTAGGCTGTCAGGAAAACCTTTCAGATTCCAGTCCTCAGCTGCTGGAGTGGATTGACCACCCAAGATGTCCTGGACTGGCCCGGAGAGACGATTAGGAAATTCATTTCCCTGATGCCAACCTTTTTATAATTTGAACAACTGCATTTAATATCTATTTGATAAGAGTAGCTGAGGAGAGTTTCCATGTAGTGCTACCTGGTGTAGGATATTTTGACAGATATTGATGGAAGACTAGATGTAAGTAATTGTTGCATCTGGGAATGGTTATTTTATATGGTGTATTAATCATTCTTGGGGTAAAATGAATTCCATTAGCTTTACATCACTAATTCCCAGTATTGCTTTCATCTTCTGAAAAGGAGACAACATCACATCTTCCATACCAGTGTTCATAATCAAGAAGTATTTGATGAACTCTTCTCATTTTGCAGTTTAACAGCCTCTACAAAACATCTTCATAATCTTATAATTAACTACAAGCCATTGAGTTCATTTTTATTGGCAAATATGATATACCACACCTTCATGACACCAGGGCAGTTTACAATAAAAAAACCCAAAACAAAATAGAAAGAGATGGCTAAACTAAGCCAGGAAAAGGAAAGGAACTACAATATTTATTTTATTTATTTATTTATACATGGACAATAGTGGACAGTAAATAGACACCGTCACACAGAGTACCGGGGTGGAAAAAAACCCCATAAAACAGGGATAGATAGCTGTCATGGGTCAGCAGGGGGAAGGTCAAAAACAGAGGAGAAGAGGTGGGTTTTGAGAAGGACCTTGACTCTTTGGAATGAGGACTCTTGTTGGTGGGCAGGGGGAAGAGAGTTCCAAAGGGAGGGTCCCAGGAAGAAAAAGGCAGAGTTGTGCGTCAATTCTAAGTGAGCTTGTGAGGAGGAAGGAAGGTAGAGGGGGGTTGACATGAATGGAGCGGAGACTATGGGGTGCAATATGGTATTGTAAAGAGTCTGCGAGGTATTGCAGTATATGTGAATGAATAGCGTTATGCGTCAACGTGAGAATTTTGTAACAAAAATGGTAGGTTACAGGAAGACAATGCAGGCTGATGAGGAGTGGTGTGATGTGATCATAGCGTGATGCATGTGAGAGGATCCTGGCTGCAGTATTTTGTATCAGCTGGAGACGGCGAAGCTGAGACTTGGGGATACCGGCAAGGATAAGATTACAATAATCAATGCGAGATATTACTAGGGATAGAAGAAGGATGGTTAAAGAAGGGATGGAGAGAAAAGGACAAAGATAGAAATAAGAGCAGCAGGTGAGCGAGGAGATGTGGTCTTGGAAGGACAGAGTGGAATCAAATATTACACCAAGATAACGAAGAGAGGAAACCAACTGGATGGGGGAGCCGGAGAGCGATGGGGCCAGGGAAACACAGGACCCACCAAAAGTGGACCATATAGCAGATATTTTTGAAACATTGAGATGAAGAAGGTTTGATGTTAGCCAGTTGGAGATGCATGAAAGACAAGTATTAAGTAGGAGCAAGTCAGAGTTGATAGGAGAAGTGTGATAAAGTATAATAATGTAATCGGCATAGTAGTACACCGATAGCCCAGATTGCTGAATCAGTAGTGCAAGTGGTGCCAGAAAAATATTGAAGAGCAGTAGGGCAAGAACGAAACCCTGTGGAACCCCACAGTGCAGAGATGTAGGAGATGAGGTGGCAGTTTTAGATGTAACCAAGAAAGAGTATGAGAAGAGAAAAGAGTGGAACCAATGAAATACAGAGCCACGAACACCTGCATCCCAGAGGATAGAGTGGTCTACAAGATCGAAAGCTGCTGAGAGATCAAGGGAAACTGCTAAGGAAATGTTGGCACGAACATGAGAATTGTGAAGTTCATTGGGAAAAGAAAGCAGGATGGTGTTGTGGTCAGAGAGGAAACCAGACTGTCTAGGGTGAAGGAAGTGAGTGAAGTCTAAGTGAAGAGACAGTTGAGAGAAAACAGCCTTTTCGAGGATCTTAGAGAGGAAGGGAAGGTTAGAGAGAGGGCAAAAGTGGGCAGTGACAGTGGGGTCAAGAGTGATCTAGAACATGTTTCCATGGTGCAGGTAGCAAGCCTAGAGCTCAGCATGGTAAGTATGAAGGGCAGGAAAGTAAGAGAGGGTTCAAGTAATCAGGTGGAAGGGATTGGGTCAGAACGACAAGTGGTTTTGTGTGAAGTGGAGATGGACTTTGAAAGTTCAATGGCGGTAAGGGCTGGAAAGAAGACCAGACATGTGATAAGGATTACAATGAAGGGGAAGGGGGGGGGGGGGAGATAAGAGAATGATTAATATGGGCGTAATACATTTTTCCTGATTTTCTGGCATTTTTCTTGTTAGTTTTTTGCATGTACATTGTAAGTATGTTAGAACCTTTTAAGTGCATATATTGATTGTATGCACATTAATTTATTGGTATGCTTGTGTACTAGCAATTTACAGTATGTGCGCTTTAAAATTTAAGGTGCCCAAACTGGATGCACACTCACAAAGACAGACCTTTCTAATAATAGAATCACTTGCACTAAATTAAAAAAAAAATCATGTTATTAATGCTACATTACTAAACCATATATATGTATAATAAAGCAATAGAAAATGAAATTAAAATCAAATTTCATTAATATGTTATTAATCTCAGATGTAATCTTACTGCGTTACCAATTTATTTTTCGATTTATTTATTTTATTTATTTATAGTCTTTTCTATACCGCGCTATTCAGCATCAGCGCGGTTTACAGTAAACAATGAACACACACATTTCCAATAGTACTTTGTGTTTACATATGAACAGGAGATTCAACTTGGCTAACATGGGAACTATATACAATAACAATATATTTGTTTCTTAAATGCTCTTTCATTTTTTTCTAGTCATGATTAATCATTTCTTTAACCACAAATTTCTAATTTTATCCAATAATATCGTATTAGATCAACTTTCTCATAACCCATTGCATGTTGAAATGTCTTTTCTTCCAGCTGTAGAAATGCAAGGCATTTTCAATGACTATGCTTAGAAAGAAAGAGTGGAGTAGTGGAGCAGTGGGCTGAGAGTGAGGAGAGCCTGGTTTCAAATCCTGCTTCTTCCTCTGATGCATCTTGGATGTCACTAGAGCCACAGGTACTAATTAATGCACTTAATGAACCTCAATTATGAGTTTGGAACAGCAAGTAATTAAAAGCCAAGCAAGATTATGTAGTCTCTGCTATGTTATTTGCTAAGTGTAATGACACTTTATTGGGAAGGAGATAAAACATAGAACATGATGGTAGAGAAAGACCAACTAGCCTGCCCATCCATACTGACTGCCCACTCTACGGTCTCGTTCTCGCCTTCATTTTCAGTGTTTTCCTATGCTTTCTTGAATTCAGATGCTATTCTTGTTTCCACCTCCTCCACTGGAAAGCTGTTCTGCACATCCACCACTCTTTCTATAACGAAACACTTTCTTAGATTACGCCCGAGGTTACCCCCTTTTACCTTCATACTATGACCCATTATTTCAGAGGCCTGCCTACTGTGCATTTTTATCTCTATCATTTCGTCTTTATCTTGCCTTTCCTCCCTGCTGTACTCTAAGAGAGGAGGTTAAAGCAGAATAGGTAGTTCAAAGAGAGGGACAATCACCCATGATTGTATGTTCCTGCATTTGTCTTTTGCATCTATGAGTCTTGAAAGATTGGAATGAGAGGACATGGTTGGTGAGAGAATGGAGCATGGAAAGTCGGAAGCTGCTTCATAGAAGGACATTGTCAACTGACCATTTCTCATATATGAAAACCTATTGTGCTGGCCATTAATGACTGGATGATTCAGTCTGTCAGACCCCCAAAGCTGAAAGAAAAAAAATCTGCATTCAAATAAAAACAATTAGTGAGCCCCCAAGGCACATCTAGCCCCATGGGATCAGAACCGCAAACAGTCTTGTACGTGCAGGCCGGGACAGCGATTCTGTCCGGCCTGCACATGCAGGACTGCACACGGCTAACTCAGTCAGGGCATTTAAATGGAGTCATGACGTCATGGCATCATGTTGCCATGGCACTGCGGCTCCATTTAAAAGCCACGATGCTGGCCACTAACCAAAACGATACATTCCCCGCAGCCCAACTTCCGATCTAGCCTCTGAAGGCCAGGGTTGGGCTCCAGGGAATGATCCCTGGCCTCCCCCAGCCTCTTCCATGCCCCAAATGTAAAAAAAAAACATCCAGGGGAGTTTTGTGGAATAACCTCCCCGCTATTTCACTGGCACTGGATGTACAAGGTCGACATTAGAATCGGCCCTGTATGTCTAGGGCCAGAGACCGCCCACTGCCCACTCATTCTCCGTCCTCAAGCCGCCCATTCCCTGCCCCTGACTAACTTCACCGCATAACTGGCAGGGAAGTTAATCGGGGGCTGCAGCCAGCACGAATATCGGGGATGGACGTCCCGTTGGGATGTGGTTCAGAATGACCCCCTAAACATCTCATCCACCTAATCTTTTCCTACACCTTTAACAATATTTACTACATGCACACCATACAATATTACCCATTGCAGACGGCCACAAACCAGAGGTGAGAAGGCTGGAGAGAGGTGTGCAAGATTTGGTGGAAAGTGGCTGCATTCTGATTGTCCCTCATAATTTTCACTTCTTTGTGAATGCTGATCAACTGTTGCCTTGTTTTCACCGCCATCCATCTAAGGGGACAGGAGGATTTGGGATTTAGTTCACCCCTTTTTCAGTAGTAGCTCAAAATGAGTTACATTCAGGTACAGAAAGAATTTTCCTGTCCCTGGAGGGCTTACCATGTACGTATTGATAGATACTTCCCAAGTTCAGCTAAAACGCCTCCAAGTAATGCAAAATACAGCCGTTCAACTAATTTATAATGCCAAGTGCTATGATCATGCTACTCCCTTATTGCGTGAGCAGCATTGGCTGCCTGTCATAGTTCACATCAAGTTCAAACTGTTACTGTTGACACATCATGCTTATTATACTGCTTTATCATCTTATCTTCATTCAGTTCTCATTCCTTATTGTTCATCATGTACTCTACGTTCATTGAATACAAATCTCTTAACAGTTCCTAGTAAACACACTCTACACCTAGACACCCATTGCTCCTTTGCCTTTTCTTTCCAGGCCCATCACCTCTGGAACCACCTGCCCATAGAGCTCCGTGCTGAATCCTCCTAATTTAAGATTTGTCTGAAAACCTGGTTTTTCACACAGGCCTTCCAGTGATTGGCCTGTTCTTTCCCCATAGACCTGCTCATTTTTCTTCTTCTTTTCTTTTCCTCATCCCTCCTCTTGTTTGTCCGTTGACATGGTCTCCTTTTAGAGAAATTGCTGTACTACTACATTGCCCCTCCCCATTCTTGCCCGAATTCTTATGTCCTTTTTGTTCATGTGACTTTGCTTTTGTTTTGCGGACTCTATCCTCTGTTAAATCAAGTGGCTATTGTAAACCACTATGATGTGCTTACCATTTAGTGCTATATTGAATTTTTACAAATAAATAAATACCTGTGGCAAAGTGACTTGTGCAAGATCACAAGGGATCAGTGAGGGAGAGGGGAGGGGCTGTGTGAGGCAGAAGGCAGATAGGGGAAGGCAAGGGAGCATGAAGGAAAGGGAGGGAAAGAAATAAGACGCATGAGAGAAAGGGGGGAAGTGAGGGGGGAGGGAAGGACATAAGGGGGGAAGTTCATGAAATGTCTAACAATGTTTGAGCACCAGTCATCATGTGCTACCCTACCCTTTTCTCAGAAAAGACATATCTGTTGTGTGAATAAACATGCATTTGTACAGGAAGTTCAAGCATAAATGTGTCGGTGTCATTTTTGTTTACATAAGAGATGTGTGGGAAGATGTGCTATAAGTAAGTGGCCTTGATGTAACTGTCACACCTCGTACATCTGCTTCCTCTTGAAATCCCCTATACATGCTGATAGCTCAGCCCGTTCAATATTGTACATGCCAAAATGTTAACACCTGTTCCGAAGTAAGAGACACATATTAAAACTTAGCAGATACTTGTTAAATAGCATGTGGAAGAGACCACACTTCACTATTATTCATGCTCCTGCCTAATTCACATGTGACATTCTTTTACTAATATGTGCATAGCTTTTAGTTTGAGCATTTACAGTCTAACGTCCGCTGAACACATTTTTGCATGCACCCCAGGTCTTTAGTACACAACCTTATGCATTGGGAACTTTAATGCACAGGCATCTAAGCCTTTTCCACCTGTAGAAGTCCATCTTTTGCCTTTATATCAAAATTTTCAGCTGATTTAATTAGAAATATTTCAAACATTTTCAGACTAATTTTTGTGAGGTATGTAGCTCTCTGTCTCAGAGATCCTCTGGATTTGTCCCATGCTTTATTGAATGCAGATCCATTTCTCATCTTCACCACCTCCACTGGGAGGCTGTTCCATGTATCCACCACCCTTTCTGTAAAGAAATATCTTCTCGGATTTCTCCTGCGTCTATTCCCGTTAATCTTCATCCTATGAGCTTCATTTCAACTGAAAGATGGCTACCTCCTGTGCATTAATACCATGAAGGAATGTAAATGTCTAATTTGCCCAAAAACACGAAACAAATCACTGAAAAATATACCTACTCCCATTCATGAAAATATAAAAATTACAGGGGGAAAAGATTTCAGATTGTGTCTATAAATGTGTTTCCATTATTAAAACCATATACATTTATGGTTTCCAGTTGAATACTTGGACTAGTCTTCACTGATCAGAAAAGACCTCCCCCTATAATTTATATTTAATTCTTTTCAAAATTTGAATTGCAATACTTCAAATATGCGAAATGGATTTATCTCTGACATGTTTGAAAGTTGGTATTTACTTCCACAGTCCACCTGATGACAGGCAGTGTTTCGCACGTTGTATATTTCATCAGGGGTATACTGTCACTGTGGTGATTCCAAAGATTCTCTTCAGCACCGGATGGCTTTCAATGCTACACTAGTCAGATATAACAGGTGGAGATCACCGCTGAAACCATACATGTATGGTTTATGGCATACAAATTTAGGGACACAATCTGAAATATTTTCCCCCCTCTGTTATATTTATAGTTACATGATTGGGATTAGATATTTTTGCCAGTGATTTGTGTTTTTGGAAGAGTTAGACACTTAAATACCTCCATGGTATCAATGCACAGGAGGTGGCCCTCTTCCAGTTGAAATGAGGCTCGGACGAGGGATCATAGGTTGAAGGTGAAAGGGAATAGACTCAGGAATAATCTGAGGAAATATTTCATTATGGAAAGAGTGCTGGATGCATGGAACAGCAGCCCAGTGGAGATGGTGGAGAAGAGAATTGCATCTGAATTCAAGAAAGCATGTGACAAATACAGAGGATCTGAGGGAGGGATTATAGAGCATAATCATTCTTATGGTTGGGCAGACTGGATAGGCTGATTGGTCTTTATTTGCCATTATTTTCTATGTTTCTATATTTACACTAGTATTTTATAAAGTCAAGGGTTCATGTTCATAACTTTACAAAATGGGCATGAAATAGATGCATAAAAACACACATTAACTAGCTGGGAGTTTATAAAATTACCTTCATGATGAGCCCAATTCTAGAAGGAGAATAGTGGGGCAGCACGTCCTGTGGGGATGTGCTACCCCGCTATCCGTCCTGGTGGTATTCTGCCTGACATCCCTGCTGCATGCAAAGAGCCACTGTGCTTGCAGTGGGGGATGTGGACATGATGGGGAGGGGCATGGGCAGGCCCAACCCCCAGATGTACAGGGCTGATTCCATTGATGGCCCTGTACATCTGGGGGTCACCGGGGGACAGCCTGGTTATCCACCTCAGAAGTGTAATAAGGGAAGGCCATCCCCACCCGATCCCACCTGGCAGCCCTCCACAGGAGCCTGGCGGCCCAACACCGGAGCAGCAGGCCACCGGAGCTGTGTCCCGCCACCCGATCCAGGCTCTAGCAGCCCCCACCTGGGATCGGGCGGCGGGGTAAGTGATAGGGCACTACGGGGTGGGCATTCTACTGGCCATGCTGGGCCATGCTGGGCCGTCCACAGGCCCGATTCTGTATGACACGGGAGCATTTTGCTCCAGCTTTACAGAATCAGATCCTAATGGGCCCATCCTGCTCAGAGTCATCTGGACGGCCCAGACGTGCCCCTTTCTTAATCAGGCTCCACGTGCACAAAGTTTAATATTTAATCGTATGGTGTCCAATTATGCATTTTACAGGATTGTTCTGGAGAGGTGGTCTTGTGATGAGTATTACTGTTAAGTTTATCAACATATCATGGGAGGCGCTGAAAATTAATTGAGGGGTGCAAAGCTGAAGTTTCATCTAGGGCACCTAATATCTTCCACCAACCCTAAAGGTGGGTTAATAAAGTGAGGCAAATAGATTGCAAACTATCTAAGGCCAGGGAAATACCTACTGCCCCTGACTATAACTAGCTTTGAGTGCAGATTTGGAAAGGCAAGCAATAAAACCTAAATCCTATGGGCCCGATATTTGAAGACCCTTACATAGGTAACTTCCTTAGTTACCCATGTAAGGGCCTTATCTGGGATATTCAAAGGGCACCTACATGGGTAGTACCCTTTGAATATCCCAGTTAATTCCCTAACATGCCCTGATGCTATCTGCATAGCATCGGGTTGTGTTAGGGGCGTTCTGGGGTGGAGCAGGGGTGGAGGAAGGGCTACACGGGTAGCAGTGATTTTCATTGCTACCTGCATAACCCTCTGTGCCTTAAAGATAGGTGAGAAAAAACCTTGCCTATTTTTAAGACGCAGAGGCTTCGTGGGCAGCAACGAAAATCGCTGCTACCCGTGTAGCTTCTACAGCTGCCGGCCTAATCCAGATATTCACTTCCGCTGGCGCAGAAGTGAATATCCAGATTAGGGGGGGCAGCAGGCAGGCTATGCATCTCCATGGCGCATAGCCTGCCCACCTCAATATCCGGCCCTGTGTAGCTAAAAAAAATCAGAAAATCAAGAAATGATTAATTTTGATCACCAAAGAAGACACAGCATCGACACGAATTACCACTATCCATGCGCCCAGAATCTGGACATGGCCTGATTGTACCCAGTGCTGATCCTGCAGGGGCTAGACATGCCCATGGGATCAGAATTGGGTGCAACTGGCTGGACATGCAGATCGTGCCCTGATTCTGGCCACCCGGATGTCCAATTCATTACCCGGACGCCAGCCTGGCTCTTGCATGCAGCCTCATGTGACCATCAAAATATTTTTTCCCCACAGCCCGACCCTCGTTTGGGCCTACTGTGACCAGGGTTGGGCTGCTGGGAACCCCCTGCACCCCCTCACCTTGCATCTCCATGCCATCTGCTGCAGGTGCCCCCATCTAGGGGGACTTATTTCACATCCATGGTGGAATAAATCCCCCGTCTACATGGCTGACCCCGGACGTACAGGACTGACCTCAGAATCGGCCCTGTATGTCCGGGTTCAGGTACCCACCCACTCCCTGCCCTCGCTCCTCCTAGGGACCACCCCCTCCTGTCCATGAACAGAGCTCCCCACACAAGCTGCTTATACATGCGGGGAGTTCTGTGAGCAGAATGGCCATCCCAGAGTTTAGCAAGTCTGGACATCCAGATCAGACGTCCAGACCCACTAAACACGGTTCAGAATGACCCCCATTCTGTTCAAAAAGCCTAAGTGGATTACAAACTAACATACCCAATTAAGTAAACCCAATTCAAAACATGACTACCTACACAATAAAAGGAAACAATAAAAACATAAATTATTCAATACATAAAATAATCAACAGTCCAAATAATCTTAAATTTAAAAAAAAAAAGATAAAAAAGCCTGATTAAAAAGGTGTGCCTTGAGCTTCATCCCAAATACAAGCATGCCTGTTTCCAACTATAGCTGTAAAGGAAAGGAGTTCCAAAGTTCTGGTCCACTGCATAAAGTGGGACCTAGGGTACATTTTTATTTTATTTACCTCATGCCTTTCTAGTGGCTGTTCAAGATGAGTTACTGTTGATATTTCGCTGAAGGGATTATAATCTAAGTTTGTACCTAAGGCAATGGAGCATTAATTGACTTGCTCAAGGCGTAACAGTGGGAATTGAGCTGTGGTCTTTCTGGTCCCAGGCTGCTGTCCTACCATGAGGCTACCCCTCAACTCTGAATGCATTAATGTGTCTTTTAGGGTGATAGTGCCTTTTAGTAAATCTAAAGGGCCCATTTATTAAAGGGCACTATGGTATTGCACCCAACATACCGATAACATGCAAATCCATGGTGCATTAGGGCAACACCATGGCATTCACTGCTGGGGACATGGAAGGCATATTCTTGGCTGTTAACACAGTGTATGAAGTTCTGCCACAACACAATAATAGTGTGGGTATACTTATCTGCACCTGTAGAGGTGGCATTATATGTACACACGCTATCATTGGAAACAGCCATGCTATTAACCCACACATCAATGGCAAGTGGGACATGTAGAACAAAATCCATGCAAAATACAGGCAAGCCAGTCAACAACTGCTGGAAAGCAATGAGCACAAATGCTCAAAGCCTAGTCAACAAAGTTCCTGACCTGGAAGCTCTAATGGTGGAAACAGACTTGGACACTGTGGTCATTACAGAAACATGGTTTAATGAGTTGCATGAATGGGATATAGCCATAGCTGGTTATAATTTATTTAAAAGGAAGGCAGAAAAAGAGGAGGAGTAGCCCTATATGTCAAAAGCAATATTAAAGCTGCTGAAATGCAGGGGACGTAGGGAAAAGAAGAAGTGCTGTGGATTATGTTGGAAAGAGGAGATGGCACTATCAGCTATGCTGGTATAGTCTACAAGCCTCCAACTCAAACCAAAGAAATGGATAGAGACTTGATTACAAAGGTAGCCATGAAGGGGGAAGTGATCATATTCAGTGACTTTAAGCTACCCGCTGTGGATAGGAGTATTCCTTCTGCAAATCTGGAAAGAAGTAAAAAAATTGTGGATGCCTTCCAAGATACATTACTCAGACAAATGGTGATGGAACCAACCAGGGAAAGTTTGATGCCTGATAGCAAGCGTCCTTCAGTAGAAGGACCCTGATTGCCAATGATTCAGTTTGTGCATGTGGATTATTTCATTCCCTGGCAGGGGAATTTGCAGAATCACATAACTTTTCCCTTAAAAAATGATTCCAGAAAAAGCTATGCAAAAATATTCAAAGAATGTTTCCTCAAAGCTAAATATTCAGATAGGGAAATGTGCATTGTTTTAGTGCTCCAAGCACACATTTCTATTAAACTTAAAGCAACTTGCTGTGATTAATAACAATAAAATATTGATGTGGATTAATCTCTGACCATGAGCAGCTGCAATGAATCAAAAGTGTCAAAGGACCTTTACTCTAGAAATAGTTACTACCAGATGCAAAACATTACTCTTTTAACCTATAATCTGCTCATGACAGTTTGTTTGAAAGACATTTTTTTGTCAGAGCTTGCATGTTCTGGGGCTTTTTAAATTATTTGCAGCATTAATATTTGTCAGCTGCCTCTGTACTCAGTGGTAAAGTGAAGCACTGGTAAAGTGCTCCCTATGTGCCTTTCTCTTAACAGTTTTCATGTGTGGCAAAAACAGAACCCTCTGAGAGGGGGGTTGTGATGTGAACGACCAGTGATGGCTAAGCTAGGTTAAATGTGCTCCTGCCAGATTGGTCTGATGCGGAGTTGCTGCAGGGGATGGCCTGCCTCATTACACAGACCACAACTCCTCTTTGTCTGGGCAATGACTTTAGCTGGGATTTTCACTCTACCAACTTCTATAATTTTGCATTAGCAGTACATTATGAGACATTAAGTTGTGGAGCTTTAGTTGATCTGACATTTTAGCATTGGAGCCACAATTATTTCTGTAAATTTCTTGAACAGGCAGAAACTTCAAAGGTGTCAAGGGAGACTGGCAAAGTCTGGCAAAGGGGGTCTTACTTGCCACTGGCCATCTGTTGTGCTAACGGTTGACAAGCATGACAGGAAAAAATTATTAGTAGGTGTCTAAAGAACTTGCCGGTTCAGGAGACATGTAGGATATGTTAATGTTTTTTAACTGTAGGCTGTCTCTCCATCTCCTGCTTTTTCCTTCTGCTGACTCACAGTGAGATCAAAATACCCTTAAGGCCCCTTTAACTAAAGTGGGCAAGGTTCCACTCTTACAGCATGTTTAGCGCAAAAATTAAGAGAAAACCTCTGCAGTAAATATCAGGGGTGTGAGCAGCATGCTCCCAGCAATTACCATAGTGGCATGTCCCATAACACACGTTAGATCCATGCGCAGTTACCGTTGGTGCACTTACTTCCAGCCATTGAGGAGGTGATAAGATTATACGTGTTAACTGCGGCATTGACAGTTACTGTGCGATCCCTGCAGCACTGACAGTTAACTCACGGCAATTGCCCCTAGGCTGATTGCAATGTGCCCTCCAAGCCCTCTCTCCTCCCCAACCACTCTGTTCCTGCCCCATCACACGATGTGCGGTTACCCTGGAAATCAGTGCATGGTAACTGTCATGTCAGCATGGCAACAGTTACCATGGACCCATGATGACAGTTATCATATGCTAAAACACGTGTGTTAACTGCACAGTGCACTTTAGGAAAAGGGCTCCTTAATGATTCACAAAATATTACACCTTATAGAAAAACATGAATATCTGGAAATCACAGGCCTGATACTGGACAAGGCGGCTAAGCAGCCGACAAGCACCTAAAAGAAACCACTCAGCAAAGGGGCATGAATTGTGAATAAGGCAGACAGCAGGCGGGCAAGTGTAGAAAATGGCCCCGATTGGAGAATGAGCAGCTGGTGGCGAAATACACATACCCAGGCAGTGCTGAGCAGTCCATATTTGCTGTAACTGCACAGACATGCCCAGAACAATATCATCCTAGAAACCATGGAAGGCGCAGAAGGCCATCCCAAACCACGCAACTGTACTACACAGGCAACCCCAAGGACATATATTGGTAAAAACACAGGCACAACGAGGACACATGGGTATGGTACAAAGACACACATGATGTGTGGGGGCGGGCAGAGCCAACTGTGTGATGGGCCTGGGCCTGGTCGTCACCCGTGTAGTGTCACGTGGGCCTTACCTGGGTAGTGACTTGCACAATGCCTGGGTAATGATCCGGCTAGTGCAGGAGACCCCTCCAGTTGGGCTGATACACAGCACTAGCATGGCAACCGGGTGAACCAAAAATTTTAGCCCGGCCAAAGCTGAGGCCCTGGCCAGAAGGTCCTGTGATATGAAGGGGTGCTCTATCCCCATGGGAACTATAGGGTCAATCTGTGGCTCTCTACAGCCATCTGGCATGGAATCCAGCTCCAGTTGCACAGGTGAGGAGCCAGGGGGATCTGAAGGGCCTGGGAGGACAGAGGGGAGATAGGAAGTTCAACAGGCCTCTGTGGACACACTGCCATAGGCCATGCAGTGGGGGAGGGATAACCAGGGAGGAAGGGTCATAAGTCCCCGGGTCCCGCACCTGCCCACAAGTGCAATGCCTAATAGGAAGTCCTGCTAAGCCAGGCTGCCAAGAAGACTATGACTGCAGGAAGCACATTAGAGGATGCAAGAGCACCCCCTTGCAGGGGAAATGGATTATATGCATTGGCAAGACAGACATCAATAGTGAGTGGGCAAAATCCCAGCAGCAGGGGCATGTAGTGGGGGGAGAGGCATGTGGCAATGGACAAAGGGGCCAGGGGGACCTTGTGTGGGGGACAGGAGGATAACCTGCAATGCCAATACCTCACCCACAGGGAATATGGGGTCAAGAGAACCCTGGAGACACTGAAGTGCCAATTCTGCACGATGCACCATCAGATGCCGGAAGAGATACAGCGCCTTAGGAAGGAGGTCACAGCAGCAGCAGGTAGGCGGGAGGCTGTGCATGATAAGGTACAGCAATGGGGGAATGTACCAGTGCCACCTGCAGGCTGACACTGCCAACCACCAGTACACACATGAGCTGGACAAATAACGCCAAGGGCCAACTGAGCAACACCAAGTGTGTGCAGTGGATGTTTGCACCTGGGGACAGAAGACACCCAGCCGCTAGGCCCCCTGCTGATGCACTGCAAGCACCCACCAGCACCAAACTGCCATAGCCCACAATGGGATACAGCACATGGCAGCAGGGGGCTAGACAGAAACATCTTACCCATGGTGCACCTCAGCGGACCCACATATTGGAACAGAACACCTCACTATGTGTGGAGCAGGGTAGCTAGCCAACAGATACCATGACCGAAACTAGCACATAGCACCGAAACTATGCATCTGCCCTTCCACAAGGAAACACGGATCTCTGGGGAACAACATGATATCACTCTCGCTGTTTTGCTTGATCTGTCTAGTGCTCGTGATCTTGTATGTCTGGTCTTAGATCCACTGTGTTGCAATGGTTCCAGTTATTTATCCCCTCCTGGTCCTATTATGTCTCACTTCAAGGATATTCCACATCTCTTTTCCCTCTCTACTTTGGCTTACCTCAGGGTCTGTCTTGGCTTCTCTTCCCTTTAATGTTGTCCTAGCAGCCTGGCCTCTCTGGTCCAGCTGCAGGGTGCCTCCACGTATGTCTATGAAGATGATTTCCTGCTACTGTTGCGTATTTCCCCTCTGTCCCCTGCTCTTCACTCTGTTAACTCTTGTCTGAACTCTGTAGTCTCTTGGTCACACTCCAACCATTTGAGTTCTAATCCAGCCAGTACATCCACACTCTGGACCTTGGGTTCCCCTCCCCCACCAGCAGTGTCACCCTCTCTTATAACATAGTAAATGATGGCAGATAAAGACCAGCATGGTCCATCCAGTCTGCCCAGTAAGATGGCTAGAGCTATACCCGCTGCTTTTTGAAGATTAGCCCCCTTTATTTAGGGTTATACCCATCACTCCATGCAGATTCCCCCCTCTGCTTTTAAAGTGTAAAGGTTATTAATACTTGCTTTGATTAAATCCTCATGCTATATAGGGCTCCTCTGTGTCTGTTCCATCCTTTTTTGAACTCTGTTAATGTTTTTGCTCCTATCACCTCCATTGTTTGCTCCCACCACCTCGATTGGGAGGGCATCCTTTGACATTACTTTAAACTTTACCTCCTTATTTATTTAACTGTGCTTATATACCACTTTTTCTACCAGTCAAAGTGGTGCACATTCAGGTACTGTATATATATTTTTACCTTATCCCTGAAGGGCTCACAATCTATGTTTTTGTACCAGAGGCAACGGAGGGTAAAGTGGCTTGTTCAAGGCCACAAGGAGCACCTGCGGGACTAGAAACTCCAGTCCTTCCGGCCCAAAGTTGCTGTCCTCTAGCAGGATTTGAACCCCTGACCTTGTAGCTTCATTTCATGTCCTCTGCTTCTACAGCTTCCCTGTCTTTGAAAAAGTTTTATTTGATTATTCATAATCTTTATGTATTTAAATATCTGTATCTTATACCCCATGTCCCTCCTCTCCTCCAGGATGTACATATTTAGGTCTCATATGATTTCTTGCGCAGGCCCCATATCATTTTGGTTGCCTTCCTCTGAATCATTTCAAGTCTTTTTATATCCTTTGCAAGGTATGGTCTCCAAAATGGAACACATGTTTCTAATGTGAAGGTGATGGCCAAAGCCAGAAGGATGCTAGCCTGCATATAGAGAAGCATAACCAGCAAAAGGAAAGAGGTATTAAAACCCCTGTACAAGTCATTGGTAAGGCATCACTCTGCACTCCTTCACATTAAATCTTAACTGCCAAGCATTAAAACATTATTCTTATTTTTCTAGATCTTTTCTCATGTTGTCTACTCCCTCTGAGGTGTCCACTCTGCTGAAAATCTTCATATCATCTGCAAAAGTCAAACTTTTCCTTTTATCCCTTCTGCAGTATCACTCACAAAGTATTGAACGGTACAGATTCCAAGGCCAATCCCCGAGGCACTCCACTACTTACCTTCCTTTCTTCTGAGTGAATTCCATTTACCACCATCCTCAACCAATTTCTGATCCATCCCCAACCTATTTAGTTTGTTTATCAGCCTCCAGTGAGGAACAGTATCAAAGGCTTTGCTGAAATCTATGTAGATCACATCCAGGGCATGCCCTTGATTTAGCTTTCTGGTCATCCAGTGAAAAAAAAAATCAATCAAATTTATTTGGCACCATCTTCTTTTGGTAAAGCCATGTTGCCTTGGATCTTGCAAGCCATTGGAAAGACCACTATGCTTTCTTTCAGCAGTATCTCTATTACTTTTGTTTTCCAACTCTTTTCTGTTACCACTTTGTGACGAGGGACCACATCAATCCTTCTCCAAACCCATGGGATCTCTCCCATCTCTAAAGATCTGTTAAATACATCCTTTAAAGGTCCAGTCAAAATCTCTTGGAGCTCTCTCGGTATCCTGGGATGTATCTAATCTGGTCCCATGGCCTTGTCCATTTTCAGTTTTGCAAGCTGTTCATAAACAACTTCTTCCATGAATGGTAGAGTATCTACTCCATTCCCATTAATACCTTTGTCAGTTATGTGTGGACCTTTTCCAGGATTTTCTTTTGTAAACATGGAACAGAAGAATTTGTTTAGCATTTCCACTTTTAACTTGTCACTTTCCACAAATTGGTCCTCAGCACCTTTGAGTCTTGCGGTTCCACTTCTGGCCTTCCTCCTTACCCCAATATACCTGTAAAACGTCCTGTCATTTCACTTCACATTTTTAGTCATTTTTTCTTCTGCGTGTACTTTTGCCATTCTGAATTCTCTCTTTGCCTCTTTTAGCTTTATCTCATATTCTTTTCTGTGCTCCTCTTTTTGTGATCTTCTGAATTCTGTGAATGCTGTCTTAACTGTTTTGTCTTTATTTTTGCAGCCACTTATTTGGAGAATGATATCCTTTCTTTTTCTTCCTGTGTTTATATACCTTTCTTACATTTAGATTCATTGCCCTTTTTATAGCCTCTTTCACTTTACCTTACTGACTTTTCATTTCCCTTCTATCTTCTCACCTGCTAGAAACTCCTTGAGGTATTTTCCCATTTTATTGGTCAGCATTTCTGAAATCAAGGACTTTGAGTTTGCTATGACTGGACTCTGCCATGGCAATTTTCTTAAATCACACTATGTGGTGATCACTGAAGCTCATCTGGGCATCCACCCAGACATTAGACACACTGGGCTTGATATTCCGAGCCAGTGGCCAGTAATGCTAACATGGCTAGCCGCAGGCACAGAACCTTAAAACTAGATATTCACTGTCGGGGTCATATCCGGCCACAGCATTGAATAACTAGGGGGATTACTAACTGGACAGCGGTGACACTGAGCCATTCCACGGCCAGTGACATGCAGCAAAAACCAGGCCAGGGTTATCTGTGCCCAACCTTCACCACAGCAGCCCAACACCACTGCTGTCTCCACTCGTAAATATCCTAGTGTCACACCTGACTCAGTGACATCCCTTGATTCACACATCAGTATTACTGTTAGGTGTTGCTTCCTTGCATAATGACAAATCCATTCTGTTCGATCTAGTCACCCCATCTCTGCCATTATCACACTGCTTTTATCACTGGTGCCGTCTAAACCCGATTACAGTAAATATCATTTATTCAGGTCATGCCAAATTTCAACCCAAACGATTGCAGCCCAGACAAAATACTACAATCCCTCCTTTACGCCATGCCACCAGATCCAATCATGTGACACCCATACAAATCAAATCCCATTGGTTGCCCATCCTACATCAGTCACAATTTAAGCTGCTCACACTCCTATATGACATCAGTCATACTGGCACACCAGCTCAGCTCTCTTCACAACTTCTCCCCTGTGAACCTCTTCGGGTCCTACATTCTATTCATGCTAATCAACTACATCTTCCCACTCCATCTCAGGCATATCGCAAAAGTTCTCGTCAGACTGCACCTCCCCTCTTGGTCCCTCTCCCTGGAACGCTATCCCTACCGAACTCTGCATAGGATCCACTGACCCCAGCTTTAAGCTTGCCTGAAAAAAAACATTTCTGCAAACAGGACATCACCCTTTCCTTGGCAAGTGTTTCTGCTCCCCACCCCCCTCCCCTATTGTTTGATCCCTGCTTTTTACTATCCTATCATGTTCCTACGTTCCTTGCCTGTTGTGATAAATCATGATTTCTATTATACACCGCGTCGATGTTTGAGAGGCAGCATGCCAAGCCTTTGGGAGACCACAAACCATAAACCATGATGTAGCTGTAGCAGGGGGCATGTCCTGACCCAGCCACAAACAGCAGGGAGGTAGTACACTGTAGCTGAGACCCCACATGCTGCGAGTGCCAAAAGCACATAGGGGAGCGACATCCATGGCAGACCCCCCCCAAGAATAGGTGGACAGAGGCACATGGGAGATACAGGGGTGTGATGCCCTGCACCCCTGATGCCACTACACAGCACAGCCCAGGGATAGACACAACCAAATGGCACAGGCTGCATGTCATTTGCAGGTCAGGCACCACCCAACACACAGACACAATGTGCATAAGTACACCCCCCAATAGCTGCGGGTCCCCCCAGCACATGTTGCACCCTGCAAACAGACATGGTGCACACCATTTCGGCCAGTCACTGGACACTCACATGGCACAAACTAGATGAGCAGCCAGAGACATCCGCCTCCAGCCCAATGTGAAAGACCACAGACCCATGGCAGCTGGGTGGCACATACCGGCCGCCATACAGGATACAGGAATGCAACACAGACACAGAGAGGAAGGGACAGCTGCAGACATGACCATAGGAGCAGCCATTGGGTGACAGAGACACAGACATGTGAGACATCAGCCAGGTAATAGCCTGCACTGCAGTCCTATGGGGCACAACCACCCCCAGGCTTGTGTGCAGCTTGTGCATAGGCTTGTGTGCAGCAGTGGAATGTGACCACTGCCCCCAGGGGACAGCACACCTGTAGCCATACCACATGTATGTCAAATGCAAATGGGGGTAGGGGGAGGCAGGCCAGCACAGACTTGCCTGCCCCAGACACCATGCAATGATATACAGGAGGCATGCATTACCCAAATGCAGAGGGGGTAAAATGCATGAATGCGGGAGGCCTGTGTGGGCCCCTATGTGTCTGCCGGGTATATACTTGTAGGTGCCCAGTTACACAAACCTAATGTTCCCCCATCCATCTTCCCACAGCCAGTGAAGCAGAGCCAGCATGTCCAATGCCCAGCAGTGTCCAGCTACCCTTGGACCAGCCAGCAGGCTGCCACAGCCTTCCAGTGGCACCACCACAGCAACCCTGGATGGTGGGGGTGATCAGCGAGCACCACCAGCAGATGGCCAGGACTGGGCCACAGCGGTGGTGGAGGCAGAGAGTAGCAAGGAGGAGAGCAGCACCACAATGGAGGAGGAATTGGTGGCAGAGGTGGAGGTGGTGGAGATGGATGTGGCAGAGATAGCAGAGTGGTGGGGTGCAGATAGGATGAAGGGAGAGCTGGCGAGGGCTGGTTGTTATTTGTTGACAGAGATTCATCATAGCAACCTTTCTGATATCTGTGGAGTGTGTTTCAGGTTTTGTTTCTGACAGTGTTTACCACCCCGGGGAGTGACCCCAACAGTATTGCGTACCCGAAAATCAAATGTAAATTTGTAACTCATGCAGTTGTAACCCATAGTTATGTTTGACGTGCAAGTTATCCGCTTCTGATCACTGGAAGTAGCGGTATACAAATGAAAATAAATAAATAAATAACAATGCCTGCACTGTGCCCAGGACTGATGTGGTGGCCAGGGCTGCCAAAAACCTCTATATTTGCAGAATGCTGGCATAGGTGTGGGAGTGTGTGTATGTCTATCCAGTGTTTTGTGCCTGCCTACCCCTTACTGAGCCCACACTGCTTGCACTGTTTCCAGTGTTAGCCTGCCAATGTGCATAATGACGAGCAAGGTACTGTGGGTATGGCCCGGTCAGGGCGGCCTGGGCAAGATGCATCTGAACAGGGCATAGGGCAATGGCTGGGACATTGTAGTGCCCGACCACCACCTGCACGGACAGGGTGGCCACAGCATGTCATGCTGGGGGGGGGGGGGTCACTCTCACCCTGACTGAGCAGTGACCATGCATGGCTAGGTTCCCCCATAGTGCTATACAGTATTTTGTTCAAGTGATATCTATGAGCATGTAGTTTAAATTTAATAGTCACTCAGGACCTAGCATCAGCAAAGTACTTTTAGTTTAAATTTAAAACACAGAAGAGAGCTTTCTGGTTAAATTTAGAACCCAGCAGAGAGCTTGTAGTTTAAATTACATAATACGTTAGAGCCTAGTGGCAGCAAAGAGCTAAAATTTAAATCAAATCAGAATATAGCTTAGCACAAAAGGCAAAATAGGGTCAGTACTCTTTGAGCAACAAATAAACTCTTCTAGAGACCTTTACAAAGAGGCCTTCTACCTAGGGGGCAAGAGACCTGTGAAACGTTTTCAATAGGTGTTAACACCAGGTGGCAGGTCAAAAGGCCATTTTGAAAGACTCCTTCTATCCAAGCATGGACTCTTAATCACCCAGGAAGTTGGTCACAGCTTACCTCAGGGGCCCAGGATATCAATGCTTGACCCAGTACAAGAAGGGACCCAGGATATCAATGCTTGACCCAGTACAAGCATTGTGGAACCTGTGTCTTTTGGGTAAACTGCTAGGTATGTATGACCTAGATTGGCCACTGTTGGAAACAGGATACTGGGCTTGATGGACCTTGGTCTGACCCAGTATGGCATATCTTATGTTCTTATGTTCTCAGCAGCACAGCCATAAATAGCTCAACCAGAGCTCTGTGATCCTCAGTCTTGAAGGACTAGAAAAGGGGACTGTTACTTCTGGAGAGAGATCTGCAATTGTGAGTATATACTTCTGGGAATTTTCTGAAAGGAATTCTTTGTATCAAAGCTACTTAATCTGTGAACCCACTATTTTTTGTTAAATCAGTCAGGGCCTAGTAGCAGCAGCAGTTTAAGTTTAAATTTAAAACACAGAAGAGAACTTTCTGGTTACATTTCATACCCAGCAGAGAGCTTGTAGTTTAAATTTAATAGTCACTCAGGGCCTAGTATCAGCAAAGTACTTTTAGTTCAAATTTAAAACACAGAAGAGAGCTTTCTGGTTAAATTTGGAACCCAGCAGAGAGCTTGTAGTTTAAATTTAATAGTCACTCAGGGCCTAGCATCAGTGTAGTACTTTTAGTTTAAATTTAAAACACAGAAGAGAGCTTACTGGTTAAATTTAGAACCCAGCAGAGAGCTTGTAGTTTAAATGTCATAATACGTTAGAGCCTAGGAGCAGCTAAGAGCTATAATTTAAATCAAATCAGAATATAGCTTACCTCAGCAGCACAAGACAGGGTACTGTGTAGCAGCCCTCTTTTAATAAGTGTTATTTCCCTCCCTCCCTCCCCAACACCCACCCACCCCTGGGATAATTGTAGCTTTATAGGTACTTACACATCTTAAAAAACAGGGAGGTGCTATCAGGTGAAGCTCGTTACCCAAATCAGTCATACACCATGGACCTGAGATTAATTAAGCTTCAGGTGAACAAGGTTTATTAAACGTATTAGGTACAGTTTTATTAGTATAAATATCCATAGCAACCCTTAGTAAGTAAAGAACTTAAAGATCTAAGCGCAAACTTAAAACTAAGATGCAGACATCAGTCCAGCAGCGAGATGGGGGCTTTCCAGTCTTTTGCATTGAGTGTCACATGTATGATTTTCTCCCATTTGGTGAGAGGTCTTACGTGTGCACTAGGTGCAAGGAGCTCTTTGCTCTCAGGGAACGAGTCCATTCTCTAGCGGCTAGAGTATTAGACATGGAAAACATAAGAAAGACAGAGAGGTACATAGATGAGACCTACAAGGATATAGTCCTGAAGTCCCACCTCCAGTCTGGCAGCATCCCTGTTGCCATGGAGGAGAGAGGTCACGTGACAGGAGAGCATCACCCTGGTGTGGCAGGAAGTGATCCTGTAACTAGGACCTGCCTCCAGGTGATGTAAATCCCTCTCGCACCGAGGAAGTTTCTCCAGGGCCATGTGCCCATGAGGGAAGGGTTAGGACAGCCGTTATAGTTGGTGATTCGATCATTAGGCATGTAGATAGCTGGGTGGCTGGTGGACTTGAGGATCACCTGGTAACATGCCTGCCTGGTGCGAAGGTAGTGGACTTCACGCGCCACCTAGATAAGGTCTTAGATAGTGCCAGGGAGGAGTCTGCTGTCTTGGTACATGTCGGTACCATTGACATAGAAAATTGTGGTAGGGAGGTTCTGGAGGCTAAATTTAGGCTTTTAGGTAGGCAGTTGAAATCAAGAACTTCCAGGGTAGCGTTCTCCGAAATGCTTCCCGTTCCACACGCAGGACCCAACAGGCAGGCAGAGCTCCAGAGTCTCAATGCGTGGATGAGACAATGGTGCAGAGATGAGGGTTTTGGATTTATTAGGAACAGGGGAACATTCTGGGGAAAGTAAGGGCTCTTCCGAAGGGATGGGCTTCACCTTAGCTGGGATGGAACCAGGCTGCTGGCATTAACCTTTAAAAAGGAGATAGAGCAGCTTTTAAACTAGATAATAGGGGAAAGCCGACAGTCGCCCAAGAGCGCATGGTTCGGAAGAATGTATCCTTGAAGGATACTACCAAAAACAGAGAGGTTCCAAAAAACAGTAAAGTAGCCCAAATGCCCTTGAGTATGGAGCAGAGTTTAAAGATCCCAAATTACCCATGTCTACCAATAGACAAATTAATACGAATAAAATACAGTCTCTAAAATGCTTGTATGCAAATGCTAGAAGTCTAAAAAATAAGATGGGAGAGTTAGAATATATAGCACTAAATGAGAGGTTAGATATGATTGAGAATATATAGCACTAAATGAGAGGTTAGATATGATTGAAATATTAGAGACATGGTGGAAGGAGGACAACAAGTGGGACACTGTGATACCTTGGTACAAACTATATCGTAATGATAGAGCTGATCAAATTGGTGAAGGGGTTGCGCTCTATGTTAGAGAGGGCATTGAGTCTGAAAGGATTAAAGTTTTGCAGGAAACAAAATTTGTGGTAGAATCTCTATGGATTGAAATTCCATGTAAAAAGGGGAAGGCAATGGCAGTGGGGGTGTACTATCGACTGCCTGGCCAGAATGAACAAATGGATGATGAAATGCTTAAAGAAATCAAGGAAACTAACAAAAGTTACAGCGCAGTAATAATAATGGGTGATTTCAATTACCTCGGTATCGACTGGGTCAGGGTCACGGCAGGACATGCTAGGGAGATAAAGTTCCTAGATGAAATAAATGACTGCTTCTTGGAACAGCTGGTTCATGAACCGACCAGAGGGGAAGCCATATTAGACCTAGTCCTTAGTGGAACACCAGATCTACTGCAAGAGATAAGGGTGTTGGGGCCACTTGGCAATAGTGATCATAGCATGATCGCGTTTGATTTAATTAGTGGAGGAGGGATAGTAAGGAAATCCACAGTACTACCTTTTAACTTTTGAAAGGGAGACTATGATAAAATGAGGAAAATAGTTAAGAAAAAACTAAAAGGAGCAGTTGCAAAGGTTAAAGACTTACATCAAGCTTGGGTGTTGTTGAAAAATACTATCTTGGAAGCCCAGACCAGCTGTATTCCAAGTGGAAGAAAGTCCAAAATACTGCCAGCATGATTTATAGGTGAGGTCAGAGAGGCTGTTGTTTGCAAAAAAGCATCTTTCAGGAAATGGAAAAAAGAGCCAAACAACGAAACCTGGAAACAGCACAAGCACTGGCAAGACAAATGCAAGGCATTGATAAGGCAGGAAAAGGGAGAATTTAAGAAGAAACTTGCTGCGGAAGCAAAAACACGAAATAAAGACTTTTTCAAGTACATTCTTAGCAAAAAACCTGTGAGAAAGTCAGTTGGTCCATTAGATGATAGAGGGGTTAAAGGGGCACTAAGAGGGTGACTAGGCGATAGTGGAGAGACTGAATGAATTCTTTGCTTCGGTCTTTACTGAGGAAGACGTAGGGATGTTACCCATGACAGAAGTGGTATTTAAAGGTGCAGAAGAATTGAAGGAAATATCGATACATTGGGAAGATGTATTACAACTATTAGATAAACTGAAGAGTAGCAAATCACCTGGGTCGGATGGTATACATCCAAGGGTGTTGAAAGAACTAAAAAATGAGATTGCAGACTTGCTAATAGTAATCTGTGAACTATCATTAAAATTATCTCTAATACCTGAAGATTGAAAGATCGCCAATGTAACACCAATTTTTAAAAAGGGTTCCAGGCATGATCCGGAAAACTACAGACCAGTGAGCCTGATGTCAGTACCAGGAAAAATGGTAGAAACCATCATAAAGAATAAATTTACTCAGCTTGGCCTAATGGGAGACGGCCAACTTGGCTTTAGACAAGGAAGATCTTGTTTTACTAATCTCTTATGTATTTTTGAAGGTGCGAATAAACAGGTGGACAAAGGCGAGTCGGTTGATATAGTGTATCTGGACTTTCAGAAAGCCTTTGACAAGGTCCCTCATCAGAGACTTTTGGCAAAACTAAAGAGTCATGGGATAGGAGGCAGTGTACTACTGTGGATCAGGAACTGGTTAAAAGATAGAAAGCAGAGGGTAGGGCTAAATGGCCAATTTTCTCAATGGAAAAAGGTGAATAGTGGTGTTCCCCAGGGATCTGTGCTGGGTCTGCTGCTTTCTGACATATTCATAAATGACCTGGAAAGTGGAATAATGAGTGAGGTTATCAAATTTGCAGATGACACAAAAATATTTAAATTTGTTAAAACCCAAGAGGATTGTGGAAAATTGCAAGAGGACCTTGATAAATTGGAGGACTGGGCATCAAAATGGCAGATGAAATTTAATGTGGACAAGTGCAAAGTTATGCACCTAGGGAAGAACAACCCAAACTATGGTTACACGATGCAAGGTTCCACGTTAGGAACCACCACCCAGGAAAAAGATTTAGGCGTCATTGTGGATAACATGTTAAAACCCTCAGCCCAGTGTGCTTCGGTGGCCAAGAGAGCAAATAGAATGCTAGGTATCATAAGGAAAGGAATGGAAAATAAAACAAAAGATATTATAATGCCTCTATATCGTTACATGGTGAGACCACACCTTGAATATTGTGTGCAATTCTGGTTGCCGTATCTTAAAAAGGATATAGCATTATTAGAAAAGGTTCAGAGAAGAGCCACCAAAATGGTAAAGGGGATGGAAGGATACTCCTATGAAGAAAGGCTAAAAAGGTTAGGGTTCTTTAACCTGGAAAAGAGACTGCTGAGGGGAGATATGATAGAAGTCTATAAATTAATGAACGGAGTGGAACGGGTAAACGTAGATTGATTGTTTACGTTATCAGAATATAGAAAGACTAGGGGACATGCAATGAAGCTACAGGGTAAACTATTTAAGACTAATAAAAGAAAATATTTTTTCACTCAACGTGTAATCAAACTCTGGAATTTGTTACCGGAGGATGTAGTAAAGGCTGTTAGTGTAGCTGGGTTTAAAAAAGGTTTGGACAAATTCCTGGAGGAAAGATCCATAAACCATTATTAAGAAGGGCCCCAGGATATCAATGCTTGACCCAGTACAAGTATTGTGGAACCTGTGTCTTTTGGGGAAATTGCTAGGTACGTGTGGCCTAGATTGGCCACTGTTGGAAACAGGATACTGGGCTTGATGGACCTTGGTCTGACCCAGTATGGCATATCTTATGCTCTTATGTACTAGCTAGCAGACTGTCTGCAGCTAGTATGTGTATGGCTGGAGCACCTTGCAGGGTGCAGCGGGTGGAGACTGACTGTGGCCTCTGCTGGTGAATGTCAAATAGTGGTGGGGGGCAGATGAGCTATTCCAGGCCTACTGTCTGTCTGCCAGTGCCCTATGTGATGCGTAAAGATCTGCATTGACTGCCCTGTAGGGTGCCTATTCCCCAGCAGGACTAGGGTTGATGGTCCCCTCTACTGCCACCATTGCAGAGATGTAGAATATGGATCTGTTGGTATGAGATCCTGTCCCCCACCCTGAACCAGAGGGGCAGGTTGGGTGGTTCTACATAATCTGCTTTTGGGTCCAACCACCACCCTTCACTTATAACATGTGACCATGGCAACCACACAGGATATGCACTATTCTGGGTGCATCATAGTCCACAAGGGCTAGTGATGACTGGGAAATACAGATGGACACAGATCTATCCTAGGTTGTCTGCAAGGACTACCTATCACACACTGGAACTGATGGGGCCTGTAGCATAGCCTATCTCAGCCAAGCCAGGTGCTGCGGACCTGGTGCTGGTTGCTTCACCTCACCCTCTGAGTGAGCACAGGAACCGCACAATGTCATGGTCTGTTGCTACTCTGTGCCTGTGACACACACGGTCGGTTCCCCCTACCAGGCCGGGGTGCTATAGAGGCTGTGATGATGAGAGCTGTGCTGAGCTGATGGAAACAGAAGAAAACAGTGAATATGCCTTTAAGGTGAGAGACAGGCAAGGTATTCACAGGGTTCAGACTGCATGCAAAGGAAAGAAGCACGTAGTTGCTGAAGCCAAGCCACACCCAAGCTCTAACGTAAGTGCAGGCTTGGAGAGTAATGATAATCACCTGTGCAGAGACAGGGGAGTGTTAGTTAGGAAACAGCTTTATAAACCCTGTTCAGAGGAGAGGAAAAGGAGAAGTGGGAAGTTTGACTTCGAGTTGGAGAATGGCTCCAGCAAGAAAGAAAGCAGCAACAGAGGAAGCAGTCCTTGTAAGAGAGGTACTCTTAATTCAGAAACCAGCAGATGGGTGGCTGGGAGAGTTGCTGACAATGAGGATCAGATTGCAGTGCAGAGTGTTCGTGAACCAGCTCAGAGAATTCAAGCTGCCAGAAGGTGGGTGAATACGGTTACAACTGGAAGTGACCAGAACCCAGCCGAGGGCAGAGAACCAGAGTTGAACACGATTGAAGCATTGAGGCAATTGATCCAGGGAAAGAAGCCCCACTCTCAAGGTACAAATATTCCATATCAGGGAGAGCAGCTGTGGAAGGAAATTCAGAAGTTCCTACAGAACAGTAAGCTTGAAGGAGTTAATGAAAACCCAGAGACAGACAAGCATTTCGTAGCACAGGAAGAAATGCAAATTGACTCTTTTGGGCAGGATTCTGTTACTGAGGAGTCTCCTATGGACTGTTCTTTGTGTAAGAAGGAAGTTTGAAAGTTGGTGATAAAAAGTGTTAACAGAAGAAGCTTTTTGAGAAACAGGGTTTACCTAGCCATGTGAATGCCAAGAACTTCTTCTAAGGTAAAGAACCCTTGCTTAATCTAGAGTTTGATAACCAAAGCAGCACATGATAAATGAAGAAATTTAGCTGTGCTGGACGAACAAAGGAAGCAGTGATTTACTTGCTGAAATGTTTTGATAAAAACAGCTGCACATGTTTAAAGGTTCTTTCAGTTTCTTCAGTTCCAGTTGCATATGTTTCCTGTTATTATTTATTTGGAGAATTATCCTTATGTCTGCATTGAACCTTAGTGCTTATGGGAACCTAAATAAAAATTCTTGTTTTGCCTTAAAAACCAACGGTCTCACACTACTTTGTCTTTGAGTAAACGAATCAACTACAAGTCCCAGAGTTCCCTGCTGGAGACAAGGATAGCAACTCTTTATTTAAGGACAAACATTGTCAGCCCTATGCCTGTAAGCCTTTGGCCCAGGCGAGGGTCACGACAAGGCACATACTCCATCTTGTGATCAGATGTGGGCTGCTGATCTGCATGTGCAGTGCTTCATGGGTACGGGTAGGTATACCCTATCCTGGTAACTACAGCAGACAGTTTGTGTGGTGACCTGCTGTCTTTCTGTAGCCAGCCAGCGGTGTGTTGGATACTATAGAGCTGTAACCCACTGGTTATGTCAATGACTGCAAAGGTAGGGGTCATGGGTTTGATCCCACAGTGGTGTTATTTAATGAGGCTGTCTGAGGCTTTTCCTTTTGATTTAAATCAATGCTGCCAGCAGAAACACCCTCACAGTGCGTAGCCTACTGTGCCTCATAAGGCGCCATATGAGCACCCTATAGGGTACATTATAAGGTTCCTTGGTGGACAGGGCACTTTATAATGTGCCCTATGGAGTGCCTTTTAGGGTGCCTTATGCGGCACCTTAGGTTACGGCACTGTGAGGGTGTTTTTGCTGGGAGCACTGATTTAAATTAAAAGGGGGAAATGCCTCAGACAGCACTGATTTACATTACAGAAAGGAAATGCCTCAGACAGCCTTTTTACACAGCATCACTGCAGGATTGAACCCATGACCTCTATATCCACAGTCATTGCAGTAACCAGTGGGCTACATCTTTATAGCTTCTTACACTCTGCTGGCATGAACTTAGGGTTAACACGCGTTAATGTGCCACGGCGCCCACTATCACACGATACAGATTCTTGCTACCTTGCCGCTGGACTGCCCACTACCTTATATGGCATTCTTCACATAACGCTGCAACTAGCGTCAGTAACAGTAAGACGGTTTAGTAAACATACCCCTTAGTGGAGGTTTTACAATGAGACATATCAGCACATTTAAATATGAGAAACACAATATCATTAAGAAAGTATCTCTACACTTCAATGTTTGCTTAATTGATGTTCCTAAGCACACCATTGTTACTGTTGATGGAGTAGCTCTGTTTTATTTAGATGCAGATGCTGTTTCTACTGAAATCCAGGTGCTGGATGTGTTTCGAGGCCATGACATTAACTTCACTGAAGCTTTGAACTACCTATTGGACTATAAGGACTGTCCATTGATCAGGAGAGACTTGAAATCATTGATTACAACTTTGATTCACATGATGTGGACATTTTACAGACTGATTTTATGTCTCATGCCATTGTGGTTGTCTTTGCCATTCTCTTGGCAATCCAATTCTTGATTTCCTTATATCAGCAAAGACAGATTTGTACTCTGTGTAGTCTTGTATGCCATGGACCTCCACTGCCCACCATGCGTCTGCAGGATTTGATGGAACGTCACCTCATTGCCTATGATGCCGTTAACTTTTCAGTTATGCATTACTTTTAACTTAGTTGTTTCATTCATCAATGAAAGCTCCTGTTTTGTTTACTAACAACTGATGCATTTAGGTGGTCAGTTGAAGTTTGTCATAACGCGGAACCTATGAAGGAAATAGTTTTAGAAAAAAACACTGTTTTACATGGAACTGAGAAGATGCAGAGAGCGCAGTTCCAGCGCAGCACAGCCAGAGGGCGTATGAGCAGTTCCACACAGCCAAGAGCAACGTGCTCTGACACAGATTGCATTAGTAGCAAGCAGTTTCACCTGAGATCAAGCCCAAAATGTTCAAACCAAAAATCCCTTTATAAAGGAAACCAGATGGTAGAAGAAAGGGGCAGCAGCAAGGAGAGCAGTAGTAAGAGCCAGCAAAGCAGCAAGGAGAGCCGTGGAAGCAACAGGAGTGACAAAAGTAGCCTAACCAGGAACATAGCCAGAAGCACAGCAAGTATCACTGCAAGAGGCTCAGCAAGAGGCTCAGGACGGAGCACAGTCTGGAGCAGCAGTTTGGATAGCTGTGGGAAAAGGAACCTGGAACAGGACAGCTTCCATGTGCAGCCAACTCAAAGAGACAGAATCCAAAGGAGTTTCACTCAAAGGGATAGAGTCCAGAGAGGTCAAACATATTGGGACAGAGTCCATAGCAAAGCAAACAGAAGAAGCAGTCTGCCGGATAAAAGCAACTCTTCTAGCCCAAGTAAGTTCATTGTATCAAACTAGCAAGGAACAAGGAGGGGAAGTTCCTACTACAGAGATACCTTTGCTAAGAACCACAAAGGGTGGAAATCCATACCGGGTTTGCCTGATAGCCCTGAAAGCAGAGCACTGCATAGAACAGCTTGTCTGCCTGAGAAAGCACGTTACAAGGAGAGCTCCGGGTGTGGCAGCTTAGAGAAGCCAAGGTATGCAAAATCCTTAATTCTAAGAGAAAGTTTTACTGATGAAAACCCTGTTCAAAGAGTTAAACTTTATAAGGGGAGAAGAAGTAAAACTGACCTTTTAAAAGCATTTCCCCAAAGCTTAGTAAGAGAGTTTTACGGGAAGCAAAAGAATCCCTGTGAGGATTAACAGGGAGTGAAAATTATCATTCATCTGAGGAGGGCAGTGACCCTGAGTCAATGGACTTTGAATATGAAAACAGTATTCCCATTCCTCAGGAGTAGCCGATGGAATGTAATCTTTGTTTAGCAGCTAGCATGAATTCCCTGCAGGATTTCTAGAGAGAGAAGAACTCTGCTGATGGTGAAGTTTGTAACCATTTCTCTGCTGATATATTAATTTGTTTTGATTTAAAAGAAGACTTAGCCCGGACTTACACTTAACTGTGAAACCTACAACAGTTGATTGTTTGAAATGTTGGTGGAACCTTTTTGTTAAAGAGAAGGACTGTATTTATTTTCTTTGTGTCTTACTGAACCTTAGTGTTGACCGGGGAAATAAAGCCTTGTTACTCTACACTTCGGCTTGAATCGTTCTTCATAAGGAGTTCTGTACTACAAGGACCAGAATCCTCTAGGCCCTTTAGGTCAATCACTCCTTAAAAATTAATTAAAATGCGCCAGATGCCCTTACTCCAACCAACCACCAGGGGCACCTGGTGACTTAATGGCGTAGTTGTTGGATGTTGGGACAATGCCCTAAGACGCTAAAAAGAAAGGAAGAAACCACTAATACTGGGTGAGAAAAACCCGGAACGGATTCGAAGAAATCCCGAACCGGATTCAAAAAGAAAACCCGGACTGGAGTCCAGGAAAACCCGAACCGGATCGAGAAAAATCCGGATTGGATTTGAGGAAAACCAGGACCAGGAAGACGAGACCAGGAGCGGAGGTCATCAGTTGCTACCAGCAGTCGTAGAAGGCTACGTCGTGGAGCTGCTGCAACCTTGTCTGGGAGCTCGAGTCTACTCTACTACCAGGTAAAGGTAGAGGGGTAGAGTGGTCTGGATACTGGTGGGAAAAAAAAAATTAATAAAGGAGAAAAAAAAAAAGGGAGAAAAGGGCTAAGTGTTTGTGGACCACACTTGGTTTTGTTTTCTTTTCTTTCTCTTTCCCCTAGGTAAATTCCCTCAATATGGAGCAGAAGGAATTAATAGAGTGGATGATGATGCAGTTTGAGAAACAGAGAGTTCTTGCCTGTCAAACCCAGCAACAAGCCATACTAGCGTTGCAGGAACAGCAGAAGCCCTTTTTACACCTAATGGAGGCTTGGGCAGCCCAGCAACAAAAGGTGCCGGAGGGAGCCTCCAGTCAACAGGGACAGGTTTCTGGACTGGGCAACTGGCCGGTAGGACCAGCCGCCTTTGATTCTCTGACCATAGGAAAACTAGCAGCCACCGATGATATCGACGACTTTATTGACTCTTTCGAAAGGATAGCTAGTTCAGTAAAGTGGCCTAAAGAACAGTGGTCAATTAGGCTAGCAGCTTCTCTTACAGGGGAGGCGCTGTCTGCCTATCGGGCAATGCCAACCGCATTAGCGGCGGATTATACCGAGGTGGTGAAAGCCATACGGGAGCGCTTAGGCCTAACAGCCCTCGTATATAATCGCATGCTGCGAGCCGCACGCCTTAAGAAGGGTGAGACTCCGAAAGTATTAGGCCATAGGCTTAGGAGCTTAGCGGAAAAATGGCTAAGACCTGCTGGTAAAAATGTTGAAACGATTATGGATGAAATAGTCCTAGAACAGTTTATGCATGCAGTGCCCAGCAATGTGCAGAGCTTCCTAATTCTACAAAATTGTAGCACCACAGCAGATGCCATTGTTTTGACGGAAAGATATTTGGAGGCGGATTTGGCCACCCAAAATTCTAAAGAGGTTTCCGAAAAGGCAAGCGGTGCGTACAAGCAGACCTTAGGAGCTCTCTCTCATTGTAAGACACACAATGTAAAATGTAATAATGCTTTATCAAGGAATGCTGATAAAACATGTTTTACTTGTGGAAAGACCGGTCACGTGAGAACTGAGTGCCAAGCACGTGTGGCTCTCCTAGGAGAGAACCAAAAGATACCGTGTGAAGGTTTAATCTTGCATGTGTTTGTGCAAGGGGTTCCAACTAAGGCTCTACTTGATTCCGGTGCGGATCAAACAATGATCTCTCGCAAGCTTTGGTCCATAATTAAGGAGCGAGCAGAGTCCGCACCGGATCAACCAGAACGCCATGTAAAAATAAAATGTGTTCATGGCACTGCCACTTTGTATCCTGTCTATAACCTAACTATAAAAGGTTTGGGAATAATATAAAAAATGTTAGTAGCGGTTGTACCCAAGTTACCGCAGGAGTTAGTCTTAGGTCGAGACTGGCCCCCCTTTAAAGGAGCGTTAAAAGAAGGATTAAATCCCCGCGAAGTTTTTGTCTCCACGTGTTCCCAGGCAGAGAGTTCTGAAAAACCTTCTTGTTCACGTGACGCAGATTTGGGAGACCTCCCTTCACATGATGACTTAATAGCTGATTTCTCAATGAAAATTAAAAAGTCAACGGCAGAGAAACATAAGGAGAAGCAATGCCGCTCTCAAGGCCGGGCAGACTTGGAAGCAGGGAAAGGATTGCCCTGGATTCCCGCGGAATTGGTGGAAAAATTCCCCTCATTTATAAAAGAGCAAAGGGATGACCCCGCGCTAAAGCGGGCGTTTGAATACGTCCCGATACCTACCGCAGGTCTGGGATGCTTTTGGAATCCATCATCTGAAGACGTCGGCTTATCATCCCCAATGTAATGGGTTAGTCGAACGAATGAACCAGTCTATAAAACAGATGTTGCGTCGGTCATTAGACAGGGAAATGACCGAGTGGGATGTGATCCTCCCATTCATACTGTATGCCTGCAGAGAGAGGACGCAAAGTTCTTTAGGTACTTCACCGTATGAACTATTGTACGGGAGATCACCCAGGGGAGTGCTGGACATTCTCCGGGAACAGTGGGTGGAACCCATAGAAGATGAATGTGGCATTCCACAATTCTTAAAAAAATTAAGACGCCGTCTAAAATGAACTTCCAAGCTGGCTGAAGAGAAACTGAAAAATAGTCAGCAAAAGCAGCGCTTAGGCTTAATACTCCTCGTATATAAAGACAGAGGTAGACATAGATAAGCATAGATAAACCAGGTCAACTGGGTGTAGCTGGAAGGTTGTATGCAGAGGCAAAGAGACAGGTTTTGAGTAATGACCGAAAGGTAATATAATTCTCTTCCAAACGGAGCGGGGTGGGTAAAGAATTTCAAAGAGCTGGACCGTAGAAGAAAAAGGAAGAGTGGCGTGTAGATTGTAGATGTGCACGAGACGATGGGGGAAGATGGAGTCGATTAATATGAAGAGAGCGGAGACTACGTGTGGGGGTGGTGAAGTGGAGAAGGTCAGTAAGGTATTGAGGTGTATGTGTGTAAAGGGTACGGTGAACTAGGGTTAGTATCTTGAATCTGATGCGGTAGTCGACTGGGAGCCAGTGTAGGTGAAGCAGTAAATGGGTAACATGGTCATAGTGGGAGGAATGAGAGATGACTCTAGCTACGGTATTTTGAATGAGTTGTAGCCGACTAAGTTGGACTTTAGTGATACCGGCAAAAATGGAGTTACAATAGTTTAGTCGTGTTAGAACTGTAGATAATGTGAGGGTGGTCAGGGCTGAGGGGGACAGAAAAGGGCGGATAGACCAAATTTGCTGGAGAAAGAAATAAGATGTCTTAGCTAGGTGCGATATGTGGTCTTTGAAGGTGAGGTTTGATTCGAGGAGGACACCAAGGTATTTGAAGGAGGAGGCAGTAGGAATTGCAGAGTGGTTAAGGGTTCTAAATGTGAACTAGATGGCTGTGGTTTTGGTGAAGTTGAGGTGGAGACAGTTTGAAGATAGCCAATTGGAGACGAGAGTAAGACATGAGTTCAAAGGTGTGAGATCTGGGTGAAGCTGATTAGTGTGGTGAATGATAATTATGTCATCCGCATAGAAAAAAAGTAGTTAGACCGGTCTGCTGGATACGAAGGGCCAGTGGTGTAAGGAAAAGATTGAACAATAAGGGGACCAGAACAGAGCCTTGAGGGACACCACAGGGAAGGGGGAAGGCATTTGAAAGAGAGTGTGGGTCTGTAGAGGAGGCTATGGAGAAGGGACGGGAAGAAAGGAAGGAATGAAACCAGTGAAGGACAGTACCACGGAGGCCTGCGTCCCGTAGTCGTGAGAGGAGAAGGGAGTGATCTGCCAAGTTATACATTGAGTAGGTTAAGTACACTGTACTACCAAGTTTGAAGTTATACTCATTGCCTTGATTGAGTTGATTTGATCTTAACTATATCATTTCAGTATTAACTTCTGTTACCACTTGTGTGTATAATTACTCATGCATTATTGCTTCTAATGCAATTATTATGCTTAGATTAACTATTATTAGACTTTAGTTAACCATGTCATTTGGTTCTGACCTGCACAGCAGCCTGCTAGTTAGTTAGATTTTAAGTTAGAATACACCCCCTTTGTGGCTATGCCCATCTTAAAAAAGGGAGAAATGTAGGGCTGGTACCTGTTCAGGATCTAATGCCTGAACCACTAGCTTGGCTTCCTGTTGCAAGATGGGGCCTGCTCTGAACCAAAGACTGAATTAAAGAAGATGGATTCCTGTTTTGTTATAACTCAGCATTATAATTTGCAGATCAAGCAATTTTGCCAGTTTATGAAACTTCACTGTAAAAGCACTTTTACAGCTGACTATTTGCAGAAGAACATGGCTGTGACCTTCATTGTGCTAGCATTTGCAACAATGTATGAACCGGCACCTTAGCAATTTTAGCATGATGGACCTTTGTTTGCAGAAGGACCACCTATTAGCTGTTACTGGATTTGCTGAAGATGACATACAGGGTTCGAGTCTAGCCAATCACCATGTCTTCAGGACAAAGAATTATAAGGCTGTACATCAGAACCCAGAAAGTCAGAAAGAAAGAAAGAAAGAGAGAAAGAAAGAAAATGGAGAAGAGAAAAAGAGAACAAAATGCAGACAGATACAGCCTTACAAACACATCTGCTGCACTCTGAAACACACAGAGGCTGGCAGAACACCTGAGAACTTTAAACCTTTGATACAGACTGTTCGCCTGCCCCCCCTCTCTGGCTGGATAATCAGATACTGTCCAAAGGAAAAACCTCTAGACAGAGTGAAATTCTCCCCCACAGACCTTCAGCTGAGTGTGTGACCACGCAGTTCATTTCAGCTGACGTTGGACCACTACCCTACTTTGACTTTGTGACGTGCTGGAGATAATTTCCCAGACCCTGCCATGAGTATTCTGGTGAGAGCTAAGGTACTGGTCTTTAATTTCTCCTGGAGGTTGGGGCTAGCTTAGACAGACAGATGTACATTTGAGTGCAAGTGAATCAGTGACATTGGTTCCTAAAACAGAGATTAGATCTCTTGGTAATTGTAACATAGGGCTGAATGACATACTACCTCAGAAAGCTAATTTATTCTAATATTGCCACTATTTTTGCTATCAGAAATAAAGTCTAGCTTTCATACAAACAGGGCTGGTTCTTGTGTTATCACTTGGTTTCTTTGCCAGGTGGTCCTATGGAATCCTGGGAAAAGGAGTGTAGCAGTTTTCCCTTAGACAGACTGGGTATTTATATATGTGTATTTATCTGCTACTGATAATATTTCCTACAGGCTCCATCAGAAATGTCAACCATATGTGAGGACTTATTCCTGCTGTCCACGGAGAACACCTGCTACAGGCAAGTGGCTACTTTTTCCCTACTTCTCTTGAGATAGGGGTAACCCCAGGAGAAAGACTAGGATGTGAAATCCTGTGAGCAGAAGCCCTAAAAGTAGGGTGGGTGGGGCTTCCAGTCAAAAGTTGGTTATAAACTCCCAAGGAAGACAATTGCTGGTGGTTGGAGGAAAATCTAGTCTGCTGCTGAACCGGCAGTCTTCAGACCCAGAGCCTATGGAGGTAGACACCCAGGATCCAGAGGAGCCAATGAAGGATGAACTGAAAAAGGAAGCCATGAATGTTGTTGTTAAAATGAAGTGAACCCTGAACAAAGCCTAGCAGGTAGGAGAAATTGTTTATTGTTGGATTGCTGTCTGAGCTACCAACATGTATCTTTAGAGGAAAGCCTGTTCTGAATAGTGGTTGCAACCATGCTGAGATAATAGACTGAACTGATAATAGACTGAACTGCTATGAAAAATCCTCCTTAGTCGCATAACTTTTTCATTAATACAAAGACTCTTAAGGGGCCAAATGGGTGGTTGGTAGCAGCAGTCAAAGTAATGCTAATGAGGGAGGTGGACCCATCATTAACAGCCAGGTGCCTGCTAATGTGAGGGAGGAATAAGCAGAGACTCTAAATGCTTGTTGCAGCTTTCTGCATTATGAGATGACAGTACTGTGTAACAACTCTGTAGAGCTCTGCAGGATAGCAGGAAGCCAGAATCCTGCACTGCTAAATCGGTTGGTTGAATTTAGTCTGTGCTGGACTGCTTGGGCATCGTGAGACTAACTTTTGAAGTATGATGTGACTATTTCAGGTACTTTCTTCTTGAGAAGGACTTCCCTGTGACTACCAGCCTCATGGGGTGCTTCACATGCAATGTTTAGAAAAGAACAAAATGCATAGCTCAGACACAACAAAAGTAAACTATTTGATTCTGTAAGTGAAAATATGCAAACCTTAGATTTAAAAATATATGCAAATATAAGCTTGGAAACTTTGTTGCTCCATTACTCAATTTTATGTATGCTAAACTAAAACGCATATAGAATAATTTCTAAAA
The DNA here is from genome assembly GCA_033557465.1 of Ichthyophis bannanicus. NCBI lineage: Eukaryota > Metazoa > Chordata > Amphibia > Gymnophiona > Ichthyophiidae > Ichthyophis > Ichthyophis bannanicus. The sequence goes on from CM066036.1 coordinate 204,342,383, forward strand.
AAGGACAAGGAGAGGGGAATTAAGACATTCATGGCAGGGTGAGGAAAAGGCTCTGCCAAACACAGAGCATCCTATAAAAGGATGTGCAGTAGTGCATCTCGGGGTCTCACCATGTCCTCCACAGAAGTGATTTTAAAAGGCTGCACTGGGGGAAAAAAGTGTGCACCTTACTCCAAATGTATGTGGGAAAAGCTTTTTAAAATAACTGCGCCCAACGTGCACATACCCCCAATCCTCTCCCACAGCAATACAGTCATCCACACTCTCTGATCACTCCCGATATCAGACAGCCCTCATCACCCCCCTCCTTACACTTGTTTCATTCCATTGCAGGCTTCAACTGGAAATGGAAGCCCCTCTGAGTGGACCCCTTCAGCATCAATCCCCCTCACTCTGCTCCTAGTGGATTTCCCAGCAGAACCCCCCCCCCCCACCTCCTGGTCCCATTTCTAGCTCTCTGAACACAATTAAGAAGTTAGAAATGAGAGACGGGGCTAAGGGGGCTAGATTTACCAGAGTGGAGAAAGAGTGAGCAGGGGTAACTTGCAGAGAGTGGCAGTGACGACCCTAAACACCTTGCTGGACAGACTAGATGGGGCATGCTGGCCTTTATCTGCCATCATGTCCTCTGTTTTTTTCTATGATTGGCTATCGGGACAGCAGATGTAAAGCAGCATCAACCTCATACGTATGTAACTGAGATAGTGACTTACATCATAGAAGTGTTCTGCGATGTCATCATTCTCATTTGTATACTGGATATACGAAGGAATGAGGACATTGGAACATGGAGGATTCAATGTTACATTTGTCTTATGATACCCAGTTGTGGCACAAGGGTTTCTTCCACCCTAGACAGACCCTCCATGCTACGGCCCCTCCCAAAAGACTGCGTCTCTGTCCAGCCCACCATGCTGCCCTCCCTTGCGCTGAAGTGGCATTGGCTGAAGTGCCGTTTTTGCACTGTGTTGGGCCTTAAAGTGCCCTCAGGCATGCACACTCATGGCCTGTAGCTCCTGCCCCCTGAAATGCAACTTTCTTGGAGGATGGGCAGGAGCTGCAGGCCAGAACTGCGTACAAATGCACGGTATTTTAAAGCCTGTTCAGCTGCTGGTTCCTGGGGGTTTCGGGAAGTGATGTCACCCACCAGGGTTTGCCGTTCTAGGTGACTGCCTAGTTCGCCTAGTGGACGGGCTGGCGCTGATGACACCTTGGCTATGAGCCATCTAAGGCCCTATTTCAGAAAAACGTATTCAGATATGCGATGTCATCACACCATCTCCTATTTAAAACTGTTAGCAAAAATAATCATTCAATAGATTCACTAGCTTTACCACACACATTTATATACATCTGTCTTGATAGATCAAGTAGATGAAAGTCAGATGACATATACTACCCTTTATATAATGACATGCTATTATTGAAACACTTTACATAAGAACATAAGAGATGCCATACTGGGTCAGACCAAGGGTCCATCAAGCCCAGTATCCTATTTCCAACAGTGACCATTCCAGGTCTCAAGTACTTGTTGGGTTCCCAAAGTTGTACACATTCCATGCTTTTTGTCCCATGTGTAAGCAGTGGATTTCCCCGTTCCTCTTTGATAATGGTTTATGTTGAATTTTGCATGGAGTTTTCCTCCAGGAACTCGTTTAAACCTGTTTTGAACCCAGCTACACCAAGATCTTTTACTAAATCCTCTGGTAACGAATTCCAGAGTTTGATGATGCGCTGAGTGAAAAAATATTTTCTCAGTTTAGTTTTAAATGTGCCATATTGTAGCTTCATTGTGTGTCTCCTAGTCTTTCAGCTTTTTGAAGGAGTAAAAGACCAATCTATGTTTACATGTTCCACTCCATATACTATTTTATACACCTCTATTGTATCTCCCCTCAGCATCTCTTTTCCAAGTTGAAGAGCCCCAACCTTTTTTAGCCTTTCCTCATAGGGATATCCTTCCATCCCCTTTACCATTTTGGTCACTCTTCTCTGTATCTTTTCCAGTTCTGCTATATCCTTTCTAAGATATGATGACCAGAAATGCACACAACATTCAAGGTGTAGTCGCACCATGGAGCAATACAGAGGTATTATAATATCCTTGGTTTTATTTTCTATTCTTTTCCTTATGATTCCTAACATTCTATTTGCTTTCTTGGCCGCAGCTGCACACTGGGCAGAAGGTTTCAATGTACTAGCAACAATGATTTCCATATCCCTTTCCTGAGTGGTGATTCGTAATGTGTTACCTTGCATTGTGTAACTGTAGTTTGGGTTGTTCTTCCTGAAGTGCATAACTTTGCACTTGTCCACATTAAATTTCATCTGCCATTTGGATGCCCAGTCTCCCAATTTTTTCAAGCCCTTTCAATTTTTCACAATCCTCACTCATTATTCCCATTTCCAGGTCATTTATAAATATGTTGAAAAGCAGCAGGCCCAGCACAGATCCCTGGGGTACTCCATCTTTCTCCACTAAAAAAAATTGTCCATTTAGTCCTACTCTGTTTTCTATCTGTTAACCAGTTCCTAATCCTGAATAGTACACTGCGTCCTATTCTATGACGTTTTAATTTCCTGAAGAGTCTCTCATGAGGAACCTTGTGAAAGGCTTTCTGAAAATCCAGATAAACTACATCAAACAGCTCAGCTTTATCTACTTGTTTATTCACACCTTCGAAAAAATGTAAGAGATTAGTGAGTCAAGACTTTCCTTGGCTATGTTGGCTTCCTGCCATTAAAACATGACTATCCATATGTTCAGTAATTTTCTTCTTTATAATGGTTCCTGCCATCATGATCTATATTTCTGTTTCTTTCTCTCTCTGCAGTTTCTTGCTCTCTCTGTTATGCTTCCTTTGTTACCATGTCACACTTACATTTTGATGTTCTTGATTGCTGCAAGATCATCAACTTGATTATTTTTTTGTCAGCCAGGACTTTCCCTTTCTCCATCTGGTACCCTGGGACCAGCATGGGAACCTAGAGGGCATACCTTGCAGTGTAGTCTTGCTTACCCATGGAAGTACACATCTGTCTACTTTGATACTGAATATTAGGCCCCCTTTTACTAAGCCTTGTTAATGGCAAAAGTTAATGTGTGATAACTGTAAGATCTCTGTGTTAACTATTGAGGGTGGGATCGGTGTTATCTGCTGTGTTAACAGTTAATGCATGGTCAGGGTCAGCCCGGTCTCGCCAACCCCCCCAGCTGCCGCTGCCGTCTTCCCCAGCTGCCACCACTGCCACAACCGCCCCACCCCCAGCTTCCACCAATTCCATCTCGGAAGGGGGAGGTGGGCAGCGACAGTGGCAGTATTTCCAAAAACGGTGAGGGAAAGCCACCGCTTTTGGAAATACTGTCACTGCCACTGCCCACCTCCTCTCCCAAATGGAATCATCAGCAGCTGGGGTGTGTGTGTGTGTGTGGCCGCTGCCACCCATGTGTGCTGCTGCCGCTGGCCGCCTAGCTTGCCTAGTGGATGGGCAGACCCTGTGCATAGCACTGTATGCACATTAAGTGTAAGGTACAGTTATCACCCACTCCCTACCACATTCCATGTCTGTAAGTAACTGCAGGAATTAGTACTTTAGTGATTATTTTAGAAGCAGCCCCACTTAAAAATAGCAGCATTTTACTCATATTTCAGAGTAAAGGCCATTTTAGAAAGGGGCTGTTTACCCCTGGTGATGCATACCATGTTTGATTTTCTAAGAGGCATGGTAAGGATGGAGAGAGGGAGAATGGCTTGAGTGGGCCTAGCACATCGACATGCAATCTGCAATCCACTTTAATCACAAAAAATCTAGACATCTGCATTTACACCACCCATCAGGCATGAATAAGTGCCACCTTCAGATATACATGCTAAGGACAACCCACTGAAATCCCTAACAATGACCCCCTGATATAGCCCCTCCAAGGCATCTGATACTAGTCCTGTCCCCCAAATAATGCACTTATTTGGCAGGCTGACCCCTAGAGGTAGTACACAAGGGGTCATGGATCTGGGACCATGAAGTACGGGAGTGACTGGGGATGGTTTCTGCCCCATTAGACTCAGGGACCCTGGTAATACTGGGGCTTGGATCAGGGTGTGAGGGGTCTTACAGGGGGCTTTGGAGGGGGGTTAGAGTCAGGTGGTTCTTTATGCTGGGTGGTGGATTGGATGGTGGAGGGTGGATCAAATAACTTGGGGATATTAGGGGGGATAGGTTGACTTGGGGGATCAGAAAACCTTGGAGGGGACAAGGGGGCTGATGTCAAAGGGGAGGTGGATTGGTAAGGCATGATCTGAGTGTGCATACATCTACGGAGCAGCAATTTTAAAAAGTTGCTCCCACGCACATGTGGGCTAGTGTAACATGTTTTGTTTACCCACATGTAGCTTTTAAAATCGTTGTTTCTGCTGGACATAGGGAGATATCAACAAGTACCCCTGCACCTCCTTACATGCATTTTACAAGTGGCTCTATGTTTGATAGTGCTTTTTGTAAAATACTGTAGGAATTTTTCACATCCCAACCTGGATGTTTAATTCCCCTCTCCATGTCTTATCTAAAATCTGCCTTTTACATAATGGGCCTTGTGTGTGCTAATGTTGTTGTTAAGTGCCGTTAAGTCGGTGTCGACTCCTGGAAACCCTCTGATAGTTGACCTAGGGGTATGTTTACTAAACTGCGTTAGTGTGATTCGCGTTAGGAGCCGCGGTAGAGACAGAAACCCCAAATAAGGACATGGGCAGTACATCGTTTCTGAGAACGCGCGTTACAAGGCGCCATAAATGAACGAGCACTACAGGGCACGTTACCGCACGTTAATCTTAAGAAGGTGCGCAGGCATACAAGCACAGCAACAGAGCTGTAGCACAATGGTTACAACACTGACTGATGGTACAGGGGTCATGGGTTTGATTCCCCAGTGGGCCTAATGTATAAGGCTGGCTGAGGCAGCACCCTTTACATTTAAGTAGCGATTGTTGAGGCATGTGACGTGTATTTTAATTAGTGCTGCCAGCAAACACACCCTCACGGTGGCATAACCTAAGGTGCCGCATAAGGCACCCCATAACGCACTCCATAGGGCACATTATAAAGTGTACTGTCCGCAAAGGCACCCTATAATGTCCCCTATAGGACACCTTATAAGGATGTGAACAAAGCCCTGGCTGGCTGCAGGACTGCACGTCACCACACAAACTGTCTGCTGTGGTTACCAGGATAGGGGTAACCCACCCATACCCATGATGCACTGCACATGCAAATCAGCAGTCGAGAGATGGGCACAAGATCGGGTATGCACCCCCAAAGCACCTCGGCCTTGTAGGGGGAACAGACCGTGTGTGGCACTGCCACAGAGTAGCCACAGACAGTCACATTGTACAGGTACAGTGCCCACCCTGAGGTTGAGGTGGGGCGCCCAGCACCAGGTCCACAGCACCTTTCGTGGCTGAAATACGCCATGCTGCAGGTCCCCATCAGTGTGTGATAGGTAGTTCTGTTAGACACACCTAGGATACATCTGTGTCCTGCTGTATGTCTCGGTCATGTCTAGTCCCTATGGGCGATGCTGCACCCAGAATAGTGCATATCTTGTGTTGGTGCCATCGTTACCTGCTGTAGGGGGGGGGGGGGTGTATGGACCAATAGGCAGATTATGTACCACCACACAACCCACCCTCTGGAGCTCAGGGTGGGAAACAGGATCACCCACCAATAGATCCAGAGTCTACCTCCCTGCAATGGCAGCAGTAGAGTGGACAAGCAACCCCAGTCCTGCTGGGGAACAGACAGAACGGTACACATCCATAACGCAATAGCAGATAGACAGCAGGCCTGGAAATGCTCAGCTGCCCCCCACCATTATCTGACATTCTCCAGCAGCAAGCCTCCAGCCACTGCACCCTGCAAGGTGTTCTAGCAAGACACATACTAGCTGCAGACAGCCCGCCAGCTAGTCCATAGTGCATGGTCCTGGAGGAGATGCATGTACCCAGAACGGGAATGTCAGCATACACACCAAGCAGATAAGTCAGTGATTGGGCCCCAAAAGGAAACCCATAAATATCACATGAGAGAAATGCTATATAGCACTATGGGGGAACCTAGCCATGCCATGGTCACTGCTCAGTGAGGGTGAGAGTGACCTCCCAGCAGGACATGCTATGGCCACCCTGTCCGTGCAGGTGGTGGCCAGACACTACAATGTCCGAGCCATTGCCCTATGCCGTGTGCAGATGCATCCAGGCCAGGCCACCCTATCCAGGCTATTCCCACAGTACCTTGCTCCTCATTATGCACATTGGCAGGTCAATACTGGCAACAGTGCTAGCAGTGTGGGCTGTGGAGGGTGTTGGCAGCCACCACACACTGGATAGACAGATACACACTCCCCACACCTATGCCAGCATTGTGCAACTATAGAGGTGTTGGGCAGCCCAGGCCACCACAGCAGTCCTGAGCACAGTGCAGGCATGGCTATGGTACGCAATACTGTTGGAGTCACTCCCCAGGTTGGTAAACACTGTCAGACACAAGACCTGTAGCACACTCCACAGACATCAGAAAGGTTGCTATGATGCAGCTCACTCAGAAAAGTGTACTTAACCTAGGAATTGCTATCTGCCAGTACTCATAGCAACCTTTTGATAGATGTGTACCATATTCCCCAGTTTAGGGTGGCATTACTAAGGTATGCAAGTGCTAGTATTGGGAGATGCACGCAGAGCCCAAAGTCCTGCCTCTCCAGGAGACTTTGGATAATGGGGCCTGTGGGTGCGGGTGTGTCTGCCCCTGTTGGCTGCTGCTTCACGGCAGAGGTTCCCAACTCCAGTCCTGCGGTGCCAAACACTGTTCGGGTTTTCATGCTGTCCCTCATGAATATGCATGAGATACATCTGCATACCATGGGGGTGGCGCATAGAAATGCAGCACAGGCATCTTTATCAGAGGCAACATGGAACCGGAATGGTGTTTGGCCCTCTAGGACTGCATTTGGGAGGCTCTGCTCTAGGTAATGTGCATGTTTATGGTGTCTGTGCTCTGTAGGGTAAAATGTAGGTGTCTTGGGCATGTTTACGTCATCTGCAATACAGGTGCTGTCTGTATTAGCACGTTGTAGTTGTGGGTAAAATATGGGGATTGGGTTGGCGGGAACCACAGCTGGGACTTGAACCTGTGACCTTCTGCTTCTAAATACACTGGTTTTCTGCACTGCACCACCTTGTTGTCACAGAGTCAGTACATTCCTTGGTGATACCATGACTGTTCGTCAGACAGTCTGTTGCAGTACACGGCACCCACCTACACAGGGCTAGGCCACGGTCTGCTCTGGGCAGCTGCCACTACCCCCTCCACCACCAGTATCCCTCAGCCACCATGCTGACATGCCCTTCTGCTGGTGGTGCTGGTGGTGCGAAGTCTCAGGCCATCCAGTGCGCAGGTAGGCGGCTGCCTATGGTGCGGGTTCTGGGGTAGGGGTGCCTGCATAGGTGTCCATGCTTCCCCCCAGCACCGTCTGCCAATGTTCCGTGCCCTTGGGGGTAGCTGCTGGGTACTATCCCCTGTGACACTGTGGGAAACACAGTCGTGCCCATGTTGGGCCTTCAGCAGTTGCTGTCTGGCTGCTCTGCTGCTTCAGCATTCGTATGGGCCACCTAGGCATCGCCCTAGTCTGCACTGTGGCCCAGCTGCACCACAGCATGTGCCGCTTGCGGCCCTCTGTATCCCCTTCTCCGGCATCTGTCCAGTTGCCGTTCCGACATGCCTGCCCTGATGTTGCGGGACATGTGCACGCCATAGGAACCCTGTCCGATGTTGGGGAAAACCCTGAGCAGCGCTATTTCACTGTGGGCTCATTCACCTTGTATGGGGACGGAGTATAAACCCACGATTTATATCTGTTCTATGGAGCTTACTCGGGGGGGGGGGGGTTGATGTTTCTCATTGATACCACTATTGGCCAGCTTGGTTATGTTTTTTTTCCAGTTTGTCGGGGTCATTTTCAGTGTTTATGTGCCCTTTTGTTTTGTGCACATGTATCACACTTATCACTTTTTTTAAGTTTCCCTGCCTGGGCTGTACATTGCTGACACTGAAATGGTTTCTCTCCCCTGTAATGTGCTTTTAACGGCAGGTTTTCATTTGCGTTGGAATTGAGCTCTTCAGATCAGCGCGTTAGTGTGAAGGGAGCCTCCCCCCGCCCACTCTCCGCCCATTGACTCCTTCTCTCCGCCCTCTCTCCACCTTCTGCGGTGTTTTACCACGCCGCAGGAGTTTACGATCGTTAACTACGGTTAACGCGCGTTATGTAACGATAACGATCGTAAGCGCATCATAGCGCGCGTTATGATGCGCTTACGATCGTTAACATTACATAACGCATGTTATGTACGATTTCCGCAGTTTAGTAAACATACCCCCTAATCTTTGTTTGGCCTTCAGCCAAGCGGCTCATTGTTGATAGAGTAGTATCCATAGCTGCTGCTATTGTTTCAGTCCATCTCATTGCCGGCCTTCCTCTTTTATGGTGACCTTCTACTTTGCCAAGCATTATTTATTTATTTATTTTATTTAAAGGTTCTTCTATACCGCTTTTACAAGGATCAAAGCGGTTTATAATTTAACAACATTTTACATAGAACATGAGATAGTTGCGGTATACAATGTAACAACAAACAATATTTTCAAAACATTAGAGAAAAGAAATATTTATACAAGGAGGTAGTAGAATCAGGTGAAAGATTAGAGGTTAACATGTAGCCCTCAAATCAGGCTGTTTAACTTATATACAACTATTTACAGACTGTTGGGCTCAGTATGTGAGATAAAGGACTTGTGGTTATGAGTGTATATTAGAGCATGATGAAGGTAACTTAAGTTGGGAGTATTTGATGCGAGTCAGAGTTTCCAAAATGATCTAAGAAGAGAAAGGTTTTCAGGCCTTTCCTGAAGTGGATAGATCGGAAGTTGCTCTAAGTTTATCTGGGATCTTATTCCATAAGATTGGGGCTGCAAATGTAAATGCTCTAATGCTGGTGAAGACGTTAGTCTTGCAGAACTCAGCAGGGACTATTAGGGTGTTTTGTAGACATCCTCTTCTGGGTCGGTCATCTGATATTGTTTTAATGAGGCTGGAGAGGAAGGAGGGAGATGTTTTTAATTAGTTTGAAGGTTATCATGAGAAGTTTGTATTTAATTGGACTGTGTATGGGGAGCCAATGGAGCTTCTCATTGTTATATGTAAAAACAGCATTGCCTTGTTTACTGTTGTTCAATGTAAACCGCAACTGATCATTGGAAGGTGCGGTATATAAAAACTTGTTAATTAAATTAAATTAAAATATAGGATTGGGGTTATGTGTTCAGTAATGCTAGCCTTGAGTAGGATGCACGCTGCCATGTTTTGTGCTACATGCAGGCTGTAAATGGACTGTTTAGGTAGGCCATTTAGGATGCTATTGCAATAGTCGAAGTGTGGAAGGACAATTGCTTGTACTACATATCTAAAGTCTTGTTCCAGTAGTAGTGGGTGTAGTTGTTGAATTAGTCTTATTTTGTTATAAATGGTTCTGGCAATTGAAGTTATGTGATTTGTTAGATTGAGCATATTGTCTATTGTGATTCCAAGATATTTGACTTCATTTTTTACTTCTAATGAAGCATCATTCATCTTAATAGTGGAGGGGGGGGGGGGGTGAAATCATGGTTTCTGGAGATGAACAATACCTTGGTTTTATTGTTTTATTATAGTTAATGTAGACGTTGAGGGTTTTTAGCCAATTTGATATTTCATTGAAGCAGGAGATAATAGGTTCGAAGTTGGGGTTTGAAATGTTAAAGGGAAGATAGAGCATTATGTCATCAGCATAAATGGAGTAGCTGGCTTTGAACTTATTGATAATTGTGCATAGTGGTTGGAGGTATATATTGAATAGTAAAGCAAAGAGAGAAGATCCTTGAGGCAGCCCTTGCTGTTGATCATAGGTTTCCAAAATACTGTATGTTGATTGATTTTGACTTGTTGGGATCTGCCAGGATTTAAACCATTGGAGTATGGTACCATAAATGCCTATTTGCTGTAAACGGTAAAGGAGAATGTTATGGTTGATGGAATCAAAAGCTGAAGTGATATTTAAGAAGATGAGTATGAATGCTGTTTTGGGGTTTTCAATTCCTTTTATAAGGTTGTTAAACAGTGTCAGTAGTAACGTTTCCATACTAAGATGTGGTTTAAATCCATATTGTTGTTTGTCGAGGGGGGTGTTAAGGTCAATGTGGTCTTGTAGTTGGATATGTATGATATTTTCAATTATTTTAGCAAGAAATGGGAGGCTGGAGATTGGTCTGTATGAATTTGAGCAAAGTTTATCCATTGATTTGTTTTTGAAGATTGGTCGTATGATGGCTTTTTTTTAACTCTCTGGGAATATAGCCTTGTGAGAGAGACAAGTTGGCCATCTTTAGGATAATTGGGGCAGTGAATTCACTAGTAGCCTTTATCCAGTTAACAGGACAGGGATCAAGGCTAGATGTAGTAGTTCTTAAGCATGTTATGATGTTCTTGAGGTGGTCAATCGAAATTTGGTGAAACTCAGACAAGTTGTTTTATGTGTTGGGTCAGCTGATAGGACTTGTGGAGGTGATGTGAAAGAGGATTGTAGTTTACTGGAGTAATAATTTGCTAGTGTCTGTGGGTGTATGATCTGGTGCTGGGTGCTATCAGATGAGGGGCTGGTTAAGGATTTAACTATTTTGAATAGCTCCCTGGGATGATTTAGAGACTTCAAAAGGATGTTTGAGTAGAATTCTTTATTTTTGCATTATGTCTTTCTCCAATGATCTCTCTCTTCACATGATATGTCCAAAGTATGAAACTCAAAGTCTTGTCATCTGAGCTTCTAAGAAAGCTTAGGTTTGATATCCTCTAGTACTGACTGGTTTGTTCTTCAGGCAATCCATGATATACACAGTATTCATCACCAGCACCATAATTCTAATGCATCAATTTTCTTCCTGACTATTATTTTCACTGTCCAATTTTTGCAATCATATGACATTATTGAAAATATCATGGCTTGGACAAGTCAAATCTTTGTATGGAGAGAGACATCTCTGCTCTTGAAAATCTTGTCTAGGTCCTTCATAGCTATTCTACCAAGAGCAATACCTCATTGGATTTCTTGACTGCTAGTCGTTTCTTTATTGACTGTTGATCCAAGTAAGTTAAAGTTGTCAACTATTTCAATTTCTTCTCCATCAATGATGAACTTATTGATTTTGTCAGTTGTCAGGATCTTTGTCTTCTTAACATTAAGGTGGAGACTCATTTTAACACTATATTCCTTGACCTTGAGAAGCAAATGTTTCAGATCGTCTTCACTTTCAGCCAGTAATGTGCTAATAGCACATGCTAATTCCCATATACAGATGGTAAATCTATAAAGAGCACACGAAAAGTTACGCAATAGTAATATGCGCATAAGTCCTATTCTAAAGCACTTATGCGCATGAATAGGCACTTAGGTTTGTGCTTTAGGTGATCACTATTCTGTAAGCGAGTGCATAGTCCTGTTTATTTATTTATTTAACTGTATTTGTATCCCGCTTTTCACTGGGTCAAAGCGGTTTGACAAAAAGGGGGGGGGGGGGACAACAGTAATCAATTCATAGAGAGGGGGGCTGTCTTGATTTGGATGTTAATAGGCGCAGAGAGTAGGTTGGGATCTAAATTTACATTTGTAAATTCTAAAATATTATGACTTATGCGTGCTATTGACCAATCTAGACACAAGCATTTCCACCTGCTCTAGAGCAGGCATAACTGCCACAACTAGATTAAGGCGCATCTCTACACCCCTATTCTATAAAGTAAAGAACATGCATACCATACTTTATAAACTAGATTCCACACACACACATGGAGTTCATAGAATTGTCCTCATTAGGATTGATGCACTTTAGTGAAAGGGGCCTTAGATGATACTACATGCTTTGATCATATGTAATAGTCACGAGCTGATGACACAACCTCTCAGACACCAGTATTGTAGACCTTAATTTTAGCCTCACTTTGCAGGAAAGCAATGTTGGTATCCTCAGAGGTCGGGATGTCTGTGCTTAGCTTTCTTTCTTTCTTTAATAAAGATACTTTAAACAGATTCAGACGACAAAAGTGTCTAACCACCCCAATTCAGCTTGGAGAGGTACATGGTTCAGAACCAAAATAGTAGAAGTTATAGTCAGTCCTTGAGCAACTTTGCTGTCTAAATTTCTGCTTCAAGGCAACTTACAAAAAAAAAAAATACTCAATGTCTGAAAGACTTGGGAGTATGTTTACTAAACAGCGGTAATGTCACCCACGTTAGGTTCCACGGTAAAGGTACAGATGCCCATATAAAGGCATGGGCGGTGCATCGTTGCAGCAAGCCGTATCAGCTAACGCACGTTACAAGGCGCCTTAGACTAACGCGCATTACAAGGTGCATTACATTATAAGGTGCCTTGTAAGGTGCCTCATAAGGTGCCCTATAGGGCTCCTTAGGCTAAGCGCTGTATTAGGCACCCCTGGACAAGGCACCGTAGAAGGCACCCTCGGCTATGGAACCATAGGTTAAGGTGGCCTAACAAAGTTACAGTGACCTAGGTTAGTGTGCCCTAAGGGCGGCAAGGTGCCACAGGATGACATGCATGACCTGAGAGGAACAGAGACAGATGTAGCCCTAACACTAGAAAGATCACTCAGGAAATGCAATGAACAGGTGAGTGAAGGAGGGAGAGCTGGGAGCTGCTGGACCTGCCATATCTGTGGGCATCCCATGTGGCTGCCAGTACTGATGACAAACATGGTGGGGGCAGCTGTACCACAGCACAGGGTGTTGGCAATGTAAAGTACTGGAAAGACAGTTGGTTGGCAGACGATGGGAATACGTGTCCCCCAGTGGAGGCAGAGGTGGCAGGATAGTTACAATGATGGGTGGACAGAGGAGTGGTGGTGCCATGCAGATCATGCACAGGCGAGGCAAGCACAATGAGGTGCAATGCAGGAAAGGGTAGCAGTGCAGGACATGGGGTGGCAGCCTGCACAGGCAGACAGGACTCTACATAGCTGACAGACGCAGATGGCGAGGGTATTATGGGCTGGCAGCAGAACTCTGCAAAAATATGACTGTTACAGGCGTGCACACTATTTGAGTAGGACAGGCATGAGAGGAGGAAACAATGAGAAACTGAACCCATGAACACTGCCGAGAATGGCATTGTAATAACCAGTAGGCTGTGTTAGGGTCGGGCTGACATGGGCACTTATTATCAGGGCAGAGGGCTTTCCAGACTTGTATGAGGTTTGTGTAGCGGTGCCTTTATAGGTCAAAGTGGTATACACTACATACCCCAAAGGGCCCACATCATCCTTTTTGTAGGTAAGGGACATGTGCCTTAGCAGCCCCTGTGAAGCAACCTTGATCCTGCTGATATAAGACAGCGCTCCAGGGCTGGTGGGCCACAGCCATACCTGTGACTGGGGCAGTGGCAGACTAGCAGCAATGGTGGGGGTTAGGTCTGGAAAACCCCAACTGCCTCTCACCACTGTCTGCCAGTCACCAGCAGACGACAGCATCTTATAGGTGTTCTAACCAGGCACAATCTAACTGCAGATAGTCCACTAACCATTCTATAGTGCATGCTAACAGAGAAACTATGTGTACCAAGCAGGCATCTCAGTGATTAGGGCCCCAGCACTGGGATCACAAAAGTATCACTGGCAGCAGATAGTGTAGAGCGCTATGTGGGAACCAAGACATGCCACGGTCACTGCTCGGTTAGAGTGAGTGTCCGCCCAGCATGACATGCTGGGACCACCCTGTTCATGCAGGCGGTGGTTGGGCACTACAGTGTCCCAGCCATTGTCTCACATGCTGTGAAGATGCATCCTAGCCGATCCACCCTGTCTGGGCCATACCCACAATACCTTGCTCCTCATTATGCACATATTTAAGCTAACGCTGGTAACAGTGGGACATTTTGGGCCCAGTGAAGGGTGGGCAGCCACTGAACAATGGATAGACATATACACACCACACACACTCCTATTGCAGCATTGTGCAAAGATAGGGATGGTTGGCAACCCTGCCTGCCACCCTGGTGCTGATCACAGTGCCGACATTGCTAAATTCTGCAGGAGGTAGTAGTAGTGCTCTAGTGATAACTGCAGCTCAATACTGGGGCCAACAGCCTGACTCTCCATGCATCTTTGGATTGTGGAGCCTGTGTGAGTGGGTTTTTGTACCCCTGTTCGCCGCTGCTTTGGGCTTTGCACATGTTGCTGTTGTATCTGCATTGTAGGGTAAAATGTGGGGGACATACTTTATTTATTTATTTACATTCTTTTATATACCGCGCTATTCTGCATCAGTGCAGTTTACATTGAACAAACTGAAATTACATTGAACAGGGCATTATAACTTGGAGATAACTATTTTACAGGGAACATGGGCTATGGAGGGTTAAGTGGCTTGCCCAAGACCACAAGGAGCACCTGTGGGACTAGAAACCCCAGTCTTTCTGGCCCAAGGTTGCTGTCCTCTAGTGGGATTTGAACCCCCGACCTTCCAGCCTGAAGTACCTTGCCCCAACCACTAGGCCACTCCTCCGCTCCATACTCCATACTCTGCAGGAACCACAGCTGAGACTTGAGCCTGTGACCCTCTGCTCCTGGACACACTGACTGGGTGTACTGCACCACACATGCATGGTAGTCCCTAGAGCTACCTGTACTTTTCCTCAGCCAGACCTTTTATGTTGCACTGCCCACCACGTACTGGTACAGGGCATGGCCTAGGTCCACTGCAGGCAGGTGCCACTGCCCCCTCCAGCACGGGCACACACACCCCTGTCATGCTGACATGACCATATGCTGTCGGTGCTGGTAGTGCGCAGTCCCAGGCCATCCACTGTGTGAGTAGGTGGTCGCCTAGGGAGCGGGGTCTGGGGCAGGGGGCATACATGGGCATCCTCACATCCCCCCCATTACCGCCTACCAATAGTATGTCCCTTCTGCTTGGGGGATGGTTGGCTGGGGGGATGTCAGGTCAGTGCTCTGGCAACTGTTAGCTCGGGTGGACCAGGTAGATGTAGGTGGATTGTGTTTGGCCTTTGTCAGCTGCTGTCTTGCTGATTTCCAGTTTCTATGTTCCTATGTGCCACCTAGGCGCCTGCCTAGTCCACCCTGTGCCCCAGCTGCCCCTGCTAAATGTCCCGCCTGCAGCCCCCTATGCCCCATTTGCACCATCGCCATAGTGGCCTTTCATACTTGGGCACTATGCTGTCGCTGAAAATGGAGCACTACTATCACGTTTCTTGGGCTCCGTGCCTATGCTGTACATTGCTGACACTGAAATGGTTTCTCTCTCCTGCAAATGTGCATCTAATGGCAGGTTTTCATTCGCGGTAGGATTCAGCCCTTCAGTTCAGCGCGTTAGTGTGCAGGGAGCCTCTCCCCGCCCACTCCCTGCCCATTGACCCCTTCCTCCACCCTCTCTCCACCCTCTGCGGTGTTTACCGCGGCCGGGAACGTTAACGTTAGATACCGTGCGTTAACGTTACCTAACGAGCGTTAACGTTACCTAATGCGTGGTCTGTAACGTTACTGCAGTTTAGTAAACATGCCCCTTGGTGTGACAGCAGCTGTAGCCTAAAAGAAAAAAAAACAAATTTACATGGAAGTTCTTGGCTGGCTCAAAGTTCAGTCATTTTAAAGCACATCAAAGAAAAAACCCACACTTACTTTGAAAGTCCTGCATTTTTAAGCAGAAGTCCTCATGTAATTTCCTCTCTTCTTTCAAGCCTTATCTTCTTCCAACTTAGTTCTCCCAAACACAAAGGAAAAAAGAGGGAGAGGTCTGTTTATGCCTTTGCTCTCAGTAGCACAAACCCCATTCCAAATATGGCTACCATCCTCCCATGGCAGAGAGAGAGACATCACAGGGTAAAATTTACCTTTTTCAATATATTCCATTTCTGCCATGTCTGACGTGTCATACTGATGAGGCCCTACTGGGCTTTGGTCAGTCTCCTTCCAATTCTTCGCAGTTTTGTCTCCCCAGTTTCATTTTTATTTGAAACCCCTGAATGGCTCTTTGGGGCTGTAAGGAATAGTTTATATCAGCCTAGGGAAATTGACAGTCCCCCCCCAATTCTGACCTTCCTTGAGTGTGCCTGCATTTCGCTTCCCCTTGTTTCTCTAATTTTCTATCCACAGACTCTGTGAAATATACTTGTGAAATGGCATTTTAGAAGGGATGTCTAGGAAACATTTGGGTCATCCAGAGTAGAATGTCCAAAAATCAGGGGAGTGTCAGCCATGCCTTCTGAAATTGCTCCATCTCAGCCCCAAAAAAGAAATGTCCCAGTAACCAGATCTGTATATGGGCCCCGTGCAGATAGCAAGACAATGTATGTGCATGGGAATATGTCATTTTATAAATGTGGATGTCCCCAAAGTACATGTCCACAGAGCTGGATATGTAGATACCCCGTAGGTCAGAAGGGGGGCATCTATGTTATGAGATTAGCATGCCCTGCCCTGCCATTTCAGATACTCAGACATGTGGCAGTGGCCAATAATATGCTAGTAGTATGTATTTATGGACAGGTTTCTTTGGGTACGAAATATTAACTGCTGCAATGAATGCACATTTTTCTCTTCCCCCTGGAAGTGTTGCAGCCATGAAACAAACATTACAACCCATGCGGAAACATTCCGCGGCGCGGTAGACACCACAGAGGGAGGAGAGAGGGCAGAGAGCTGGGGTCAATGGGCGGGGAGTGGGCATGCAGAGGCTCCCTGCACACTAACGCGCTGAACTGAAGGGCTGAATCCTACCGCGAATGAAAACCTGCCGTTAGATGCACATTTGCAGGAGAGAGAAACCATTTCAGTGTCAGCAATGTAGGGCATAGGCAGGGAGCCCGAGAAAGGTAATAGTAGTATTCCATCTGCAGCAACAGCATAGTGGCAATTTACGAAGGGCCACTATGGTGATGGTGCAAATGGGGCATAGGGGGACTGCAGGCAGGACATGCAGTGGGGGCAACTGGGGCACGGGGTGGACTAAGCAGTTGTCTAGGTGGCACATAGGAACGTGGAAAATGGACATCAGCAAGACAGCAACAGACCAGGGTCAAACATGCCCATGAGTCTGTGTCCCACAGTGTCCCATCCATGGGACATTACCCAGCAGGAATCCCAAGGGGCACATAACATTGACAGGCAGTGCCGGGGGAAGCGTGGACAGTTATGTAGGCACCCCTACCCCAGAACCCACACCTTAGGCAGCCGCCTAACTGCCCCCTGGATGGCCTAGGACTGCACACCACCGGCACCGACAGCATATGGTCATGGCGGCATGGCAGGGGGGGTGTTTGTGCTGGAGGGAGTAGTGGCATCCACCTGCAGTGGACCTAGCCTATGCCCTGTACCAGTACGTGGTGTGCAGTGCAACAGAAGAGGTCTGGCTTGGGAACGTAAGGGTAGCCCCAAGGATGACTATGCTGCTGTGGCAACAGTGTGGTGCAATACACTCAGCCAGTATGTCCAAGAGCAAAAGGTTCAAGTCCCATCTGTGGATCCTGCAGAGCATCACCCCATAGTTCTATCCCACAATGCAGCCAGAACAACAACATGTGCAAACCCCAATGCAACAGTGCACAGGGGTACAAACACCCACTCACACGGGCTCCACTATCCACAGCCTCATGGAGTGTCAGGCTGTTGGCCCCAGCACGGAGCTGCAGTTATCACCAGAGCACTACTACTATACCCTGCACAGTTTAGCAATGTCCAAAACTACTTGGTCACAATATTGGAGTGTAGAAAGCAATCAAACAAAAAACCTCACTCCACTAAAACACTTGTTTCTGAATGAATAAACACTGTGCTTCTTTTCATTCAATTCTTCAAATGATGTAACAATGACAAGTGGCGGCAAGGTCTCAGCAACACGGGCAAAAGCAAATGTAATCAAGGCACGAGCCAAGATCTTGTTGCCAAACAAAAGCCCATTAACATCAAGGACCACATGCCACCACCATCCCACAATCTTTATATTGTGAGATGGTGGCAGTATCAAAAGGGTAGATAGATTTTGTCACATTCCTCCTAGCTTCTCACCACCACCAAAATGTTGTCTATTAGACAACTTTTTGGTGGTGGTGAGAATCGAGGATCAATTTGACAAATTCTGTCTACCCTTTTGATGTCTAGGACATCTGTACCTTGCACACTCACAATCTTAAAAGACAGAGGTGTAAGGCAGGGGTCTCCCAATCCAGTACTAGAGGGCCACAAACCAGTCAGGTTGGGAGGATATCTCAAATGCATATATATCTCATGCATATTCATTAGGGCTATCCCAAAAACCTGCAGGATTGCGGCCCTCCAGGACAGGTTTGAGGACCCCTGGGTTAGTACACTGACGTTCTAGGCCAGAGCTACTCACATCCAGTCCTGGATATCCGCAACCCTGCAGGTTTTTGGGATATCCCTAATGAATATGTATGAGCTATATATGCATTAGAGATACCCTGCCAACCTGACTGGTTTGTGGCCCTCCAGGGCTGGATTTGGAGACCCCTGCCTTACACCTCTGTCATTTACGATTGTGAGTGGGCAAGGTGCAGATGTCCAAGACATCAAAAAGGTTAGATAGAATTTGGCACATTCCTCCTCGCTTCTCACCACCACCAAAATATTGTCTATTAGACAACTTTATGGTGGTGGTGAGAGTCAAGGTGGAATATAACTTCCAGAACTGGATTTGAGTAGCTCTGTTCTAGGCAGTAGTCATGGGGTTTAAGTCCTCATTGATTTTTCTTGTCCATGTCTGATGTTTTACATACCTATGACAGTCATATCTTTGTAGGTTTATGCTGCCAGCCATACTACTCTCATCATAGTTGCTATCACTCCCTATATGGCGTTATAAGGCGCCTTACTAGGCATAGTACAAGGCACGTTACAGAGCACCTTACTAGGCAAAGTACAAAGCATTTGCCTTATAATGTGCCTTATAAAGCGCATTAGCCTAAGGTGCCTTGTAACGCACATGAACTGACAAAGCTTGCCATAATGATGCACTGCCCATTCCCTTATATGGGAATCCAGGGAACTTAACGTGGGGAACGTTGCCGCAGTTTACTAAACATACCCCTTAGACAGTCATCAGTTTTTCAGGATAACCACAGTGAATATGCATGGAAGAGACCTACATGCACTGCCTCCATAGTATGCAAATCTCACTCATGCATATTCATTGTGGTTATCCTGAAAATCTGACTGGCTAAGAGTGACCTCAGGACTGGGTTGAAAACCTCTGCCTTAGCCAGGCTGCTGCTCTAGGGCAGAGGTTCCCAACTCCAGTCCTGGTGGGCCAAAAACTGTTCAGGTTTTCATGCTGTCCTAATGAATATGCATGAGATACATTTGCATACAATGGGGGCGGCGCATACAAATGCAACACAGGCATTTTTATTAGGGACAGCATGAAACCTGAATGGTGTTTGGCCCTCCAGGACTGCAGTTGGGAAACTCTGTTCTAGGGATTGCACATGTTTAAGGTGTCTGTGCTCTGTAGGGTAAAATATAGGTGTTTCAGGCATGTTTATTTTATCTGCAATAAAGGTTCTGTCTTTATTACCATGATTTAGTACTGGGTAAAATATGGGGGCAGGGTTGGCAGGAGCCACAGCTGGGACTTGAACTTGTGACTGTCTGCTCCTGAACACACTGGCGGTGTGTACTGCACCACACTGTTGCCACAGGTACAGGTCATTCCCTGGGGCTACCATGACTGTTCATCAGACAGACCCTGTCTGTTGCAGTGCACGGCACCCACTCAAATGGGGCTAGGCCATGGTCTGCTGTGGGCAGATGCCACTGCCCCCTCCGCCACCAGCACCCCTCCGCTACCATGTTGCTATACCATTATGCCAGTGGTGATGGTGGTGCGCAGTCCCAGGCCATCCAGTGTGCCGGTAGGTGGCTACCTATGATGTGGGTTCTCGGGTAGGGGTGCCTACATGGACATGCGTACTTCCCCCCGGCACCGCCTGCCAATGTTATGTGCCCTTGGGGGTACCTGCTGGCTAACATCCCCTATGACACTGTGGGACACACACTCATGCCCATGTTGGACCCTCGTCAGTTGCTGTCTTGCTGCTTTACAGTTTCGGCATTCATATGTACCACCTAGGCATCTGCCTAGTCCGCACTGTGCCCCAGCTGGACTACAGCATGTGCCGCCTGCAGCCCCCTGTATCCCACTTACAGCATCAGTACAGTTGCCCTTTCCTATGTGCCCACTCTGCTGTTACTGCACATGTGCATGCCATAACAAACCTGCCCAGCGCTATTCAATGTGGGATCATTCACTTTGTAGGGGAACAGAGCATAGACCTTTCCAAACATGATATATTAATTTATACGCTTTGTCAGTAGTGTTGCTTTATGTTTATCATTAATATCACTATTGGCCAGCTTGGTTAATGGGATTTTAAATGTAGTTCTGGTCATTTTATATGTTTATTTGCCTTTTTGGTTCCTGCACATGTATCACTACTATCACTTTTCTGGGTTTCCCTGTCTTTGCTGCACATTGCAGACTTAAATGGTTTCTCTTTCCTGCAAATGTGCGTAACGCGAGGGTTTCACTGGCGTTAGTTTTCAGACTCAGATTTCACAGCGTTAGTGTGCCTGGAGCCTCTCCCCATCCACTCTCCGCCCATTGACCCCTTCTCTCCACCCTCTGGGAAGCCTTACTCCACCCTTCAGACCCGGATTTCACAGCGTTAGTGTGCCTTAACGCTGCCGCTGCATTATCGCGCGATAAGTGAAGTTATCACGCGGTTTATTGCGTGATAACTTCACTTATCGCACAATAATACCACCGCTGCGACGTTAAGACGGTTTAGTAAACATACCCCTAAGTCCAGTATGGCCCCATCATGTGTGGGTTCTGTTACCAGTTGCCTGAATAGTTCTCCCTGTAGAGAATCCAGGATATCCTTATTTCTAGATGGCACTCCAGCAGGTATGTGCCAGTCCACATCTGTCATATTGAAATCATCTATCAGTAGCACTTCTCCTTTCATGGCAATACTGTGTATGTCTTCTATTAAATCATTGTCCACTTCTACTCCCTGTGAGGGGGATCTCTATATAACTCCAATGCAAATGGATTTTCCTTTGCCTTTTTTCTAGTTTAACCCACAGTGCCTCCTCTCTTCCTTTTAAGCCCTGCAATTCTATAGCTTTAATATTATGTTTTACATAAAGTGCCACTCCACCTCCCCTTCTACCTACCCTGTTCTTCCTGAATAAAGTATAGCCCAGTATAATTACATCCCAGTCATTGGTTTTCCATGAACCATGTCTCCGTAACTACCATTAAATCCAAGTCAGCCTCTTCCATTAAAGTCTAAACATCTGGGATCTTATTTCCCATGCTACGGGCATTTATATACACAGCTTTCCTGATGTTTCCCCTATTACCCATTTCTACAGAGGTATTTAATGTTTCATTTATCTGGTGACTTTCTTGACTTACCTGGGGACTCTCTTCTCCCATCCCAAATGAATCTAGTTTAAAGGCCTCTTCAGTAGATTAGCCAGTATGCTGCTGAATATACTTTGAACCTTCTTGGACAGATGGACACCATCTGCTCTACAGCCCTTGGAACTTCATCCCATGGTCCAGGAAACCAAAATGCTCTCATTGACACCATCCATGCAGCCATGCATTCATCTCCAGGATGAGAGCTTCTCTGCCTCGATGTTTACCCTCAACAGGGAGGATTGAAGAGAACACCACCTGCACACCTATCTGCTTCACCCTTTGTCCCAGAGCCATGAAATCACTCTTGATATGTTCAGAGGGATACTTGGCAGTATCATTTGTGCCAAACAGCAAAAGCAATGAGAAAGCACAAATACCACATGAAAATAGTCCAAACCAGTCCAGAGCGTGGTATTAACAAAACATACTTTATTCATAAAATTCACAAATCCGGGGTGAATAGAACTCTAGTCACCCCAGATTTGTGAATTTTATGAATAAAATATGTTTTGTTAATACCACACTCTGGACTGGTTTAGTATCATTGTGCCAACATGGATGAGCAACATCGGTTAATAGTCAATAGGCTTGACAAGTCTCGGCAAACTCTCCGTAACATCTCGGATTTTGGCACCTGTTAGACAGCATACCTCTCTGGACATCAAATCTGGTCTGCAGAATGATGCCTCAGTACCCCTCAGAAGAGATTCACCAACCACCACTATCCTTTGCTTCCTTGTGGTGACTGATTCTGCAACTTTGGGGTACTTGAGCTGTGGTTCTTCCCTTTCCTTGGATGATTCTACCTTCTCCACTTCCAGGGTTGCATACTGGTTCTTCATTTCAAGGGCTGAAGGAATTGGAGTGTTGATACTGCAGACTCTGGTGATTTGTGTCCAACTTTCTTCCTTCTGTAGCCTCTTATCTTCACCTCTGTCAGAGATCTTGGATGTTTCAAGAAGTATCTCATCAATGTACTTCTCACTGTCTTGAATGCTTCTCAGCCTTGCCACCTCTTCTCTGAGCTCCTCCACTTCTTCCCTGAGAGCCTCAGCATGCAGGCATCCTGCAGATGGAACCAGTCCTTCAATTGGCATTGGGATTTCTGTCTGGATAGAGGCAGAAGCTGTAATTGGGGCAACAGCTTTAGCAATACATTTTTTCCCAATCATTGTTTAGTTGATGGAGCTTTGGTATCTGTTGAAGTAAAAGAGAGACCTACCAAAGTCCCTACCTGTTCCTCAGCTTGCTTTTTCCATCAGGAATGCATATTCATTATGAATATCCTGAAGACCCGAGTGTATGGGTATGCCCAGAGGACTGAGTTGAGAATCACTGGTGTATTTTTTTTATTTATTTAATACATTGTATTTATACCTCCATATCATATATTCAAAGTGGTTTACATTAAACTTCAACTAGAAAGTATACATAGAACAGGGGAACATAACTTGGAAACTATCATGGGGAGAGCAAGTGGCGAATGATAATCGTGGGTTGCTGGGGATCCGGTATGAGTAAGTAGGGGAGATGGTTGTGTGGTCGGAAGAGCAAATTATTGCTAAAGAGGGAGCGGGATTTATCAAAGGGAGGGGAGGGAATGGCTTACAAGGCAATAGTTAGGGGAGCTAGTGGCAGACTGCAGGGTGGAGGGGGGGGGGGACTTAAGGCACCCACCTAAACAGGGCTTGGCCTTGGTCTGCTGTGGGCAGATGCCACTGCCACCTCCACCGCCAGCACCCCTCTGCCACCATGCTGACATGCCCTTGTGCCGGTGGTGCTGGTGGTACGCAGTCCCAGGCCATCCAGTATACCGGTAGGCGGCTGCCTATGATGCGTGATATGGGGTAGGAGTGCCTGAATAGACATCCCCGCTTCCCCCCGGCACCGCCCTTTGGGGTACTTGCTGGGTACTGTCCCCTGGGACACTGTGGGACACACACTCATGGAAATGTTTGCCCTTGGTCAGTTGCTGTCTTGCTCGTTTTCCGTTTCTACATTCCTATGTGCCACCTAGGCATCTGCTTAGTCTACCCTGTGCCCCGGCTGCCCCACTGCATGTCCCACTGTTGCTGCACATGTATCACTACTATCACTTTTCATGGTTTCCCTGCCTTTGCTGTACATTGCTGACTGAACTGGTTTCTCTCTCCTGCAAATGTGCCTCTAGCGCAAGGTTTTCACTGGCGTTAATTTTCAGACGTTCATTTCACAGCATTAGTGTGCATGGAGCCTCTCCCCGCCCACTCTCCGCCCATTGACCCCTTCTCTCCGCCCTCTGGGGAGCCTTACTCCACCCTCTGTGTGCCTTAATGCCACCGGCGACGTTTTCGCATGAAACCTCACGCTATCGCCCGATAATGTTACTTTATCGCACGCTAACGTTACGTATCATGCGATAACATTACGTATCACGTGCAAACTGCGCCACTGCAGCGTTATCGCTGTTTAGTAAACATGCCCCTTAGTGAAACCCTACAGTACAATGAAGGGGAGATCCTATCTATGGTTCGTAATATAACAGCAAAGTGGTTGCTGGTCTATCTCTCTTGGTGGGATCGTCTTGAAGCTATAAAAATGACTATCACTCCTAAAGTGAACTATGTGCTAGAAATGATACCAGTCTTTCTTTCAAGTAAAATTTATCATCAAATTGAAAGTATTCAGGTTCAATTCATATGGAAAAATAAACTGCCTAGAATTACTCTTAGGAAACTTAAATCTAAAAAAGAAGAAGGGGGGGGGGGGGGTGAATTGCCATGACTTTCAGGCCTATCATTGTGCTTTTTTGTTAAAACAAGGTTCACGATGGGTGGAAGGGGCCATAGGTGTACGTCCAGTATGGCTTGACCTAGAAGAGAGGTTAAGTGCTCCTTTCCCATTAAATCTCCTTCCTGGCATGGTGTCTTTAAAGAGTTTGAAGTCTCATAGGGTTATATTGGACACTCAGAAGGCTTTTCAACAGTTAGCAAATGCAATTCCTAAGGAGGATTGACTATCGAAACTAATACCCATCTGGCACAGTCCTTCTTTTAAAATTAATCAAAGTTCATTCTCATGGCAACAATGGTTTAGCAGGGGCATTTGGAGTGTTGGCCAACTGATAATGGATGGCAAGCATAGGCGGCTCTATAATGAGGCTAAGTGAGGTGGTAGCCTCAAGCGGCAGCATTTTGGACTTTTTGGGGGCAGCAAAAGACCGCCGTCATCGCCTCACTCGGCCTTCAAAATAATAAAAAAAACCCTCCCGCCTAAGAAGCAACTGCTGCTGCTGCTCCAGCAGTGGTAGCGGCAGAATGGGGAGTCCCGCGGCCACCCGCCCACCCCCCTGGAAAGCCTGCTGATTTCCCCTGGTTTCGCCAGCTCCGCTTTGCAGAGCCGCGACGAAGGGACAGTGTTTCCCTTAACCGTGGCTCTCTTAAAGCTGAGCCCAAGGTGCTGATGGGAAACAGTGCCTGCCACTGCCAAGTGACAGTCCAATGGTGCGTACTTTTGGTGTGGGCATGCACAGGGGGTGGAGCATAGGCGAAGCATACATATACAAGGGTAAGTTATCAAATACTAGAACTTATGCTCATTCTTTAGAAATCTGGGCATGGGCATTTATGTCAGCCTAGGGCTAGTTTAAGTGTTTACACCTAGATTTCACATGCGCCTTTTGACACTTACACCCTCTTTTCTTTATAAAATAGGCTTTAGATAGGCATGTCATAGATACCTAAAACTAGGCACCCAGTTGTAAAATGACCCTCATAGTTCAAAAGCAGTTAAAGGACGTTTTCAGTGTCCTTCTAGTGCCATGTAAACTTTACAGAAAGGAGACTCAGTGCACATAGTGCTTGCTGCCGTAGGAATAAGTCTTTTTGAATATTGGGCCCAATAGTATTAATATGAAATCAAAGCACTTTTTATAGTCATTACCTTTTAGGATCAGCAGATGTTTGGAGAGCAAATCTGGGATACCTGGGCAGGACTGAGCTGGGCTGGGAGGGGCAGGGGTTCTCCCTCTTCAGCTATCTTTTCCCCAAATAATTCAAAATGGTTAGTCTAATTAGCTTTCAGTAATTTCAAACGTTTAAGAAAAGAAAGTTGCAGCCCTTCGAGCACGCATATTTACATATACTGTAAAATTAAAATATTTTATTCATATGGATCAGTGGTTCTCAGCCCAGTCCTCAGAATTACCACAATGAATATTGTCACCCAGCCGGGATCCCACGGGTTAAGGCAGGGTATAGAGCCGGGGCCTTGTAGTTAACCAGCCTGGAATAAGGTATGGAGAGCCTTGCTTGGCACTCTGGGAGTTGTAGTTTTCTGGCTAGTCAAAAGAACGAGTTGTGGACACGAGGTAAGGCTTAAGACAGTTTTTATTCCCCTTCCGGGAGGATTCTTTTGGTGGTAAAAATAAAAGGTAGACAGCCCTACTTTGGGCACAAAGTAAAGAAACAAAAATTGCTTATCTTCAGCTTTCTTAATCACATAACACAGGGGTATTTCAAACAGTACTCTTCAAGCAAATAAAAGCTTTTCTTTGCTGCTTCCAAAACTTAGCCACTTCAAGCTAACAAAACCTTTTCTTTGTAGCTTTAGTGCTTATCACATTTTCACAGCTTGTTCATCGCAGAGAGGAAAACTCATCAGTTATTGTGAGCGTACAGTCCATGTGTTCACTAACAGCTTGGTCCCCTTGTACTTCACATTGCATTTCCTCAGGTTCTGCGTTTAACTGTTCCTCCTTTGCACAGCAAGGGACTTTATCAAACAGTCTCTCCCTATTGTATGGAGATTCTCTTTCTCCCTCCGTGAGACTGTGTGTCAGGCTATTACCATATTCACTGGAGTGATTGGCCTGGAAGCCCTTCCACTGCTGATAACCACAGGGTAAGTTATAACATTCACTTCTCCATCTATTAGTAGAACTCAGCTTACCTCCCAGCTCTCTCTGGTTCAGGCTTCTTGGTGCAGCTGCAGTTACTGGAGTAAAACCAAACGGAAGCTTTCCATGGGCTTTGCCTTTCAACTTTCTCCCAGATATAACAATATCCTCTGGCAAAAAGACTTCACCTTTTCTGTGTCTGTTATTCTGGTAAGTGGCTTTTCCTGCCTTCCTCAAGCTGGCTTCCACATTGAATTCTCTGTTACCTTCTGGATAACGTTTGCTGAGCTCTGACGTCTCTGTGCACTGCTTGTAATAGCAGTCACCTGGGCTCTCTCTCTCTGCATGGGAATAAAACCTTTCAGCTTTTACAGCTCTCTCACCGGCTTCATTCCAACCCGAGCTTTCCCCAGCACGTCTTTGGCTCCTTGAATTCTCAAAGCTGCTTGTTCCTGTGTTCCTTCCTGTTTCCGTTCTCTTCGCTCTCTGCACACTCTGCACACCTTGCAGACTCTGCCCACTCTGCACTCCTTGCGCACCTCTGGCACTCCTCCTAACTCCACGTGCATTGGGTTTATCTGTGTGTGTGTCAACTCCACCCACTCCCAGCTGGCTTTCATCTCCTAATGATCCCTCAGCCTTTCTGCTGCTTGGGCGTGTTTCTGTAGCTCGTGACCCAGTTTGTTTGTGTTGCCTATAGCAACTTCCTAACATATGCCTGCCTGAAGTGTCAGTGTCAGTTTCATTACTTGCTGAAATGCCTATTTCTATGAGCTCTGCTAGATCCACATTGTGACAGATTCCCCCCCTTAAAATATTACGGGCTGCCGCAATTTTAAGCAGACAGCATGTAATCCTTCTCTTCTGGGTACTACTGTGCTGCTCTCTATAAACCAAATTGGCAGTGGCCGACCTTTCTTTCCAAGGTTTCAATACGTTGAGGTGATAAACCTGCCTACGTCCCCTATCATTCTCTATGAGGTAGGAAATGGGCCCAACCTTTTTCACCACCGTACCCGGCCCTTTCCAGTGGGACTCGAATTTAGGACCTGGGTCCGCCACTTGGACCATGACCTTATCCCCTTCTGCCAATTGTATAGGTCTTGTGCCCCTATTGTAGTAGCGCTTCTGGCACTGCTGACTAACTCTCAGATTTTCTACTGAGGCTTTGGACGTTTTCTCTAGGTGCGTCCTTAAGTCTTTCAGAAACTGTGGTATCCCCACTTCTAGTACTTCGGCTCTACCCATTCCTCCTGTAATATGTCTAAAATACCCCTCGGGGCCCTACCAAACAGGAGTTCAAAGGGGGATGCCCCCAAAGATGCCTGTATACGCTCCCTACATACGTATAGAACGAATGGGAGTAAGGTATCCCATTCTGACATTTCTCCTTTCCTTAAACCCCTCCTTAACAGGTGTTTTATGGATTGGTTCATACGTTCCACCAGTCCATTTGACTGGGGGTGGTACGCCGCAGTCTTAATGTGGCATATGCCAAATGCTTCCCAAACACTAGCCAAATATTTGGATATGAAGTTGCTTCCCTGATCTGACAATACTTCCTGGGGAAACCCCACTTCACAAAATAGTTTTACTAGCTCCTGTGCTATTATCTTGGCTGAGGTGTTCCTAAGGAGAATAGCCCACGGGAACCGTGTAGCGTGGTCTACGACTACCAAGATGTATTGAAAGCCCCTTGGTGTTTTAATTAGAGGGCCCACAATGTCCATTCCCATGCATCGGATTGGTACCGATATGGTGGGTAAGGGCACCATGGGTACAGCCTTTGGTCTTACTACAGAGACCCTCTGGCAAGTGGGACACGACTCGCAATATTGCTTGGTTTCTTTATATACCCCGGGCCAATAAAATCTCGCTAGTATCTGGTCCAGCGTTCCTTGAACACCCTTATGGCTACCTATCGGATGGTCATGTGCCAGGCATAAAACAATGGCTTTAAAAGTCACTGGCACCACCAGTTGCTTCCGTACAGCATCTGTGTAAGGATCTATACTTTCCCTGTATAGGATCTCTTTGTCCAAAAAGAATCGAGGAAGTATAGGTCGACTCTCTTGGGCCCACTCAAACGCTCTTTTGAGTGACGGGTCAGCTCTCTGTTCCATGGGGAACGAAGGAAATTTTTGAACTAGGGCTGCAGGTATCCACGGTAACCCTTCTCCGGCCTCTAGTTCCACCCTCCCTCGGGTTCTATTGTATCTTTCATGGCGCTTCTTAGCCTTGGCCTTTTTCCCTTCTTTGGCTGGAACCTGAATTAATTCATCATGACTGGGAAGTATGTTTGCCTCACCTTCCTCTGCCATTTCTTCCTCGGGAAATTCCTTATCCTCCTCCCCCTCAGGCCCCTCTGTTCTTTCCACAGATGGTTCCCTGGCCTCTGAGGTTCCGGCTTGCGACCGGGTTGAAACTAGGCCTGTCCTAGTACCTAAACCCTCTATCAGTCCTCCGTGAAACGAAGGCCAGTCTTGCCCTAGGATGAATTCCTGTGACAGCTTTGGGATTACTGCCACCTGTATTTCCCTTTCTATACCCATCCCCTTAACATGTACCCTATGTAGGGGATAATGGAAGTGTGTGCCATGTATGCATTTTATTTGCACTTGGTCCTCTACTCGACTCGGAGCTGATGGACGAGGAGGTTCCATGGCTTCCCAAAACTCCTGAGAGACCATGCTCTGCTCAGCCCCCGAGTCGAGTAGTGCAAACGCATCTACTCCTTCTACCTGAACATGAAGAAAGAGGCCCTTCGGGACTGGCTTTCCCGCTTCAGATATAAGGACCGTCCGTGCCTTACAGTCCTTCCGGAAATGACCTGTCTTTCCACAACTGTAACATTTCCCTCTATGAACAGATAAAACATCATTATCAATGTTATCATAATTATTCACTTTAGGTACTTTAACATTTCCAAACTTTCTCATCCTCTCAGGATTTGCCATTCCAGCCACTTTTAAAATTCCAATTCCCGAGGTATCAGCCATTTTAGCCTCATAAAACCTATCTGCCATGTTGGCTGCCTCTTCCGTGCTGTGGCAATCTTGTAGGGTGAGATAAGTTTTTAACTCAGGAGATACAGCCTGCATGAACTGCTCCAGAACAATCTCATCCAAAATAGAATCAAGTGACCTCCTCTCTGGGGTAAGCCACTTGTACGCTAAACCCTTTAGCCTCTGGTACAGAGCTCTAGGAGTTTCTTGACCCTTTATCTTCGCCTCCCTAAACATATGCTTATAGTGTCTAGGGGTGAGACCTAGTCTATCTTTCACCGCCTTCTTTATCTTTGAGTAATTGGCAGCAAGACTAGCAGGCATGGCCTTAAAGGCAGATAGAGCCTCTCCTGTGAGTGTCATCGCAAAGCGAATTGCCCACTGCTCTATTGGCCACTTAAGGGTCTCTGCTATTCTTTTGAATGCATCAATGTAATCATCAAGATTGTCCTGTTGAGTTAACTGTCCCAGGGAAAAAGCATGGCAACTGTTCATCCCTACTTGCTGAAACAGGGGAGTACTCGCCACTCCTGTTGCCTGTGACGTCTTCAAGAGCGCTTCCATAGTCTCTAGCAGAGGTCGTTGCTGCTCCCTCAAGATCGCCGTATACCGCTCCTGGAGTTGCTGAACAAGCTCCGCCTGTTTGTCCCATTGTGTTTGCAACCACATCATGACATCTCGTGGTTCCATTTTCCCTCCGGAGTCCACTGCACCTGTGGAAAAAAGAAAAAGAGACCCACCAAGTGCGATACTTTTCTTTTAAAACCCCTGTCTGAGCACAGCACCCCCTTTCTCACTGGGTATCCTTCTACCCTTCCGCCCAGGCTACCGTTACCTCAGGCTCCAGGTAGATTCCAGCATGTGAGAAAGGTCTGTTCCCTCCTATCTGGCCGACCTGCCAGCGAATGTTCTCCTCAAACAGCACCTCCTGTGACAGCAGTTTCTCCAAGGATGTCGTCTCTTTACTTGTCTTCCTTTTTCTTCTCAGGAAAACCACGCAAAAAAAAAATCCTCAATACTACGCCATCTGTCACCCAGCCGGGACCCCACGGGTTAAGGCAGGGTATAGAGCCGGGGCCTTGTAGTTAACCAGCCTGGAATAAGGTATGGAGAGCCTTGCTTGGCACGCTGGGAGTTGTAGTTTTCTGGCTAGTCAAAAGAACGAGTTGTGGACACGAGGTAAGGCTTAAGACAGTTTTTATTCCCCTTCCGGGAGGATTCTTTTGGTGGTAAAAATAAAAGGTAGACAGCCCTACTTTGGGCACAAAGTAAAGAAACAAAAATTGCTTATCTTCAGCTTTCTTAATCACATAACACAGGGGTATTTCAAACAGTACTCTTCAAGCAAATAAAAGCTTTTCTTTGCTGCTTCCAAAACTTAGCCACTTCAAGCTAACAAAACCTTTTCTTTGTAGCTTTAGTGCTTATCACATTTTCACAGCTTGTTCACCGCAGAGAGGAAAACTCATCAGTTATTGTGAGCATACAGTCCATGTGTTCACTAACAGCTTGGTCCCCTTGTACTTCACATTGCATTTCCTCAGGTTCTGCGTTTAACAGTTCCTCCTTTGCACAGCAAGGAACTTTATCAAACAGTCTCTCCCTATTGTATGGAGATTCTCTTTCTCCCTCCGTGAGACTGTGTGTCAGGCTATTACCATATTCACTGGAGTGATTGGCCTGGGAGCCCTTCCACTGCTGATAACCACAGGGTAAGTTATAACATTCACTTCTCCCTCTATTAGTAGAACTCAGCTTACCTCCCAGCTCTCTCTGGTTCAGGCTTCTTGATGCAGCTGCAGTTACTGGAGTAAAACCAAACGGAAGCTTTCCACGGGCTTTGCCTTTCAACTTTCTCCCAGATATAACAATATCCTCTGATAAAAAGACTTCACCTTTTCTGTGTCTGTTATTCTGGTAAGTGGCTTTTCCTGCCTTCCTCAAGCTGGCTTCCACATTGAATTCTCTGTTACCTTCTGGATAACGTTTGCTGAGCTCTGACGTCTCTGTGCACTGCTTGTAATAGCAGTCACCTGGGCTCTCTCTCTCTTCCTGGGAATAAAACCTTTCAGCTTTTACAGCTCTCTCACCGGCTTCATTCCAACCCGAGCTTTCCCCAGCACATCTTTGGCTCCTTGAATTCTCAAAGCTGCTTGTTCCTGTGTTCCTTCCTGTTTCCGTTCTCTTCGCTCTCTGCACACTCTGCACACCTTGCAGACTCTGCCCACTCTGCACTCCTTGCGCACCTCTGGCACTCCTCCTAACTCCACGTGCATTGGGTTTATCTGTGTGTGTGTCAACTCCACCCACTCCCAGCTGGCTTTCATCTCCTAATGATCCCTCAGTCTTTCTGCTGCTTGGGTGTGTTTCTGTAACTCGTGACCCAGTTTGTTTGTGTTGCCTATAGCAACTTCCTAACATATGCCTGCCTGAAGTGTCAGTGTCAGTTTCATTACTTGCTGAAATGCCTATTTCTATGAGCTCTGCTAGATCCACATTGTGACAATATGCATGAGATAGATCTGCATGTACTACCTTCATTGTATGCAAATTTATCTCGTGCATATTCATTGAGGGAATCCTAAAATCCATCTGACCTAGGTGTGCCTTGAGGACTGGGTTGAGAACCACTGATATAGATAAATATTCTATATATTAATAAAATTTCTCCTGGTTTTTTTTTACAGAATTTTACATCTTTTACGAAGATGAAGAAGACTACATTAGAGAGGGTGTGCAGGAGTGAGGCAGCCGGAAAGGCAGCTGTGAGAGAAAGCCCTTCACCCCCCCCCCCCCCCACCACTTGGGTTGCAGCGAAACAGTACTTACACATACCCTTTCGCCCAGAAAACCAGTATGCCAGAGCATACCAGTCTAAACAGATCACTCGGGAATGCTTTATGAGAGCCCACTGTCCCCCCCCCTTCAGGGGCTACCGATTGGTGAAAAAGAGATACCTGGGGCGAATGGGAAGGTAGCAAGGGGGTTTGATAATGTACTGTATATAAGACAGTGTGGGATGTCATTTGGTCTCTCAGATCTTTTGTCCAGGGTGCCGGCTCTGTGTTTCTGAGTCTGTGTACACAATAAAGATTCTGTTTGCATTCTAGTCTGTCTGTGTGTTCCTTCCGAGGGTGTGGGAGACAGGGTTCCTGCTTCATTTGGTGCGTTGCCGGGAAGTCCTTTCTCCTCGCACCCGCGGAGGAAACCTCCCTGTGGTTCTGCAGGACAGGGCCTGTCAACCTGGGAGCCACCACCGGGTCCCTTGTGTCCGGCAGGACTCCTTGCCACGTCTGGCTGGTCGGTCCCGGCGGGCTGATTACTCCATTTGTATTCCGGCAGGATAGACTGGCATCCAAACATTCTCCGGCCGGAGGTCTGGTGAGTACTACTGCCTTTCTGTTTTGGGTAGTTCTGTGAGTCTGGTAATCTGGAAATCCTGGTATTCTGTAATCCTGTAGCAGTTTGATCACCTGCACGAACGGTCCGAGTAAGGACCCCAGGGTCTCTGAAACTACCGCTCGTCCTGTCTGTGCTGAGGGGGGGGGGGGAAGGAGGGGTAGCTGTGTATATGTGTACCTGTTGTTAATGTGTTAATGTGTTTCTGTCCTCCCTTTTCTCCCTTCGTTTCCTCTGTTGTCCTGTGTGTGAGGTCCGAGCTACTGGGCTCTCCAAGTGCTCCCTCCTCCCCTTGGGGAGGCAGAGTCCAGGTTCGGGCAAGCATTCTTTTGTCTCCTCTAAAATGTCCTGTTCAGTGTTCAGTGTCTGTCTGTTTGTCGGTTTAACCCTGTGTGAGCTGGAAATACTGCCAGTGTTACTTCATTGAGAATTGTGCATTGTGATTGTGATTAGAGCATATTGTGATTAGAGCATGGGGGCGGGAGAATCTAAAGTGCAGACACCCCTGCAGTGTATGCTCCATAATTTCAAGTCTGGGTTTGGAGAGGATTACGGGATTTCACTCTCTGCCTCTCGATTGTCTGTTTTATGTGAACGGGAGTGGCCAGCCTTAGTGAAGCTGTGGCCTCCCCAGGGGTCCACTGATTTGCCTACTGTGATTTTAGTCCATCAGATTGTAGTGAAGGAACACCCGGATCAGTTTCCCTATATTGATTCATAGCTGGCCATATGCCAGAAACAGCCAAAATGGCTCCAGCCTGCCACGAGGATCAGTGTAGAATAATGGTGGCAGTTGCCAGTCGCAGGAAGGAGCGAATACCTGCCCCTGTCTACCAGGGGCGGGATTCCCAGAAGGTCCCTGCATGCCCCCTCAATCTGCTTTACCCTACTGTCCCATCCACGCCCTTACAGGATCCGCCCCTAAGAGATGAAGAGTCAGGAGAACCTTCCCCCGGGGCGGGCGAAGCAGGACTTGGGGAGGATTCTGCAGATTCCAGCTCCTCATCAGATTCCCTTTCTCATACTGATACGCCCCTACAGACCCCTCCATCATCCTCCTCTCCTCCTACTCCCGGTACTGCCTCCAGTGTTATAGCCTCACCCCCTGAGAGCACTCCCGCTGAGCTTCAGTCGTCTACCCCGCTGGCCCAGCGCCTGCGGTCAGCTGCAGAGAAGCAGACAAAACAGGATTTCCAACTGACTTTGCGACAAGTACAGGGACTCCCGTACCTTGATGCTGCCGGATGGGTGGCAGTAGGACCTTCTAGTCTGATGTATGTTCCTTTCTCTACCACTGACCTGCTGAATTGGAAAACCCATTATGCCTCCTATACTGAAAAGCCTCAGGAGTTGACAGACCTTATGACCAGTATTATGCAGACGCACCAGCCTACTTGGTCAGACTGTAGACAATTGCTTTCCACCCTATTCAGCACAGAAGAATGAGCACGTATTGTGCGGGCCACCCTCACGTGGCTGGAGGCACATCCTGCAGACGCTGGGGTTATAAATCCCCGGCAGTAAGCAACTGTGGATTTCCCGAATGAAGACCCTGAGTGGAACCCGAATGATCCCGTAGGAGCACGGGCTCTCACTCGCTTCCGGACCACGCTCCTTGAAGGCCTCAAGAAGGGAGGGCAGCAGGCTATGAATATCAGCAAGATTGCAGAAATCCTCCAGCTTCCTGATGAGAGCCCAGCAGCATTTTATGAGTGTCTGTCTGAAGTGTATCAACTGTACACCCCTTACGATCCAGCAGCTCCTGAGAATCTTCATATGGTGAATACCGTTTTCGTAGCACAGGCCCAGGGTGATATATGGTGGAAACTGCAGAAATTGGAAGGATTTGCGGTCATGAACGCTGCACAATTGATGGAAGTGGCACAGAAGATCTTTGTAAATCGTGACCAGGAGCAGAGGCGAGAATCTGAGCGTCGGATGAAGAAGAAGGCAGATTTCCTAGCGGCTGCCCTAACCGAACGGCCACCAGTATCGGCCTGGACCAAGGATGGGAGCAGGGGACGTGGACGAGGACAAGGGGGCCTAGATTTTTCCTGGGCCCCAATCAGTGTGCATACTGTAAAGAGGAGGGACATTGGAAGAATGAGTGTCCAAATCGGAGGGGGCAATATCCGTCCATGAGGGGCGCAAGGGTACCCGTACACACCACACAAGGGCGGGGCCAGCCCATGGTATATCCACACGATACCTTTCCGTCCCCTCCACCAAATCTTGAAGGCCTCGCAGCAGTGGAACATTATGACTCGGATGAAAACTAGGCCAGACCGGGCTCCAAGCTTCTGTTGGGTCCCCAAGAGCCTATGGTCAAGATGAACTTAGGGGACCAAGAAATGCAGTTCATGGTTGATACCGGAGCAACACACTCAGTGGTTACTCAGCAAGTGGCCCCTATTTCCTCCCGGATGGTAACTGTAGTGGGAGCCACGGGAGAAAGAGTGCAATGATCCTTTCTGCAAAACCGCATGTGTCAGTTGGGGGGACGGACTATCACCCACCAGTTCCTGTATATGCCTGAATGTCCTATACCTCTGTTGGGGAGGGATGTCCTGGCAAAACTACAGATATCATTCGGGCCCGGGGGCCAGGCTGAGCTCGACATACCCAGCCTGGGCCCAGCAGTTTTGGTACTCTCCGTCCCCCGGGAAGAAGAATGGCGGTTGTTCGAGGACAAACTCAAGCCTGATGTGATTGCCCTGGATAAGTGGGATGCAGTACCCCCAGGAGTATGGGCAGAAGGCAACCCCCCCGGAATGGCCATCAACATCTCTCCTGTCTGTATCGAGTTGAAGCCAGGAGTCTCCCCAGTACACGTGCGGCAGTATCCGCTGCCACGGGCGGCTGTGGAAGGAATTCATCATCATCTGGAGCGGTTCCTGCAGTACGGTATCCTGCGGCCCTGTCAATCAGCATGGAACACTCCTTTACTACCGTACCAGTCCGAAAGCCAGGTACTACCGACTACCGACCTGTCCAGGATCTCCGCCGTGTTAATGACGCCGCTGTGACTCTGCATCCAGTGGTACCCAACCCCTATACCCTGTTGGGTCTCATCCCAGCTGCAGCCTCTCATTTCTCCGTGCTAGATCTGAAGGATGCCTTCTTTTGCATACGTCTGTCTGCAGAAAGCCAACACCTCTTCGCCTTTGAGAGAGAGGACCCTGCCACTGGCAGTAAGACCCAAGTAACCTGGACTCGCTTACCACAGGGGTTCAAGAACTCCCCCACTATCTTCAGTACCGCTCTGGCCCAGGATCTTGCTGGTTACCCCCCGGGAGTGCCTGGGAGACGAGCCCTCCTGCAGTACATTGACGATCTGTTGGTTGCTGCTGACTCTGAGACTGAATGTATTCTGGCAACCACAGAGCTGCTACAGTTGTTGTATAACGCAGGCTACTGCGCTTCAAAGAAGAAGGCTCAACTATGCCAGTTGGAAGTGAAGTACCTGGGATTCTACCTGTCTAAAGGAAGTCGGCGGTTGGGGAAAGAATGGAAGGAGGCGGTATGCCGGATCCCTGAGCCAACATCTCGCAAGCAGGTATGCGCTTTCCTCGGGGCTGCAGGATACTGTCACATCTGGATTCCCAACTTCGCCAGGATTGCAAAGCCCCTCTATGAATCTACGAAAGGCCCAGAGACAAGTCCCCTTGAATGGGGACCAGACCAACGGGGGGCCTTCGAACAGTTGAAGAGGGCGTTGCTATCGTCACCAGCCTTGGGCCTTCCGGATGTCACTAAGCCCTTCACTCTTTATGTGCATGAAGCAGCGGGCACAGCTCTAGGGGTCTTGACTCAACAGCTGGGATCCTGGCCACGCCCGGTCGCTTACCTGTCTAAACATCTGGATCCAGTGGCCAAGGGATGGCCACCCTGTTTAAGAGCAATAGCAGCAACAGCCCTATTGGTGGAAGAGTCGGATAAACTTTCCATGGGCCAAGACCTCTTAGTCACCATCCCACATTCAGTCCAAACTTTACTGGAACATAAAGGAAGCCACTGGTTTACCAGTTCCTGAATGTTAAAATACCAGAGTATGTTATGGGGAAACCCCAGAGTGCGGATAACCACCAGTCAAGCCTTAAATCCTGCCACGTTCCTGCCTGTCGGCCCAGGACCACCTGATCACGACTGCCTGGAAGTAATGGACACGATCTTTTCCAGTCGCCCTGATCTGACAGACATACCACTAAACAACCCGGATGAGATCTACTTTGTGGATGGAAGCAGTCTGGTAGTGGAAGGCCGCAGGTGTGCGGGGTACGCGGTGGTGACGCTGGAAGTAATAGTCGAAGCTCAGCCATTGCCCTCGGGCACTTCCGCACAAAAGGCGGAACTCATTGCCCTCACCCGTGCCCTAAGCTTTGGGACAAGCCTTCATGTAGACATATACACAGATACCCAATATGCCTTTGCCACTCTCCATGCCCATGGTACTCTATACAAAGAAAGGGGGTTGATCACTGCAGCTGGGTCCGAAATTAAGAATGGTCCCCAAGTAGTGGCCCTGTTAGAAGCAGTCTGGTATCCCAAAGCTGTAGCAGTCATGCACTGTAAGGGCCATCAAAAGGGGAACAACGGGATAGCCAAGGGCAATAGACGGGCTGATGCAGAAGCCCGGCGGGTCGCGATTGCCTCTTTGTCCCAGCCCTACTCTGAGAGCTCCGAAGATTTGCAAGCCCCCCTGTTCCCAATCCCATTGAGCCAATGGGCCAAAAGATACACTACACGGGAAATGGATTTCTTCTGTCAGGAGGAGGGTGGGGTATTACACTCCGATGGTTGGATAAGATTACCTGGAAAGGGAACAGCCCCAGTGATAGTCATCCCAGACAGCCTTGCCCCAGCTTTCCTGTCATCTTTCCATCAGACTACTCACTTTGGCAAGACAGCCATGGAAACTACTCTCTGCCCATATTTCTTTATTTCCTACTTATCTTCCCTGGCAGCCGCAACTGTTAGGCAATGTACCATGTGTGCTAAGAACAATGCCCGTCAGGGTCCTTGCCAACCCCCAGGAGTGCAGTCCTATGGGGTCACCCCCATGGGAAATATCCAAGTTGATTTTACAGAAATGCCCCGAGCAAATGGATACCGATATCTGTTAGTTCTGGTTTGTACATTCACGGGGTGGGTGGAGGCCTTCCCAGTCCGTACAGAAAGAGCCAGAGAAGTGATAAAGGTGCTACTGTATGAAATCATCCCCCATTTTGGGCTCCCGGTAGTAATGGGATCAGATAACGGACCTGCATTTGTGGCCCAGATAGTACAACAGGTAGCCAAAGCCTTGCAGATTGATTGGAAGCTACATACAGCTTACTGTCCACAGAGTTCAGGGAAGGTGGAACGTATGAACCGTACCATTAAAATGCACTTAGCAAAACTGTGTCAGGAAACCGCCTTGAAGTGGCCCCAATTGCTCCCCATAACCCTGCTTCGTATACGCTCA
Organism: Ichthyophis bannanicus; assembly: GCA_033557465.1. Lineage (NCBI taxonomy): Eukaryota > Metazoa > Chordata > Amphibia > Gymnophiona > Ichthyophiidae > Ichthyophis > Ichthyophis bannanicus. Next base: position 204,380,741 of record CM066036.1, read on the forward strand.
GCCCCACGGAAGGGTATTGGTGTTTCCCCCTTTGAAGCTGTGTATGGCCGCCCTGCACCCCTCATACAGGGCGTCCATGGAGACTTGATTCAGATAGGTTCAGAAATAACCCGACAGGAACTGTTGGCTCTCAGTTCTGTTTTGCAGGAATTGCACCGGTGGATTCAGGAGCATCTCCCCATCAACCTGACGGAACCACTCCATACACATCAACCTGGTTCGCGAGTGTGGGTCAAGGAGTGGAAGAGGGATCCGCTGACCCCCCAGTGGCGAGGCCCGTATACCATTCTTCTGGCTACCCCGACAGCTATCAAGGTGGCTGAGATTACTCCGTGGATTCATCACACCCGTGTCAAGGCCGCAGCGCCAGAACCCGTTCCAGCCTGGACTTCTGTCACGGTTCCAAACCAGCCTCTGCGTTTGACACTAAAGAGAGATACTTCTGCCTAGAGACGGCTAACGCATCTGGACTGCTTAAGAGACGAAACCACCCCAAAATGCATAGAAGTGCCATATTTTTACTGCTATCCTTGATGTGGGCCTGTTTCCAGCCGAGCACGGGGACTACTAACACAGCAATATTACTTGCCCAAACTGCCTTAAACATGACAGACTTTTGCATACGTAACTCTCTACAAACTGGGGTTTTTCTGTCAACCTGTCTCATTGCTGTACCCTCCAGTTTATGTGAACTGCTGAGTTTTACCATATTTACTAGTCTGGACCACTGTTCCCTCTAAGCTGTGCGCGTGTGCGCGCGCACACACCTCGCCGAGTGAGCGCACATACTTTACAACAGAGCGCACAAAAATTATTTATTTATTTATTTAACAAGTTTTCTATACCGCCTTTTCCTTCAATCAAAGCGGTCACAAGAAATACAAAGGTTATAGGCAAGGGAAACAAACACAGTATAAACATAACAGTACAATGGTAATATAGGAAAAATAACAAGGGTTAACAATAAGGCAAATTAGTTAAAATAATTAAAATAAATATAATATATTTAGTCAATTGTTGATCCATATTGTTCAATGAAAAGTGTAGTTTTCAATTGTTTACGAAAGTCTTTTAAATCATCCAGTGAGCGTAAATCAGGAGGGAGAGAGTTCCAAATTAAAGGGGCGGCCAAAGCAATTGCTCTTTGTGAGGTACATTTGCATGATTTAGAGTAGTTTTTTGGGGTGCTGAGGGTGTTAGAAGTGGATAACCTTCTTGGTCTTTTGTTGATATCATGGAGTAAGAGGGCATGAAGGCTGATTGCAGAACTGTTGTGTTTCATTTTGAATATATTTATGATTAATTTATACTTTATGCGAAGGATTATTGGGAGCCAGTGGAGTTCTTTAAGGATGGGGGTAATGTGTTCATAATTTGAGGATCCATTGATGATTCTAGCTGCTGTATTTTGTGCCATTTGAAGTGGCTTGAGAGCATGCTTAGGCAGTCCATTGTAAATAGGGTTGCAGAAATCCAGAATGGGAGTAATGAGTGCCTGACAGACTGTTCGAAAGTGATCATAAGAGATAAGAGGCTTAAGTCGTCTAATTATCTTCATTTTGTAATACGCGTTTTTAACAGTTTTTCTTATATGAGAACGCAGGTTTAGCTTCTTATCGAGGGTTATTCCGAGGTATCTTACTTCGTCCTTAACTGGAATCTTTGTGTTGTTGCATGTAATGTAAGGTGGAGGGATAAAGCTGGTGTTTCTAGTTACAATAAGTGCTTCCGTTTTGTTCAGGTTTATTGCAAGGTTATTATTTGTTAGCCAATTTGAAATGCTGGTAATACAGTTTGAAATTTTGCTGTAATCTGGGCAGTTGATATCAATTGGAGTGTAAATCATGATATCATCCGCATAAATCGTGTAATCTATTTGATGATCTGCTATTATGTGACAGATTGGTTGGATAAACAAATTAAAAAGAAGTGAAGAGAGTGCAGATCCTTGCGGCACGCCTTGTTTGATTACTATGTGACGTGAAGTGTTTAGGCCAATTTTAACTTGGAACTGTCTATCAACTAGGTAGGATTCAAACCATTTTAGGACGGTGCCAGTTAATCCGATGCTCTTTAGTCTTGTTAAGAGGATTGCATGGTCCACTGTATCGAAGGCAGCTGAAATATCTAAGAAGATCATTAAGGTACCTTTGTTGAAATTATCTATTGTTTGAGTGATGTCATTAAATAAGTATAGTAGGAGCGTTTCAACACCATGGTTGGGGCGGAAGCCATGCTGATGTATATCAAGTGGCGCATGTTCATCAATATGGTCTTGAAGTTGTAGCTGTACTGCCTTCTCAATAATTTTTGCTAAGAGTGGTAAGCTGGAAATTGGTCTATATGCAGCTGGATTGTCTTTTTCAAGGTTGGTTTTTTTATGGGTAGGCCTAATTGTTGCTAATTTAAGTTGTTCTGGCATGATTCCATGAGTTAAGGAGTTAGTTACAAGATTGTGAATAAAATTAATAAAGTTTGACTTGGTAGCTTTGATCCAAGGTACAGGGCAAGGATCTGTGGGTGCAGTGCTTGTGTTAAGTGCAGCAATGATGTCTGAAAGTTGTGTAGTCGAGGGAGTGTAAAACTTGTTCCAAATTGTACTTGGTAAAATAAGGCTGTTGTTTTCAGGTTGTTTTAAAGGTGGTGTTTGGCCTATTTTCAATTGAAGATGATCTGCATATACTTGAGGACTGATCTGAATGTCTTTATCAGAGCTTGGTTCGTTGACTAGATTTTTTACAATTGCAAAAAGTTCTCTAGGTTTGTTAAATGCTTTCTGTATAGTATTTGTGTGGTGCTCTTTTTTAGTTTTGTTGATGAGATCGTTGTAATTCTTTTGCTGAATTAAATATAAATTTTGAGAGGTAGGAGATTTTGATCGTCTCCAGTGGCGTTCAATTCTCCTTAATTCCCTCTTAGCATTGCGTATGTTTTTGGAATACCATGGAGCATGATGTCTGTTTTTGAATGTTCTTGAGTCTGAAAAGGCCTTGGATGCAGTGCTAATGGTGTTATACCAGTTGTTCACTTGTTTGTTCAAATCAAGTTCAGTTGAGTCAAGGCAAGGTAATGTGTCAAGTAAGAACTGCTCTTTATTGAAGGCTTTAAATCTTCTTGGAGTAAATGTAGAAGTTTTTATCTTATCAAGTTTGTCAATCCTGCTTGAGAATTCTATTTTAATTCTAAGGTGGTCTGACCATGGGACTGGTGTGATTATGGGTGAGGAGAAGCTGTCATTATTTACAAGGTGGTTGGGGGCAAAGAAGAGATCTGGCGTAGATCCGTATTTATGTGTAGGAGCATTTATTAATTGTGTATATTGTAGGGAGTCCATAGCATGCAAGAAGGTTTCCTTATGTTGTGTATTTACGGTTTTACAAGTTCTACAATATTTTCTAGTGCAATCAATGTGGTGTACATACTGTATTCTGTCATGTAGTCAAATTTTAAAGTATATAACTCCGAGTGTCGTTATGTGGCGCACAAAAATTTAACCTTCCTTCAAAAGCTGCACAGCTGATATTTTATGCGCACACAGCCTACAGAAAATTAGAGGGAACATTGGTCTGGACTGTAAAAAACCTAACATGTCGTTTTCTACCCTCCTCTATAGTATTGGAGCCACCCAGCCTACCTCAGCTTTTAACTGAGTTCCTTTCTCCCTGCAGGTAGTCTCCACCCTTAATGCTACTGATTGTTTTAGTTTTGTAAATACCAACACAGGAGGGTTTAATGTGTCTAATACTGAATTGTCATGCAACTCTGTTACAAGGGTATCTTATGTATTCTCAGAAGTGTATCTACCCTTAGGCTGGTTTTTGATATGTGGGAGGATGACTTATACCTATGTTCCCATGAACGCCACCGGTGGCCTATGCACCCTTGGCAGGCTAACGACCGCTGCTTTCCTCCACATGCCCAAGGTAACTAAAGTCCACCCCAGACCTCCCAGCTCTATCCCCATGCCCTTGACCTGTAACTCAAATGTAGAACCCTACAGTGATGAGACGGCCCTTGGGCTGTCGCTATCAATTGTTGCAACACCTGGGTTAGCCCTACACAACTCAATGGAGATAAGCCGACTTGCTTGTTCTCTAGCTAAATCCCTTAATCTGACCTCAACCATACTGGCCACCATGAATCATGAAATGTCCGGCTTACGCACAGCGATACTGCAGAATAGGATGACCATTGATTTCCTACTCTTACGCCTTAACCATGGCTGTGAAGAGTTCGAGGGTATGTGTTGTTTTAACCTCACTGACGAAAGCGTGTCCATCGAACGCTCTATCCAAGACCTACGTAATTTAGCAAAACATATCACAGACCCCTCCATGGGACTGGGAACGGGATGGTTCGGGAAGTTGTTTGGTTGGCTGGGGGGCCTTAAGACCCTAGTTATAGGAGTCTTCTTTCTTTTCCTGCTATGTGCTCTCATACCATGCTGTATCCCTATCCTCCACGGCTTTATCACCTCCACCCGCGACGCCTTGGTGGAACGCAAGACGGCTGCCTCTGTCATGGCCCTAACCCCATATACCCCTCTGCGGCCTGCCCCTAATAATACTGCCCTCTACCGCTCTTAGCGGTTGAGGTCATACTCGAAAAATGGGGGAGTGAGGCAGCCGGAAAGGCAGCTGTGAGTGAAAGCCCTTCCTCCCCCCGCTTGGGTTGCAGCGAAACAGTACTTACACATACCCTTTCGCCCAGAAAACCAGTAGACCAGAGCATACCAGTCTAAACAGGTCACTCGGGAATGCTTTATGAGAGCCCACTGTCCCCCCCCCCCTTCAGGGGCTACCGATTGGTGAAGAAGAGATACCTGGGGCGAATGGGAAGGTAGCAAGGGGGTTTGAGAATATACTGTATATAAGACAGTGTGGGACGTCATTTGGTCTCTCAGATCTTTTGTCCAGGGTGCCGGCTCTGTGTTTCTGAGTCTGTGTACACAATAGAAGATTCTGTTTGCATTCTAGTCTGTCTGTGTGTTCCTTCCGAGGGTGTGGGAGACAAGGTTCCTGCTTCAGGACGAGCAATGTCTTTTCTCTCTGTCCCTAATGAAATCGAGGATAGGAGGTGGTTATAGTCCATGGATTCTGGGGCACTACCTCAAAATTGTGGACAGTCCCCAAAAATCATTGACATCTGGTAACCTTATTACCTTTTCTCAGATAAGTTTTACTGTTTATTGACATGAAAAGAGGGACCTGATGTGTTTGCTCTGCTGCTCTGCTTTTGTAAGTTTGCCGCAGGCCTAATGGCTGTTCCCCACCAGGCTGAAGTCTCACTTTGTGGCTATTATTGTGAGACTTTGGCCTGGCAAGGAACAGCTGCCGGGCCCATGGGAACGTACAAGAGCAGAGCAGCGCATCAAATGTGATAAATTTAATTTGCTCTGCTGCTGCCACTGCCGCCGCTGTGTGAGTCCCCCTTTCTGCCCGGCCCCCGCCCATCCCTGTACCATTGTGAGGACTGCTTGGGCAGAATTTGCACTACTGGTTCAAATGTAACCCAAGTCAGCAAGGGCCTTAAAAAGGAGGTCTTTGTGAAATGAGCAGGTTGTCTCAGCCTAGTTCACAAAATCCATGGATTCTACAGTACCTCTTGTCACTGATATATGACAAGGACAAACTGGGATACAAAAAATAAAGATTTTCATTCTAAAATACTTAGCCTAAACTGATGAAAGGCACAAAAGATGAGGCACACAAAAGCAATCACCCTCTCTCAACCTTCTGATGAACATAATACAAATATCGAACAGGCACAGCACATGCAGATAAAGATGAAAATAGGAAGCTCTCCATAGCTGAAACTGAAGGAAAACAGTGCTTTGAGGCCTAACTACAGTAGCTTATTTTACAATAGCTTTGTCATGGACGCGGAAGGTAGTTGTACATGCCAGTGGTTAGTGTGGGCTATTTTAGTGTCTGGTGTCGTAAGATTAAGTGAGCAGTAATCAAGTGGCACATGTTTTGAGGTCTTTTACAACTTTATCTTGTAAATATAGCTACACTTGTGAGTGACCTAGAATTCAAACTACCAATTTAGCTTTTCTGCGGTTTGCTCTTCTTTTCTTCCAATATATCTTATGTCTCATATTTTTACACTTCAGGTGGATAAATAGATATATACTATTTTATTATATCCCTCCTGCCCCCGCCTCCCAAAAAAAACATTGTATAGAGCCATGGAGACCAGTGGTTTTATAAATATCAACCACTGCAGCTAAAAATATTCTGGATATTCAGCAGTGGTACCCAGACAGAGACCAGCACTGAATATCCAGATACTGTGGACAGCGCTGCTGCTCTCCATATAGTGGTGATATTCAGCACCACTCTACAAACAGCCTACCTGGACAGCCTTTGGACAGAGTTTCTGCTGGAAAAATAAAATAACCAAGCTGGGAAATAGTGATCTGAATGGGAAACATCAAAAAACACTCCCAAGAAAGTACCAAAAAAAGGATATGAATTCTAGAAGGGTGCATGCTCCGTCCCCATACAAAGTGATTGAGCCCACAGTGAAATTGCGCTGTGCAGGGTTTTCCTCTCCATCGGACAGGTTTCCTATGGCTTGCACATATGCGGCAACAGCAGGGCGGGCATGTCGGAACGGCCAACTGGACAGATGCTTGAAAATGGGATACAGAGGGCTGCAGGCAGCACATGCTGTGGTGCAGCTGGGGCACAGTGCGGACTAGGCAGATGCCTAGGTGGCACCATGGAATGCTGAAACTGTACAGCAGCCAGACAGCAACTGATGAGGGCCCAACATAGGCACGAGTGTGTTTATCACAGTGTCACAGGGGATAGTACCCAGCAGGTACCTCCAAGGGCACAGAACATTGGCAGGTGGTGTTGGGAGGGAAGCGTGGATGTCTATGCAGGCACCCCTACCCCAGAACACGCACCATAGGCAGCCGCCTAACTGCACACTGGATGGCCTGAGACTGCGCACCACCAGCACCACCAGCAGAAGGGCATGTCAGCATGGTGGCAGAGGGGTACTGGTGGTGGAGGGGGCAGTGGCAGCTGCCCAGAGCAGACCATGCCCTAGCCCTGTGTAGGTGGGTGCCATGCACTGCAACAGACAGGCCCTGCCAGACGAACAGTCATGGTAGCACCAGGGAATGCACTGTCTCTGTGGCAACACAGTGGTGCAGTGCACACAACCAGTGTGTTCAGAAGCAAAAGGTCACAGGTTCAAGTCCCAGCTGTGGTTCCTGCCAACCCAGCCCCCATATTTTACCCACTACTAAAACGTGCTAATACAGACAGAACCTTTATTGCAGATGACGTAAACATGCTCAAAACACCTACATTTTACCCTACAGAGCACAGACACCATAAACAGGGGCATTACCTAGAGCAGAGTCTCCCAAATGCAGTCCTGGATGGCCAAACACCATTCAGGTTCCATGCTGCCTCTAATAAATGTGGCTGTGCTGCATTGCTATGCACCGCCCCCTTGGTATGCAGATGTATCTCATGCATATTCATTAGGGACAGCATAAAAACCCGAACAGTGTTTGGCCTTCCAGGACTGGAGTTGGGAGCAGCGGCCAACAGGGGCAGACACACCCGCACCCACAGGCTCCATTATTCCAAGCCTCCTGGAGAGGCAGGATGTTGGGCCCTGCGTGCATCTTCCCATACTAGCACTTGCATACCTTAGCAATGCCACCCTAAACATGGGAAAATTGTACACAGCTATCAAAAGGTTGCTATGATAACTGGCAGATAGCAATTCCTACGTTAAGCACTATTGGCTGCTTCAGCTGCATCATAGCAACCTTTCTGATGTCTGTGGAGTGTGCCTCAGGTCTGGTGTCTGACAGAGTGACCCTAACAGTATTGGGTACCATAGCCATGCCTGCACTGTGCCCAGGACTGGTGTAGTGGCCAGGGCTGCCAAACACCTCTCTAGTTGCACAATGCTGGCATAGGTGTGTGGAGTATGTGTCTGTCTATCCAGTGTGTGGTGGCTGCCAACACCCTCCACAGCTCACACTGCTAGCACTGTTGCCAGTATTGGCCTGCCAATGTGCATAATGAGGAGCAAGGTACTGTGGGAATAGCCTGGATAGTGTGGCCTGGCCTGGCCGCATCTGCACAGGGCATAGGGCAATGGCTCGGACATTGTAGTGCTCGTCCACCACCTGCACGGACAGCATGGCCACAGCATGTCCTGCTGGGAGGTCACTCTCACCCTGACTGAGCAGTGACCACGGCATGGCTAGGTTCCCCCATAGTGCTATCTAGTATTTCTTTTATGTGATGTTTATGGATTCCTTTTGGGACCCAATCACTGACTTATCTGCTTGGTGTGTATGCTGACATCCCAGTTCTGGGTACATGCTTCTCCTCCAGGACTATGGACTAGCTAGCAGACTGTCTGCAACTAGTATGTGCCTTGCTGGATCACCTTGCAGGGTGCAGCGGCTGGAGGCTTGCTGCTGGAGAATGTCAGATAGTGGTGGGGGGCAGCTGAGCATTTCCAGGCCTACTGTCTGTCTGCTATTGCTTTATGGATGTGTACAGCTCTGCATTGCCTGCCCTGTGGGGTGTCTGTTCCCCAGCAGGACTGGGGTTGTTGGTCCCCTCTACTGCTACCTTTGCAGGGAGGTAGAATGTGGATCTATTGGTGGGTGATCCTGTTTCCCACCCTGAGCCCCAGAGGGTGTGTTGTGTGGTGGTACATAATCTGCCTATGGGTCCAAACACCCCCCCTTCCTTCCTTCCTTCCCTCCCTCCACTTCCCTCCCTCTCTCTCTCTCTCTCCCCCCTCTCTCCCTCCCCACCTCCCCACCCATGTAACCATGGCACCAACACAGGATGTGCACTCTTTTGGGTGCATCATAGCCCATAAGGGCTAGACATGACTGAGAAATACAAAAGGACACAGATGTAACCTAGGTGTGTCTGCAGGAACTACCTATCACACACAATAGCACTGATGGGGACCTGCAGCATGGTGTATTTCAGCCATGAAAGGTGCTGTGGACCTGGTGCTGGGCGCCCCACCTCACCCTCAGGAGGAGCACAGTATCCGTACAATGTGACGGTCTGTGGCTACTCTGTGCCAGTACCACACACGGTCAGTTCCCCCTACCAGGCCGAGGTGCTGTCGGGGTGCATACCCCATCTTGTGCCCATCTGTCGACTGCTGATTTGCATGTGGAGTGCATCATGGGTGGGGGTGGGTTAACCCTATCCTGGTAACCACAGCAGAGAGTTTGTGTGGTGACATGCAGTCCTTCTGCAGCCAGCCAGGGGTTTGTTGGCAGCTGTAGCCCACTGGTTACTTCACTGCCTGTGAAGCCAGAGGTCATGGGTTCAAACCCATGGTGGGGCTATTTGATAGGGCTGTCTGAGACATTGTCTATTTGTAATGTACATTAGTGCTGCCAGCAAAAACACCCTCAGAGTACTGTAACCTTAAGGCGCCCTATCAATTTATTTATTTATTTATCTGCATTTATATCCCGCTTTTCACCGGGTCAAAGCGGTGTAACATATAACATAGGGGAGGGGGGTCCTATAGGGGACATTATAGGGGCCTTGGTGGACAGTGTACTTTATAATGTGCCCTATGGAGTGCGTTATGGGGTGCCTTATGCGGTACCTTAGGTTACACCACCTTGAGGGTGTGTTTGCTGGCAGCACTAATTAAAATAAAAGTAAAATGCCTCAAAAATCACTACCTAAAAGTAAAGGGTGATGCCTCAGCCAGCCTTATGGATTAGGCACACTTGGGGATTAAACTCATGACCCCTGTACCATGTCACCAGTAACCCTCCCCAGAGGCAAAAGCATGGGGATAGGTCAGCCTGGGCGTGTCCAAACCTAGCAAGAAGGATAGTGCAGTTGGCCCTGCACTGCCTTCTGGGTATTGTAGTCCCTCTTACTAAGCAAGGAATGAGTTGTAGTCGAGTGGAGTTAGGCAAAAGACAAGATTTTATTTCCCCTTCCGGGTGGATTCATTGCAAGAAAAACAAGAGCAAAAATGACCATACTTCTGGTACAAAAATGAAACAAAACAGGAACAGAAACAGCTTCTATCTTCAGCTCACATAAACAATTAGTTGAACAAAAACGTAACTGCAGCAGTCCCTTTTCTCGAAGGCAAACTCTCTTGCTTTCAGTGCTGTTTCACCAAAACTTTTAAACAGCTATTCTAGCATAGGGACATGACATGGTCTGCTACAGATAGCGTACAATCCATTTCTTCTTCTGGGGTTTGTTCCATAAAAAATTCTGTTGGCATTTCTTCACACTCACCCCCAGCTAAGTATTCTTGTGGATTATTATACATCGCTCCAAAGAGCAGTCTCTCTTCATTGCCTTGAGACTTCCCTTCCCCCGTTGCTACAGAGCAGGGTGAAAGATTACCACATATACTGGAGTTTGCTATAGGAGAGCCCCACAAACTCTGGCAGTTACAGGGAAAACGTTTACATTCAGTTTCTCTTCTATAAGGTTTATACAGCCTACCTTCCGGCTTTCTCACACAGGAACCTCTCAGCACAGCTGGGTCAATAAGGCTTTCACAGCACGGCTGCGTTCTCCTGCCTTTTACCCTTTGCTTTCTCTCTGACATATAAATGTCCTCTGGCCAGGATGTCTCTGCTTCACTGGACCTGCAGCTTTCAACTTGGACACTTTCCTCTGGTCCCTTTCTCCAACTGGTTCCCCAACCAGTCCTCCGACCAAGGCTTCCTTCAGTCCTGCAGCTGGGGCTCTCATCAACTCTCCTGCTGAGACTCCTCCTGGTTCTGAGTCCTCTCCTTGCTCTCTCTGTTCCTGTTCTTGCTCTCCTTGTTCTTCCTCTTGCTGCTCTCCCACTATCCTCAGGTGAGTAATTTTTATGTGCGTGTGTCCTAGGGCTTAACTGCACCCCGCCCTCATCCAGCTGCCTCTCATTACACACTGAGCTCGGGGCTTGTTTGCAGTTTGGGCGTGTTCTCTCCCCTTGTGACACTCTTTGTTTACGTTGCTCATGGCAACCCTGGGCCATGTGCTTTTCTATGCTGTCAGTTTCAGACACACTTTCTTCAGCTTCACCCAGATCCATAGCTTCTGGAAGATCCACTACATTACAACCATTAGTCACTGCATTAACCATTGTGCTACACCTCTGTTTCTATGTTTGCATGTCTGGGCGCCTACTTAAGATTACCACGCGTTAACGCGCTTAGCGGCACTTCGCCCGATAATGTGCGCGTTATCGCGTGATAATCCCATTTTGCTACTTTAAGACTGAAACGCCCACTCCTTTTATGGCAGCCTGCACTCTATCGTCGGGCACACGTTAAGACGGTTTAGTAAACATACCCCTAAATGTATCAGTTTCCATAGTCCTACTTTCTACTAATAGTAAACTCCTGCACTAAGCAAATAGCACACCTTGAGGCAGACTGGGCACTTCATAAGTGGTGCATGCACATCGCCGTTAGCTAAGGCATCTTTAATGCATGCTGACCAGTGAGGTTGAACTTAGCATAGGTGCAGTTACCAGCACCTCTGTGTGTTGATTGTACTACATAACTGCGCTGGAGTGGCTTGTAACCCATGCTAGCTAAATGAGGACATGCTAGGTATGCCTCCATCTTTTAGCACAGGTCCAGCATTACTCCTACCCTCACTTTTGTGGCTCAATGCACGGTAAGCACCTGCAATTTATTAAACATATGCCTAAGTGACTTGCCCAAGGCCAACTATCTCTCTAAATTGTTAAGTGGCCGAAGTTCTGTTTAAAACAAGGGCTTAACTAGGAGCGTTCTGGAGCTGGCCAAAAAGGTATTCAAGTGATAATATTCAGCAGCTGAATGGACAGCTTATCTGTTTAAGTGGCACCACTCAAATCGAAAGTGTAGGTAACTTATCCATGTACATTTATCTCTGAACTTCCCGCAACTCCATTTATTTATTTATTTTTTATTTAATAAACACTTATATACCGCACTTTCCCATGGATCAGGTGCGGTTTACAAAAAACAGTATTTTAAAGAAACAGGAACAGATATAAAGCCTGTTCTTCTTACATGGAACATCAACAAACTATGTACAGTAGGCGTGTGCCTTAATACATAAAACTAGAGCTATTAAATGTCCAACTACTATATACATATTAACTTTTTGCAGAGTGTATCGCAACTATGTACATAACATCTGTTACAATGTGTTTGGACTATATACATTTCAGTGCAGTTGGTAGTTAAACCATCATATGAAGAAATATTGTTACCGTGATAAAAGAAAATGAGTTAAGTTTTCATTATATGCTGTTACTTAGTTTGACATTTAAAATTTCTTCAGTTATCCGTTGTCATTAAGGGAGATGGAATTAGTCTGTACGCCATAGTGAGATGTGAATAAATGATTTTAAACCATCATATGAAGAAATATTGTTACCGTGATAAAAGAAATGAGTTGAGTTTTCATTATATGCTGTTAGTTTGACATTTAAAATTTCTTCAGTTATCCGTTGTCATTAAGGGAGATTGAATTATTCTGTACGCCATAGTGAGATGGGAATAAATAAGTTTTTAGTTTCTTCCGGAATTCCTTGATGTCGGTTAGGATACTGATTTCTTCAGGTAGTGTATTCCATAGGATGGGAGCCAAGTGTGAAAATGCCTTGTTGTTAGTTGACTTTTTGGCTTTTATAAAGTCTTTTGGAATCCTAATTTTATTTGTATTACCTCTCCTATTGACAGTTTTTGATGTTTCCAACTTAATAAGCTTACCCAGAGTCAGTGGTACCATATTGTTTAATGCTTTGAATGTGGTTATTAGGATTTTGTAGTTTATCCTGCAGTAGATTGGTAGCCAGTGCAGGTTGGCTAGTATGGGTGTTATGTGTTCGAATGTACGAACCTTCATGATGGTTCTGGCAGCTGCATTTTGTGCTAGCTGAAGTTTTTTAAGGTTCTGTTTTGTTATTCCTAGGAGAACTGTGTTTGCAAAGTCAAAGTGAGGTGTGATGATTGCTTGTATTATGCTCATAAAGTCATGTAAATATACGAGTGGGCGTAGTTGTTTGAGTATCTTAAGCTTGTAGTGGATCTTTTTTGTGATGTTTTTAATGTGGGAATTCATACTGAGATTCTTATCTAGAATCATGCCTAGATATTTTACCTCATTTTTAGTTTTGATCTCGTGGTTCTGTAAGGTAATAAATGTTGGAGGAGTGTATGATTGATTTTTTGTTACAAATAAGATGTCTGTTTTTGAGTAGTTGATGTGTAGGTTGTGTTCTTTTAGCCATATAGTGAGTTCATTGAAGAACTCAGATATTAATTGTATTGGTGGGTTAGGAATCATGAATGGAATGTATAGCATTATATAGTCCGCGTAGATGTGGTAGTGGACATTGAACTGTTTAAAGATGTTGCAGACTGGTTGGAGGTAAATATTGAAAAGAAGTGCCGATAGTGCAGATCCTTGTGGGAGACCGAGTTCCTGATTGTAAGAATTAGATGTTTGAGTATTGATTCTTACAGTTTGTGTTCTGTTGCTTAAGTATGATTTAAACCATTTCAATACTGTTGAATTTATTCCTATATGTTTGAGTCTATTAAGCATTATAGAGTGGTTTACACTGTCAAAAACTGCGGAGATGTCAAGAAATAAAAGAATAAACGCTTGTTTAGAGTTATCGATTCCTTTTACAAGAGTGTCTAGTAGTACTGTAAGTAGCGTTTCAACACCATGATAGGGACGGAAGCCATATTGCTGTTCATCAAGAGGGGCTGAGGTATCAATGTATTCTTGGGTTTGTATTTGAACTACTTTTTCAATTAGTCTGGCCATGAAGGGTATGCTCGATATGGATCTATAGGAGTTGGATGATGATTTGTCAAGGATACCATTTTTGAGTATTGGGCGTATTTGTGCATGTTTAAGGGTTGGAGGTAAGTACCCTTGTTGTAAGGAGAGGTTGATCATAGGTAATATAAAGGAGAAGAGAATTGGTAGAGTTTTCTTTATCCAGATTACTGGACATGGGTCTAAGTAGGAAGTTGTTGTATTAAGATTTGACATTATATTCTTGAGTGTGTCTTTGGATATTAGGTGGAAGCTTGACCAATTGTTTGTTAGATCGTTGTTTGGTTTACTGTGTAACTTTGGTAAGAATGTATTTTGTTTTATTTTGTTCATATAGTGATTAGCTAAAGTCTGAGGTGATATGTCAGTGATGGTATCACTTGAATTATATGAATTGTTTGTTAGGTTTTGTACAATGGTAAAAAGTTCTCTAGGTCTGTTTATTGAGTTAGAATGACTGAGGGGTGGTTTTTCTTTGCACTTTCTGTTGCTTCTTAGTATTTATTAAGGTGGTTATAATAGAGCTCATAGTAGGTTGTAGATTTGATTCTTCGCCATCTCTGTTCTATTTTCCTCAGTTCTCTTTTCTTTAATTGTAATGCATTGTTAAACCATGGAGCATCCCTGTTTTTATATCTGTTATATTTATTGATTAAAGGTTTGGGAGATGTTTTGTGTGTTGCAGCGTTGTTGATAATTTTATGCCAATTTTCTACTGCTTCATCAAGGTCAGTTGGTGTGAGAGAGAGGTGGGGTATTATTTGGTCAAGAAATTCTTCCTCATTGAATTTCTTGAATCTGGTGGATGGGGGCTGTTGTGGTCTATTTATTTTACTAGTATCTGTGTAGGTGAAGTTAAATTTTATGAGATGGTGGTCAGACCATGGGACCGGTGTGCACTCAAGTGATGCCATATTAAAAGGTTTATGGAGTTCTCGTGGTAGAAAGACAAGGTCTAGCATTCCTCCTTTGTTGTGGGTTTTTGTATTAATGATCTGGTAGAAATCCATGTCAGAGATTAATTCTAGGAAGAGGATTGACTGTGTGTTAGGTAGAGAAGGGAGGTTGAAATCACCCAGAAGTAATATTGGGTTTGATTCTGTAGATGAGCTCAGTAGTTCAATTAGTGAATCCATATTTTCTGAGCTTTGGTCAGGTGGTCTGTATACTAAGCATATTCTGAGGTGATCAATTTTTATTATGAGGGTGTCTATATTATTAGTGTTGACAGTTGATATTGGCCTAGCTTTCAGTGATTTTTTGTTATGATGAGCACTCCACCTCCTCTTTTGTTGTTTCTGTGAGTATGAAATATCTCATATTCATTAGTTTTTAGTTGGTTTAAGTAGACAAGATCAGTGTCGGTTAGCCAAGTTTCAGTTACACAGAGTATGTCAGGTTTTAAGTCATTTAGTAGGTCAGTGAAAATGGGGAGTTTGTTTTTCATTGATCTTGCATTTATTAGGTAGCATGCAAGAGAGTTGTGTTTTTTCGTATCGTGTCGTTGGTATGTATGAGATCGTGGAGAGGGTTTTATATGTATTAATCTATAGTGACTTGCATTTGCGTTGTAACCTATGTTAAGTGAAACAGGGGCTGCAACATTTCTGTTTAATCTTTGTATTATTGGGATTGGTCTGTAGTATTTGTTGTTTAGGCTGTTGGTTTGAGCAATTATTGTTAATATTATGCTGCTAATGGTAAATAATCTCAAGCAACAAGTTGTTGAGGGAGACATTTTCAATGTCATCAGGCTTGTGAGGGTACTTGTATTTGTTTTCCAGGAATCTTACCTGTGTTTTCAACGTAGTGTAAGATTTGTGTAGTCTCTGGTAATGGGGGTTGTGTCTCTGAATGTTTGTGATAATTTGTTGATTTCAATTTGAATGGGGTTATGTTGTTTTAGACGTTTGTTTAGTATCATACAAATATGTAAGACTGTTTAGTGTCTTACAAATGCGTTTGAATATGAGATACAAACATAAGGGGCATACCATATAGGGATCATGTGGATTTAGAAATAATACATTTGACGAACAACTCTGTAGTGTTTAAAACATTATACTGGTTGAATTTGTACACACTGATGGATCAGATCAATCATTTATAATGCTTTTGTTTAGCAGTTAACAGACACTCTAGTATTGACCATTAATTGTTTGAGTGAAAGATAATAGTGTTAACTAGGGAGCAAGATGGAGTTGATACTATACATGCACTTACAAGTCAGATTAAGCAAGTATATTATGTTTGAGCAGCAGCTGACAGATTCATTAATTTTCAGCCCGGTACTGTTGATTCTATAATTATAAAGGTATTAATAGTATATTAATAGCTAGAGCTAGAACTTACAGTTTTACAGAGAAAAATCATTGTTGTCAATATTCTAGTGTTCTAAGATTCAATCACAGATTGTTTGTGCTGTGCCGTGGTGCTTGCTGGTTCTTACCATAGGCGTTAGGCTCTGCTGTATAGTACTTCCAGGTTCAGAGTAGAGGGTCTTGATAGCACTGATGAACATATGTATAAAGTGAAATTATGGACTCTTTTGGGTGGTCCCTTTTTCCAAATATAGTACTGCAAAAAAAGCATGGGTGGATGTGAGGATCGCCTGGTAACATGCCTGCCTGGTGCGAATGTAGCAGACCTTGCGCGCCACCTAGACAGGATCATAGAGAGTGCTGGGGAGGAGTCTGCTGTCTTGGTACATGTTGGTACCAAAGACATAGGAAAGTGTGGTAGGGAGGTTCTGGAGGACAAATTTAGGCTTTTAAGTAGGAATAAGAAATCCAGGACTTCCAGGGTAGCATTCTCTGAAATGCTTCCCATTCCACACGCAGGACCGAAAAGGCAGGCAGAGCTCCAGAGTCTCAATGAGTGGATGAGACAATGGTGCGAGGATGAGGGTTTTGGATTTGTTAGGGCCTGGGCAACATTCTGGGAAAAGGAGGGGCTTTTCCGAAGGTATGGGCTCCACCTTAACCAGGATTGAACCAGGTCGCTGGCATTAACCTTTGAAAAAGGAGATAGAGCAGCTTTTAAACTAGATAATAGAGGAAAGCTGACAGTCCTCAAGAGAGCATGGTTCAGAAGGATATATCTTTGAAGGATACTAGCAAAAGACTGAAGTTAGGGCATATCGTCAGAGAGGTTCCAAAAAAGACAAAAATAACCCAAATACCAAGTACAGAGCAAACAGAACTTAAAAGATTCCAAATTACCCCTTCCTACTGGTAACCAGATTAATATGAATAAAATATAGCCTCTAAAATGCTTGCATGCAAATACTAGAAGTCTAAAAAATAAGATGGGAGAGTTAGAATATATAGCAGTAAATGAGAAGTTAGATATGATTGGTATCTCAGAGACATGATAGAAAGAGGACAGCCAGTAGGACGCTGAGATACCTGAATTCAAATTATATCGCAATGATAGAGAAGATTAAATTGGTGGAGGGGTTGCAATCTATGTTAGGGAGGGCATTGAGTCACACAGGATTAAAGTTTTGTAGGAAACAAAATACATGGTAGAATCTCTATGGATTGAAATTCCATATAAAAAGGGGAAGGCGATGGCAGTGGGGGTGTACTATCGACCGCCTGGCCAGAATGAACAAAAGGATGATGAAAAGCTCAAAGAAATCAGGGAGGCTAACAATATTTACAGCACAGTAGTTGTAAAGGGTGATTTCAATTACCCCGTTATCGACTGGGTCAGTATCACGGCAGGACATGCTAGGGAGATAAAGTTTCTAGATGAAATAAATGACTGCTTCTTGGAGCAGCTGGTTCATGAACTGATCAAAGTGGAAGCCAGTTTGGATCTAGTCCTTAGTGGAACACAAGATCTGGTGAAAGAGATAAGGGTGCTAGGACCACTTGGCAATAGTGATCATAGCATGATCGTGTTTGATTTAATAAATGGAGGAAGGACGGCAAGGAAATCCACAGTACTACCTTTTAACTTTCAAAAGGGAGGCTATGATAAAATGAGGAAAACAATTAAGAAAAAACTAAAAGGAATAGTTGCAAAGGTTAAAGATTTACATCAAGCATGGGTATTGTTTAAAAATACTATGTTGGAAGCCCAAACCAGCTGTATTCCATGCTTTAAGAAAAGCAGAAGGAAGGCTAAAAAAACTGCCAGCATGGTTTAAAAGTGAGGTCAGAGAGGCTGTTGTTGCCAAAAAAGCATCTTTCAGGAAATGGAAAAAAGGAGCCAAATGACGAAAACTGGAAACAACATAAGCACTGGCAAGTTAGAAGCAAGGCATTGATAAGGCTGGCAAAGAGAGAATTTGAAAAAAAGCTTGCTGTGGAAGCAAAAATGCATAATAAAACCTTTTTCAAGTACATACATATCAAAAAAAACCTAGTGAGTCAGTTGGCCCACCGGGTGATAGAGAGGTAAAAGGGGCACTAAGAGGGGACCAGACCATAGCAGAGAGACCGAATGAATTCATTACTTTGATCTTTACTGAAGAAGATGTAGGGAAGTTACCCATGCCTGCAATGGCATTTAAAGTTGATGCAGCAGAAGAATTGAAAGAAATATCAATAAACCCGGAAGATGTATTAGAACGATTTGATAAACTGAAGAGTAGCAAACAACCTGGACTGGATGGTATACATCTAAGGGTGTTGAAAGAACTGAAATACGAGATTGCAGACCTACTATTACTAATCTGTGAACTATCATTAAAATTATCAGTAATACCTGAAGATTGGAGGACGGCCAATGTAATACAAATTTTAAAAAAGGGTTCCAGGTGTGATCCGGGAAACTACAGACCAGTGAGCCTAATGCCAGTACTGGGGAAAATGGTAGAAACCATTATTAAGAACAACATTTCTGAACATGTAGATAGTCATGGCTTAATGGGAGAAAGCCAACATGGCTTTTGCTAGGGAGGACTTGTCTTACTAATCTGTTATATTTTTTTGAAGGTGTAAATAAATAGGCAGACAAAAGTGGGTCGGTCTATGTATTGTATCTGGATTTTCAGAAAAGCTTTGACAAGGTCCGTCATGAGAGACTCTTGGCGATATTAAAAAGTCATGGGATAGTAACATAGTAAATGACAGCAGATAAAGACCAGTATGGTCCATCTAGTCTGCCCAGCAAGATGGCAAGAGTAGGTGCACCTGCTGCTCTGTGCAGGCCACCCCTCCCCATGTCTTTGTTTAGGGGTGAACCCACCGCTCCGTGTAGGACACCCCTGTGTGTTGAGAAATTAGATAGTTCAATTTATTTTGATTTTATCCTCCTGCTGTAAAGGGATCCACTGTGTCTGTCCCATGCCATTTTGAATTCTGTCACTGTATTTGCTTCCACCACTTCCATCGGGAGGGCATTCCAAACATCCACCACCTTTTCAGTAAAAAGGCATTTCCTGACATTTCAATTTACCCCCTTGCAGCTTCATGTTATGCCCTCTATTTTACAGCTTCCCCATCTTTGGAAGAGGGCTGTTTGTTCATTAATACTCTAAGTATTTAAAGGTCTGAATCATAACTCCCCTATCCCTCCTCTCCTCCAGAGTGTACATATTTAGGTCTTCAAGTCTCTTCTCATAAGGCTTCTGACGCAGGCTCCAAATCATTTTGGTCATCTTTCTCTGAACAGTTTCCAGTCTTTTTACATCCTTTGCAAGATATGATCTCCAAAACCGAACACAGTATTCCAGGTGAGGCCTCACCAGTGACTTATATAGAGGCATTAGTACCTCTTCCTTTCTGCTGGTAATTCCTCTTTGTATGCAACCCATCATCCTCCTGGCTTTTGCCACTGCCTTGTCGCACTATTTTGCCACCTTGAGATCCTCAGAAATAATCAAGGTCCTTCTCCTGGTCCATGCACACCAACCTTTCGCCCCTTATCGCATACATTTCCCTTGGATTTCTGCTTCCCAAGCATATGACACTGCACTTCTTCACATTAAATCTTAACTGCCAAGCATTAGAACATTCTTCCAGCTTTTGTAGATCTTTTCTCATGTTATCCACTCCCTCAGGGGAGTCCACTCTTGCAAATTTCAGTGTCATCTGCAAAAAGACAGGCTTTTTCATTTAGTTCTTCAGCAATATCACTCACAAATACATTGAACAGTGCCGGGACCAGGACCGAACCCTGGGGCACCCCACTAATCACCCTCCTTTCATCCGAGTGAGTTCCATTTACCATCACCTTCTGTCATCTGTCAGTCAACCAATTTCTGATCCAGTTCACCACCTTGGGACCCATCCCCAAACTACTGAGTTTATTGATAAGCCTCCTATGAGCAGTATCAAAGGCTTTGCTGAAATCCAGTTAGATGACATCCATCGCATGCCCCTATCTAATTCTCTGATCACCAAGTCAAAGAACTCAATTAGATTTGTTTGGCAAGATTGTCCTTTGGTAAAACCACGTTGCCTCGGATCATGCAATCTGTTCGTTTTGAGAAAGTCCACTATTCACACTTTCAGGAGCGCCTCCTTTACTTTTACCGCCACCGAGGTAAGGCTCATGGGCCTGTAGTTTGTCACTTCTTCCCTGTCACCACTTTTGTGAAGAGGTTCCACATCAGCCCTTCTCCAGTCCTGAGGAACTTCTCCTGTTTCCAAGGATCTGTTGAAAACATCCTTTAATGGCCCTGCAAGAACCTCTCTGAGCTCTTTTAGTATCCTGGGATGTATCCCATCCAGTCCCATGGCCTTATTCACTTTCAGTTTTGCAAGTTGTTCTAACACATCATCTTTTGTGAATGGTGTGGTATCTACTTCATTACCATTTTTATATCTGGGAGTCACAGGTGATCCTTCTCCAGTGTTTTCTTTAGTAAAAACAAAGCAGAAGTATTTGTTTAGCAATTTTGCTTTTTCAATGTCACATTCCACGAGTCTGTTCCCAGCATTTTTGAGTCCTGCAATTCCATCTCTGATTTCCTCCTCTCCCGAATATACCTAAAGAAAGTTTTGTTGCCACACTTCACATCTTTAGCCATCTTTTCCTCTGCCTTTGATTTTGCTTTCCATATTTCTCTTTTTGTCTCTTTTAGTTTGATCCTGTATTCCTTTCTGTGTTCCTCTGTTGGCAAGCTTTTGAATTTTGTGACAGCTGTGGTTTTTGTCTTTATTTGAGCAGCCACTTCTTTGGAGAACCAAATAGGTTTCCTTCTCGTCTTGTTTTTATTTACTTTCCTTACATATTTATCTGTTGCCCCTTTTATTGCCACCTTTAGTTTAGCCCATTGCAATTCCACTTCCCTTATCCCCTCCCACCCTGCCAACTCCCCCTTCAGGTACTTGGCCATTTTACTGAAGTCAGTGATTTTGAAGTTTAGGACTTTGAGCTTGCTATGATTGGAATGCACCTTGGCTTTTTACTCAAACCACACCGTGTGATGATCATTGCTGCTCACAGGGGCACCCACCTGGACATTCGACACACTATCACCATTGGTGAGCACTAAATCCAGCACTGAGCTTTCCCTGGTTGGTTCCATCACCATTTGTCTGAGTAACGCATCTTGGAAAGCATCCACAATTTTTTTGCTTCTTTCCAGATTTACAGAAGGAGTAATCCAAGCCACATCGGGTAAAGTCACCCAGTATGATCACTTCCCCCTTTGTGGCTATCTTGGCAATATCTATAATCAATTTGTTATCTATTTCTTTGATTTGAGTCGGTGATCTGTAGACTACAGCAGTATGGATGACAGTGCCATCTCCTCTTTCCAACACAATCCAGAGTGCTTCTTCTTTTCCCCATGCCCCCTGCATTTCAGTAGCTTTAATATTGCTTTTGACATACAAGGCTACTCCTCCTCCTTTTCCACTTTCTCTGTCTCTTCTGAATAGATTATAGCCAGCTATGGCTATATCCCATTCATGTGATTCATTAAGTCATGTTTCTGTAATGGCCACAATGTCCAAGTCCATTTCCACCATTAGGGCTTCCAGGTCAGGAGCTTTGTTGGCTAAGCTTTGAGCATTTGTGCTCATTGCTTTCCAGCATTTAATTGGCTTGCATGTATTTTGCATTGATTTTGTTCCACCCGCTTCTTCCCACTTGTGGTTGATGTGTGGTTTAAAAGTGTGGCTGTTTCTGATGTTATTCTGCTTTTGCCGGGAGTGACGTCCTGAACTTGTCCTTCCCCATCCGTCACCCCCTTTTTCTAGTTTAAATGCATATCCACATACTGCCTGATAAGATAGGGGATAGGAGATAGGAGGAAGTGCATTATTGTGGATCAGGAACTGGTTAAAAGATAGAAAGCAGAGGGTAGGGCTAGATGGCCAATTTTCCCAATGGAGAAAGGTGAATAGTGGAGTACCCCAGGGATCTGTGCTGGGTCCGTTGCTTTTTAACATATTCGTACATTATCTGGAAATGGGAATAACGAGTGAGGTAATCAAATTTGCAGATGACACAAAATTATTCAAAGTTGTTAAAATCCAAGAGGATTGTGAAAAATTGAAGAGGACCTTAATAAATTGAAAGACTCGACATTCAAAAGGCAGATGAAATTTACTGTGGACAAGTTCAAAGTTATGAACCTAGGAAAGAACAACCCAAATTATGGTTACACGATGAAATGTTCCACATTAGGAACCTTTTAGGCATCATCGTGTATAACTTGTTGAAACCCCTCTGCCCAGTGTGCAGTGGCAGCCAAGAAAGAAAATAGAATGCTAGGAATCATATGGAAAGGAATGGAGAATAAAACAAAGGATATTATAATTTTATTTATATTCTCTTATATACTGTGCTATTCTGCATCAGTGCAGTTTACATTGAACAAACTGAAATTACATTGAACAGGGCATTATAACTTGGAGATAACTATTTTACAGGGAACATGGGCTATGGAGGGTTAAGTGGCTTGCCTGAGACCACAAGGAACACCTGTGGGACTAGAAACCGCAGTCCTTCTGGCCCAAGGTTGCTGTCCTTTAGTGGGATTTGAACCCCTGTCCTTTTGGCCTGAAGTACCTTGCCCCAACCACTAGGCCACTCCTCCACTCCACTCAATAATGCCTCTGTATTGTTCCATGGTGTGACCACACCTCGTATAGTGTGAAATTTTGGCCACTAGATCTTAAAAAGGATATAGCGGAATTAGAAAAGGTACAGATTAGAGCCACCAAAATGGTAAAGGGGATGGAAGGATACCCCTATGAGGAGAGGCTAAAAAGGTTAGGGATCTTCAACCTGGAAAAGAGGCAGCTGAGGCGAGATATGATAGAGATCTATAAAATAATGAATGGAGTGGAACAGGTAAACGTAGATCGATTGTTTATGCCATCAAAATGTAGAAAGACTAGGGGCATGCAATAAAGCTACAATGTAAGCCATATAAGACTAATAAGAGAAAATATTTTTTCACTCACCACGTAATCAAATTCTTGAATTTGTTACCAGACGATGTAGTAAAATCTATTAGTGTGGCTGGGTTTAAAAAAGGTTTGGACAAGTTTCTAGAGGAAAGGTCCATAAACCATTATTAAAGGGGACCCAGGAAATCCAGTGCTTGTCCCAGTACTAGCACCGTGGAACCTGTGTGTCTTCTTGGGAAACTGCTAGGTACTTTTAACCTAGATTGGCCACTGACCCAGTATGGCAGATCTTATGTTCTTATATTTGGGACAAATAATTTCTGAGCATACCTAGATAAGTTGTCTATGCATGTTACATCTTATAAACTCTAGAAGGAGGCACTTTGGCATGATATGTTGAGATTTAGCAGTAATTTTGAAAGGCTGAAATCGTATGCCAAATAACCTGACTTTGAGATTCATTATTGTCATGGTATGTGTAAAACAAACCTATTTAGAGAAATTGTCCAGGAGAAGTCATTTAATAAATAACATTCATAAAGACTAGCATCACAAGGGGCGTGGCACATATGAGTAGCATAATGTGGGCATTCACACACGCCCTTCACCTACACACATATTGTTCCATGGTAGAACACGACTGTATGGCAAAACAGGGCTACAGCTTTATTATTATTATTATTATTGTTACTATATATCAACTCATACATCAATTAATTTTCAAGGAATAGGTTAACATCAAAATAACTGTACCTACCTGGTGAGCCTGAACAACAAGTTGCCTGCTACTTCTCTGTGGATCTTTCACCTGTATTGTATTGCTGGACTGTAATTGTCATTCTCTGTCTGTCTCTCCCTGCTCCAGGTACAATCATCTCTGTCACTCTACTTGACAATCAGTTTTGCTGTGCTTGCCCCCGGAAGTGATGCGGCTGCGTGAAAAATGGCCATGTTTCCTTCGAGGTACTGTGGACCCTCATTTAAGTGAATCTGCTGTGGCATTCTGTGCCGTGGGCATGCGCCGAAGGACAACACCCAGGGAGCATGATATGCTCCTTGGGCGAGCTCCTTGGGGAGACTCTGGCAACCGAGGTACTTCTTCATTATTTTCCATCACTGCTTAGATTTTAAGGCATTTACTTCCTGCAGCTCCATGTGCTTCAATGCGTACATGCACTTTGCTCTCAGTCCCCTTCTCACTCTGTGTTTGGTACCTGTCCTTCTGCCTCTCCACCATGATTACGATTCCTGTACATTGGGGGTGGTGCCCTGCCCCCTCTGTCCTCTCTCCTCCTCTGGACCATCTTTCAAACTACTTGCTTGCCCTCTCTCCGCTCCTGAATCACAATGCTCGCTGCTTGCCCCCTCTCATCTCAGCTTGGCCCTCGTTAACTGTAGATCTCTCTGCTCTAAGTCCATTCTTGTGTATGATCTCATCATACAACACTCACTAGATGCCCTTTTCCTTACTGAAACCTGGTTGTAGGAGGGTGAGGACCTTTTACTTAACTGGTGCCTCCCCCTGGCTTTTCTGCAATTTCTACTGCCTGTGTGGGGTGCAGCGGTGGAGGTGTTGTTCTTCTCCAACATTCCACCATTCCAATACGTGAAATCCAGTCCTCAGCCCTCCATTATCCTGAATCCCTTCTGCTCCACTTAGACTCTGACCCTCCCCTTTATTTCCTCCGTATCTATGCCCCCCTTCTCTTTGTCCTGATCTGTGGGATTCCCTACTGCTCACATTATCTGAAGGCTCCCTCTCTTATCCCCACGTCTTGATTCCCGGTGATTTTAACCTCCATCTTGAATCCCCATCTCGTCCTAAGGATAAAGCCTCCCTTGCCTTTTTTGTCAATCTCTCTCTTTATCAGCACATTTATTGCCCCACTCATGTCACTGGTTATGCTTTAGATTTAATCATCACACCCTCGAATTCCCCTTTTGCTCCCTTTGCTCTCTCTGCCATCCCACTTCCTTGGTCTGACCATTACTGCATACTCTTTTCTCTACAGCCCCCTCCCTTACCCCTCCCTGCTGATTCTTTGGCCACTCCCCCACATCTCAGCTTAAAAGATGCATCACACCTCTCACACTCCATCTGTTCCCTTCTTCGGATCCTCTATTTCCACCTAACTTTACCTCCACTCTTGATCAGCTAGCCCCTCTCTGTCTGGCACTGGCACGCTCCCATACCTCTCATCCTTGGTACCATCCTGGCCTTTTCCTTTACTGTGCCCTCCTTCATTGTGCTGAATGCCATTGGTGCAAACATCCCTCTCCCAAGTCTGTTCTCCATTTTCACCATTGTCATCATGAATACCGGTCCCAGATTCATGTTGCAAAGCAAACATACTATTCCAAACAGATTTCATTGTCTTCAAACTCTTCTCGTCAGCTTTATTCTGTCGTCCATTCACTCTCTGCCTCATATACCTCACATCCTCCATCCCCTGCCCCGTTCCATCTGGCCTAGCTGCCTTTTTCTCCAATAAGGTTCATTGTTTGCACTGTACATTCCCAGCCTGCCTGCTCCACCTTTCCCTAGATCCCCCCTCACTCTCTTCATCCTCCCAGTCACCATCCCTGCAAGCTCCCCCTTTATCGCACACATGGTCCTCCTTCCATCCCATCTCTGCAGCAGAACTGTCTAAGGCCCTTACCTCTTCACATAAGTCCCTTGGATCCCATATCCTCTCGTTGGTTGCTGGAGTCTTTTCTTGCCCTCCTTCCCTTAATTCTTTCCATTTTAACTCCAGTTCCTTCCCTAACCCCTGTTTGGATTCACCCCATTCTCAAAAAATCCACTTGACCCCACTGTTCTTTATAACTGGCATTCTGTCTTAAATCTCTTCTTTCTCTCAAAAGTCCTGGAAAAGCTGGTCTTCACATAACTGTCCTCACACCTTCATTCCACTTATGCTCCACTCCCCCATCAGTTTGGCTTCAGAACAGGACATTCTCCTCTCCCTCCTGAACGAATTACACGTCTCGCACGACCATGATGATTTCTCTATATCTGTCTCTTTAGACCTCTCCTCGGCTTTTGATTTAGTTGATCACTGGACCCTTCTCTCCCGTCTCTGTGATTTTGGAATTCATGGCACTGTGTTGGACTAGTTCCATTCCTTTCTCACCCAAAAGAGTTTGTTAGCAAATTGAAATTCAATAGAAAAAACACAAATCCTGCACCTGATCTCCTGGTAGAAGGATTTGTGTTTTTTCTATTGAATTTCAATTTGCTAACAAACTCTTTTGGGTCATTATAAATTGAAGTCTGGAGGTCAATATGTAATTAACGAGACTTTAACAATTAGGGCTGGAATCTCAGTTGAGTAGGGAATTCCTATAAAGCTGGGTCTTTCATGCTCCTAATCCGCATGCGTGGCATTTTTCAGAACATGGAATTCATGACTTGAAAGAAGCAAAGCAGGTTAGTCCCTCGCCTGAACGGTACATATGCGCATTCAGATATAGTTTTTAAACTTCATGAGAAATTGCGATGATACATGATTTATTTTCATTTGTTTAGTTAAAACTAATGAGTCTGAGAATCTTAAGCCATCATCGTATGTTGAAAAGTGCTTTATATACCCCCCGAAGAAACCGAAAGGTCGGTGAAACGGACGAGCACTGAAGACTGGCGTTGGGGTTGGAGCTCCTGTTCCTCATTAAGATAAGCATGGTTTGCTAAAAATTTGAGGATTGGATGGGGCTCTCAGTTTCCATTAAAATAAGCACGCTTTTGTTATACCTTTGAAGATTAGACTGTTCTAGGAATTTTTGAAAAAGGTTTATGGTGAAATTTTAAAGGTCCTTGATGCAAAAAAAGAGGGGGATACAGAGATTCGGTGTGACAAAACCTGACATATCCCCCCTGCTTTAGTCTGAGACCTGTTCACCTATAAATATCGTAGTTTCACAGTTAGAATTGGGGCATTTTTCTATTTTTCGTTGCTGAAAATAAATTAAACAGGTAGGGTGAAACTATGCAGCTTTGTCGTACACCTTTGGTTATTTTAAACCATTCTGTTTCTCCTTATTCCGTTTGAACTGTTGCTTCTTGATCAATGTACAGCTTGTGCAAGAGAACGATCAGTTTTTCTGGTATACCCATGCTTCTTAATGTGGCCCAGAGTTTCTCATGGTTGACACAGTCAAAAGCCTTGTTGTAGTCAATAAAGCACAAATAGATATCCTTTTGATATTCTTTAATCTTTTCAAGGATCCATCTCACATCTATGATGATGTCTCTCGATCCTCGTCCTTTTCTGAACCCTAGTTGCACTTCAGGTAGTTCTTGTTCCAGGTATGGTTGTAGTCTCTGTTGAATAATCTTGAGTAGAATCTTGCTGGCATGTGGGATTGTGCGATAATTTCCATAGTCAGTTGGATCACCTTTCTTTAGAATTGGTATAAACACAGATCTTTTCCAGTCAGTTGGCAATGATGTTGTCTTTCAAATTTATTGGCAGAGCTTTGTAAGTATGGTAACAGCTGCATCAGATTGCTATAATACTTCTATGGGAATGCCATCAATGCTTGGTGCTTTGTTCTTTGATATGGCTTTCAATGCTGCTTCGACTTCTTCTTTCATCACCAATGGTTCTGGATCATAAGGTACATGTTGAAACAGCTGCTGGTCCACTTGATTTTTATCATATAAAAGTGCTGTATATTCTTTCCACCTTTTCTTGATCTTCTCAGCATCATTCAACATAGAACCTTGAGCATCTTGTAACATTCCAATTCGAGGCTGGAATTTTTTCTTTAACTCTCATAGCTTTAGGAAAGCCAATCTTGTTCTTCCTCTAATAGTTTCTGCCAAACTATACTGTACCTCTAATTAATTAAAATCTGAATTATTACACCCACCTGAAACCTGCGGTAATACAAGGTTGCTCAGGTCAAATACCCCACAGATAAGCAAAATGGAAGCCTGCCAACTCCTAGTGGTATTGCTAGAGTCATCAGACCCCACCCACAAAGTTCAATTCAGCTCCCATCTCAGGCTGGAACTTACAAGAGCTTATCATACCAAAATCCACCAAAGCTGTGACAAAGTCCCAATCAACATCCCAAAACCCAAACATCCAACCCAAGGCAGAAGGGTGGGAAAGAGAGACAAAACACAAATGCTTCCTGTCGATGCCCCTTGATTGGCTAGCATCTAGCAACCAGTCAAAATTGCTCCTGGACCCCATGACCATATGAGAATTCAGACAAGAAATAAGCATGACATAAAGCAGGTGTAAATGTTGCCTAGGAAACCTTTTGTGATATACATGTTGTTTTAAAATACGTAATACGTGTATATTTTGAAGGACTGTCCAAACTATGCCCGAATGTGCCTCCTTCAGATCTCTTTGTGCTACAGCATATACATATAAGTCAGGGATAGATTTAAGTTCTAGGCGCCCCTAGGCAAAGACAGCAGTGCAAGGGGGGAGGGGGGATTGATTGTTTTTCTTTCCCCTGCACCTCACTCACCCTTGACCAGATCCTTGCTTACTTCCATCATCATACTTTAAATCCCTCACAGAAGCCACAGGGGCGGCTCTATAATGAGGCAAAGTGAGGCGGCTGCCTCAGGCGGCAAAGTTTTGAGGGCGGCAAAAAATGCCTCCAAAACAGCCGCCTCACTTTGCCTTCAAAAGTTAAAAAAAAAAAAGTGCACCAGTTGCTGCTGCTGCCGAGTCCACTTCTCTGCAGCGGTAAACTCACCCTCTTCCTTGCAGCTGTGGCTCCCTGCCTCTTAGAGAACCATGGCTGTGCTGGTGACCTGCAATTAAAATAAAAGCTCAAACCGGTGCAGAGCCTTCCCCTCTCCATGAAGGACTCTGTGCAGCTTCGTCCCACCCCTAAAGGAAGTTACATGCAGGAGCCAGAATGAGCCAGCTGGGGATGTGGCTGGATATCCAGGATGCCTGAATTGGGGCACGTCCCAGACATCCAGCCACTATGCCATGATTCTGCTCCCACGTGGCTGTCTAGCCCCTGTGGGAGCAGAATCGGGTGCATTCCCGGGCCATCCAGAAGTCTGGATGTCCAGACGGCCCAGGGATGCACTGGTCTGAATTGGCCTCCACATATTTAGTTATAGTCTGCTGAATGGAAGGCTGATACTGTCAGCATAGTTAGGGGCATATTTAATAAGCCCTGCGCCGGTAATGTGTATGTGTGTGTTTGGGCCACATCACTAGCATAAGGCTGTGAACTCATTGCAGGGAGGCAGGTACAACTGTCACACTATAGTTGCCACACTTCCAGGGAGTAAACCAGCCATGGGAGCAGCTAACACTACCCACTGAGGTGGCATAGTTGTACCTGCACTACAAACGCCCACACTAGCTGCAATGGGAATTCCCCTGTCCCACCTAGTTGCTGCCGAAACATGTGCTACTAGAGTCCTGTGGGTTTTTAGCATGGGGTCCCATACTACTTTCTGGCACTGTGGTGAAACTTCATGCTAATCCCACGCTACTTTTAGTAAACATGCTCCTAACAGTACTATCCATAGATTCAGCACCATTACCTACAGTATATCGATAGTGGCACTGGACATATGAATTAAGTTGATTGGCAGCACCAGTGTTCAACCTAAGCCAGTGACTGCTGGCTCAAAACGTACCTCAAACTTGCGTGATTTATTCCGCAAGATTGTCCCCAAGATGGGAATGCAAAATCAAAAGCTGTTGCATAGAACGTAAACATGAATGGTGCGGTGGAAAGTAATTTTATATTGGGAATTTTTACTACACTAGGCCTCTTCTAATAGAAAGTTGCTTTTCTCCAATGCAGGCAAGCAGCCAAATCCCTGACTTGGAATCACGTGAGAGCCCTGGAAGCTTTCTAAAGAATGGAACCCCTGAAGTGAGAAAAGTTAGCAATTACAAGCAAGTGAGATGTATGAAATCCTTGAGACATTTTCACATAACTAAATAATACAAGAAAACAAGGGGACTTATTCAAAAATCATTTTTTTCTGTTTTCTGACTATGGAAAACTATTTATTGAATGAGTGCCATAGGATTTGATTTTCAAAATTAGGAGTTGAAAATAACATATGGATTTTAAACAGTGTGGAACATATTTACTAATATTCACGCTGGCAGTGCACGTTCAGCCCAGAAAAGAGCGTGGGGATGGTGTGCAACACATTATAAAATGGAGGTATGCCTCGCATACTAGTGGCTTGGGTTTCATGCCAGCCCCAGTGCTCCTTCTGTGGTGGTGTGAACAGCATGGGCGCACTTAACACCACCCACTGAGGAGGCAGTAAGTATCTCTGCACCGAGTGCAACATTGCCAGGAAGCTTTGTGCCAAAAATGCCTGCACATGTGTTTGCTCCACCCCAACCTGTACTATTCGGGTTTGGTGGGATTTTTAGTGTTGCTGCACTTTTAGCACACAGTACTGTTTACTGCGACACACTTGGCATGTGTTGAACTCTGCGTTACCCAATAGTAAACATGCCCTTGTATGCACACAAGATCTCCTTGATAATTTCAGATGAGAGGTTATGGTAGCAAGTGCTATCATCAGCACCAAGAGCTAGAAACCCCAAGTCAAAGGCTAAGGAGAAGGTAAAAGCAATGATCTAATCATTTCCACTGCCAAGGGTACTATTACTACTGGAAGTAAAATATTTTGATATTCTGTTTTAAATGTGTTTTTATTAACATGAGCATCTGGGTCTACTTATTACATTCCTATTATATTTCCTCTTTTACAAACTTATAATCACTCATCTCAGTCGTGTAAAAGCCAACCAAAATTCTGAGTAAACAAGGGACACAGAATCATTAAGCATTAACGCATAAACCAGCATAAACCAGACGTCTGCATCAAAGGGGGATAGAAGTGCCTGATGATACCTGACAGGAGCTGCGACACAGTGCTGGAGCTTTTGGTAAGCGCTGTGTTGCTGTTCCTTTCCCATTGCTGTCACTGCTGACCCCAGAGAGGAGCGTCAGCAGTGGCAAGGCAGAGGGGGGGGGGGGGACACAGCAGGGGGAAGTGGGGTGGAGGGGCCCACCCAGGGCCCCGCTAGTTCTTGCACTGGCCACGGCTCTCAGTGAGCAGTCAGGAGGCTATAAATAATTTGTTGGACTTTCTGTTCTGTTGTCTGTTGATGACTAATTACCTTCCAAAGCAACTTATTATTTTTACAGGGAAGGAAAACGACATCAGAGATTGCTGTTAGCTCAACCCAGGCTGTTTATGTCTCAAAACATCACTGGCCATAAAAAAAACTTCTACTTTTAATTAGCTGTCCTGTGACTCCACAGCCTACACACAAGAGCACAGGAGAGCCAATTTCAAGTGCTGTTCATTTTGAAACACCTCCCTGATGCAACATATGGCAAAACGCTGACAGCATCAGAGTATGAATGGAGTATGAATAGATGAAGGTGACATCATTCTAAGGGAAGTGAACATTAGTTCTTGGGAGAAATATCCCTATGGGGTGTAGTTTTGTGGCTGTATTGAAAATTTTGAGTCATGTGCACATAATGTTGTACAACAAGGTGGCTTGAATTAGAGAGGCCCAGCTATCCACACAACACCAAGCACCAAGGCTCAGGGCGTAACAGAGGCATGCCGTCCTGAAACCCTTGTAAAGTGGATTTCCGAAAGCTGTGTGCACAGACATCATTAATCGCGTAAACCTAAGTAATGTTTCCTTATGCATGAATGCTGATGGTGTGCAGAGAATCCATGTAGTGGCATTACAGTGCATAGTACAGCAAGGAGAGCATGTGCAGGCCTGTACACACACTGCAGAGGTAAAGCATTGCTGGACCAGCCGAGAAGCCATGTAGGCCATGCACATGTTGTTCCAGAAGTGGAGACACACCCGCCATGCCAGGGCACAGCGGAGGATGCGACAGGCAGTGCAGATCCATCAGCAGGCAGTAGCCCAGCACCCGAGGCACAGGTACTGTGCCCCACATGTACACAGACCCAGGGTGAGCTACCTGCATTTGATGGAGGAGGAGGTCTAACAGAGATACAGACTGGATGGGGCAATGATAACTGAGTTGTGCAGCATACTCAATATGGACCTGGAGCCTTCCACTTCCAGAAGCCAGGCCTTGCCAGTGGCTATGATGGTGACCACTGCCTGGGATCTCTGGCAACTGGCAGTTTCCAGCATGTGATAGGGGTGACTGTTGGAATCATTCAGTCTACTGCCAGCCACTGCATAAGTGCCTTCATCATGGCCCTGCTGCAGAGGATGCGCCACCTCACAGCCTTCCCGAGGACACAGCAGATGTGGTAAGAGACCATGAAGGCATTCTACAATGTTGCTAGATTCCCATCAGTGCTTGGAAATATAGACTGCACCCACATTGCACTGTGGGCACCACAGCTGGAGCAGAGGGCATATCAGAACAGGTATAGTTACATATTGATGAATATGCAGGTTGTTGTAGATGCCAACATGACCTTTATTGATATGTGTGCCTGCTACCCAGGGTCCTGCCATGATGCATTTGTCCTTGCTCAGTTCAGCCTGGGACAGGCAGCAGCCAGGGGTCTAGGTGAGTGCGCACATTTGTGATCCCCAGGACAAGCCCAGAACAAATGGTTGCTGTAGTATGATGCTATGTGTAATGCAAACAGGTGGGTATATCTGTGTTATGTACATATTGCAACACATGATGACCACTGCTTGCATATGTGCTGCTGTTCCATAGATCCATGCACACAGTAGACCATGTTGCACATTGTGGAGGCAACTAGGGGAAACCTTGTGGCCAAGAGCAGGCAATACAAACCAACATGGGGCATGTGGAAGAGCACAGGCTACAGCCATGTAGTGCAGCCACATGGTAGCAGCTCAGGTACGGCACATCCATGTCTGCCCCCATCCCAGTCAGCAGACCCCCCAACCAAATCTCCATGCCATGCCCCTGCCTCCCCCTTTCCAAAAGGCTAGCCCATGTCACCATCCACCATTGCCCTGCCCCAAATGCCTGACTTCCGCACAAGCCATATGTTAGTGTATTCTCACTGCCAGTGTCTCTGAATATTACATATTGCACCCCGCCCTGCTAGCAGATGGTAGTTGTATGCTGTCCGTAACAGCCCATAGACTATAACCAACGTATGTCCCATACTCATGTGCACCTCTCACATTGCCTCACAGGTGACCATGGATATCCTCTGAGGACCTGGTTGCTGACCCCAGTGCACCACCCCATGAGCCAGCAGGAAGAGTGGTACAATGCCACCCATCAACATATCCGGGCAGTTGTGGAGCGAGCAATAGGGGTGCTGAAGAGCCGCTTCCAGTGCCTTGACAGGAGTGGCGGGGAACACCTCTACAGCCCGGAACGTGTATGCCAGATATTTGCATCATGCTGCATACTCCACAATCTTGCACCGATGCAGGGATTTCCAGACTCAGAGCCCGCGGCTGCAGAGGAGTGGGAGGCCGCAGAAGCAGCAGATGATGACAGCACAGAGGCCGGGAACCAGTAACAGGCCCAGACACTGGCCCACCATGTGCGGCTGATACAAGATAGTTTCTGAGGTAACTTTCCCACAACATCTCCTGCATAGGATACATACATTCACCAATAAAGTGTCTGCAATGATGCTACATGTGCAGAGTGTTTATTTCCCCTCAAGTGGAAGAGTGGCCTAGTGGTTGGGGCAAGGTACTTTAGGCCGGAAGGTTGGGGGTTCAAATCCCACTAGAGGACAGCAACCTTGGGCCAGAAGGACTGGGGTTTCTAGCCCCACAGGTGCTCCTTGTGGTCTTGGGCAAGCCACTTAACCCTCCATAGCCCATGTTCCCTGTAAATAGTTATCTCCCAAGTTATAATGCCCTGTTCAATGTAATATCAGTTTGTTCAATGTAAACCGCACTGATGCAGAATAGCGCGGTATATAAGAGAATGTAAATAAAAAATAAAATAAATAAAGTGTGTGCCCTGTCCCCGGGCTCGCAACTGGCCATGAGCGCAAGCTGACACATGCACTGTGATGCAATGGAGCATTGTCTGATGACTTGCTGGCAGCATCATCACCCTCCCCAGCAAGGCAGATCACTGCACATGGTTCAGGGCTACCAGATGGCTGTACTGGTGTGCTGGCAGTTTCAGCACCCACCCCCTGGGCTCACAGGAGACCCACCAAACTGTGCAGGGAACCAGCAATCATTGCCTGGTATGCTGCCATCTCCCTCATCAGAGCAGATGTTCCTCCAGATGGTGCTCCACTCACAGTCGGTGTTCCTGTTATGTCTAAAACTCAGCTTCCCTTGCCTGTGTGGCTGCCTGCAAGTCCTGCCAGATATTGTGCAGCTCGGCATGTATGCTCTTGGTGCTTGCCACCAGGCATGCAACCTCCTGTAGAAGCTCCTGGTCCACATCTGTGCCTCCTGTATCCACAGGGTCATCCAGGATGGTGAACTGTACTCAGCGAGTGGGGCATTATCTGTCTCCACCTCCCCAGCACTGGCAGACACACTGGCCTGCTCTACTGCCTTGGGAGCTGCATCGACCTGCTCCTCTGCCCTGGGTGTTGCACTGGACTGCATTTCTGTCCTGGCAGGCACACCAGCCTCTGTGTTTGTGCTGCATCCCAGCTGCACACTGGCATCATCCACAGTGGGTGGTGAGGCTCCCTCTGATGCATCAGTTACAGGCTGTGGCAGGCCTGTAGGAGAGCAAAGGTGGCAGAGGGTAGTGTCATGGGTTGCTAGGTTGGCCTATGGGGTTCCACCAAGCCTACAACAGAACTGGTAGGTGGATCCCCATTCCATACTGTCCCCTGCTCCCTTAGTACCCAAGGACTGACAGACAGACAGGCAGGCCCTGGGTAAATGGAACCATGGTGGGGACACATACATGGCCATCACAGCGCCACCCAGGCCATGGGGCAACTCCTAGTCACCCTCCTGTGTGCCTGGGTTGGAGCTTTCAAAGTCAGCAACCTCTGAGATGGATACCTCCTCCATAAACTGCAGCACCTATTCCTCCAGAGGGGTGAGTCTGCGCTGCTGCACAGGTGGCAGCCTGCTGTTTCTGGCCATTTTCTCCTTTGCAGCCTGCCATACCATCCTCTACTTCTTCTTAATATCTTCCACGTCCCTGTTGAGGTGGTGGATGGCATTGACTCTCCTGACAATGTCATGCCACGCTGTCAGTTGTGAGCTGGCATCCTCTGCCGCAAAGAGGCAGCGTGCTGCCTAAGGAAGAGCCCAAGGAAGGAGGGTATGAAGTTTGCCTTCTGTTTTGGCTCTAATCCTTTCTGTGCTGTCTGCCATTGTGCATTAGGCTACCCTCGTAGATCCTTTAACACGCGGATACAATGTGCAGCCATGCCACACCCCATCCAAAAGCATATCCAGTACCAGCGTAGGTTCCTGAGCACTGACGGTATGAAAATCTGCATGATAGCTATCCGCTGTAGGACGTCTGAGCCACACACCATGGTGCGACGGCGTCATATGCATGCATGGACACCCAGACGGTAAGACTTGGGTAGAAGAGATAGCACAGTATATGGGCATGGCTGCCATGGCATGAGAACAGGTGCATGGCATTGCTCCAGTCATGCGCCTCCTTGGGGCCGGGGTCCTTCTGTATGTGTAGTGCTGCTGTGCCACACCCATGTTGACCAGAGGTGGTAGACGCACCTCGCACCGGTAACTTGGTGGCGGTGCAGCCATCTGTTCTGCATGCATATGGCACAGAGGCACTACCCATACCCAGCGGTAGCTGTAGCCACTCTGTGCAGGTACAACACAGAAGCACTACTCGTGCAGAACTGAGACCACCAATGTTCTGCATGTGTGGTGCCTCTTTGCCATACCCACGCACATGGACATGGCCCACAGGGCACATGCCCCATGTCCATAACCCCTGGACCCCAGCCTTTCCCCCCACAAAACTGACAACACCTTGTGATATCAAACTGGGAACAATTTATTGCAAACCCTGTAACATCTACAACAATGGCAGCAACAGCAGTATAAAACAACAGAGGTCCACACATCAATAGGGACATTGCACACCCATGTCCGTGGCAGCACAGTCCGCTCCATTATGGCCCATCACAGGGCAATCCCTGGCATGGGGATGGCCTATGGTGCCAGGAGTCCCTGCTTGTGCCCTGTCACTGCAGCAGTGAGGGCATCCAGGCGCATGCTGATTGTCTGTGCTGCTGCCTGCAGTCCTCCCTGAGGAGGCCCAGATGGACGAGTGGGTGGTGGCACAGAGGGGCCTGATGTGGCACAGTCATGATGTGCCCATGGGTACTGGGATAGATGTGGGGGCCCATGGCTGTGTAATGTGGCTCACGGTTCTGCTGCATGTTACACACGGTCCGTGCCAAGCCTTGCGATGGCCACATGGCACACTGAGATGGACATGGCTGGCATGGCTGTGGGCTGCGGGGCACATCTGGGGGATGCCGCTCTTCCTCTGGACCCCCCTCTGGGTGTCTGCTGGTTGTGCACTGCACTGCAGTGCCATACCTGGGACGCTTGGACTGCATCCCCCCTGCTACCCCCTCTGGGCCCACCTCCGCTTTGTCTGCAGGGGACAGCTCTGGTCCCACTGCCACCTCCTCCTCCTCAGACCCCCCTGCCCCTGACCCTCTGAACACTCCTCCTCCTCCTCAGACTCCCTGCTCTGCCCTGACCCTCTAATCTCTCCTCCTCCTCAGACTCCCCACCCTGCCTCTGACTGATCCCTCATAACCGGTTAGCATAAGTTGCTTTAGAAGATAATTAGATTTTATAGTTTTGGATGGTTTTTCACCTATATCATTCTTATCCTTGTCTGTTAAGTGACATATTTTGTTGTAACTGTAGATCTTTGTGAGTGACTCAAAGTACCTTAAATAAATTCACTGGTTTCATAACCAGTCCCTGGACTGGACTGAGTTTTTGGCAGTGAAGACAATAGAGACTATGTGCAATAGGCCTCCCAGGAATATCCTGGACCTGCCCTAAGAACCTTTGCAAACCCTTGGTGTCAGGCTGTCATACAGTGTTGCACATTGCTGAAAGGGATATATAATCTGGTAGGGGATACACACAATAACTTTATGAAAGTCTGAACACTGCTCACAGGTCAGAACCATAGATTTAGTAAGGTCGCCAGATTTCTCGTGGGAATTGCTGTAAAATGGATGCTAAATAAAGTATGTGTAATTCAGTTCACTACTTACTGTAGGTCATCATACCTGTTTTATTTGATGCTAAATATTTAATAAAAAATATGCCTGTGTATATAGATGTAGCAGCACCCCATTATGTGTTCTCTACATTACAAATGAACATTCTGGTGTCTCTGCTTCTAAGAAACTCTGGACAGGATGATGTAATGAAGCATGGCCTCCCTGTCAGTCACAGGACAGAAGGTGTCAATTACATTTTTGGAGGGAAGTATAAGGGGCTGAACAGCCAGGTCTTCTTTCACAGGAG
This sequence comes from Ichthyophis bannanicus, assembly GCA_033557465.1. Classification (NCBI taxonomy): domain Eukaryota; kingdom Metazoa; phylum Chordata; class Amphibia; order Gymnophiona; family Ichthyophiidae; genus Ichthyophis; species Ichthyophis bannanicus. The sequence goes on from CM066036.1 coordinate 204,418,343, forward strand.
TCTGGGAAGTAAAAAAAGGCTGACTGTGCCCACTAGCTGGGGCATAGCTCAGCCTGAGTGCAGCTGCCTAGTGCCTATGTGTCTCACCCAACCACTGACTACAGGAGAGAAGTTACCACAAATTGGCCAAGTCTGAACCATGGTTTGCTGCAATAAAGGATAAAAGGTGAACACAACCAAGGAATATCTATGATGAGGAGCAGACCAACAGCAGAGGAGCTGGTGTACCAGGTAAAAGTTAACAACCTGCTTGTCTGTGGGAAGCTGAGGAAGAAAAGAGACTAACATACAATAACAGGTAGAGGGACCTGATATCCAGGTATATCCCTATTCTACCCTTGAGGATGCAAGTACTGTGTAGAGAGGGACTTCTCTTAGCTGCATACCTAGCCTCAAAGTCAGAGCAATTACTATGCATTTGTACTCGAAGGGAGGAATAAAATGGGTCCCTGAGAAGTTTACCTCTTTCTAAAGGTATGCCTCTTCATTAGAGAGCCTGAAGGAAAGCTGGTATTTTGATATTCAGAGCATTATACACTTTTGGTACTCAATAAAAGTGCCAATGTTAAATCCAAGAGAATCTTCACTCTCCCCCCGGGAAAGCATCTGTAGAAGAGGAAGTAGAAGAAGAAGAGGATGAGAGAAGAGGATGTTGCCAATCCCAGGACTTAAAGGAAACACCAAGCAAGAAAGTGTAGAAGAGACTCTACGTCTCAGGAATTAAAATATCCTGCTATATTTTTGACTTGTTACTGCTGTGTCTAATCCGAAGATTGCATATACTTTACTTTTGTATATACCTTTACATTCTTGTTTGCTCTTTGAATCTTCATAGACTCTGGGCACTGTGTCTAATGAGCCTAATGAATACTCCCGCCCTACCTGAAATGGCATCAGGCCAACAGGTGATTTCTTGAGGTAGCAACACCATGAGTATCACAATATCCTTTCTAACAGCATCCATCAATCCCTGGCAGGACTAATTATATCATTCTCAACCAGATGTATAATCATGACATCTGGATGAGCCCACAACCACAGCTTCTGACAGACCACTGCCAGTGACTGGTCCCAGCACACCACTTCATGAACCCCTATGTGAGGCCAGACTGAGATGAGCATGGGTGCAAGTACATTTGAATGACTGACAATCCAAACAATCCATTGTAATCCTCTTTTGCTAATGCCCCTGAAAAACCCCCTGAATTATATTAATTAACATTAGGTTAGAGGCTAGAGAGTACTTTGCCTTGGCTTCACATAAGATGTGTTGGCCTCTATCTTCTATCTACCAAGCTATAAACATTGCAGCATTGGTTGCTGTCTCAGTTCTACAACAATGAGCCCCAAATTTGTCTGCATTACACTCCATTAGGATGAGTGCCCCTTTTCAATACTGTGGCAAACTGGCACTATGTGAATATAGTGAAGTCACTGGATGGGCCATGACAGGCATAAATGAAGTAGGGGGAGGGATAGGTTTTTACCATTCAAGTCATTATCTTGCCTGCCAGATACAATATTAGACACTTTTCTGATGAATTACTTCAATATGTTTGGTCAGTAAGCCCAAAGTTAATGCTTTCTGTACAAAGTTGTAACCAATTCACCCACTAAGAAGGCCCTGAAGAATGGAAATACAAAGGCCAACTGAAATGAAGGCACCTTTTACTCAGAATTAGACCATATTTCTATGCAAGCTGCTTACTTATCACCATCCAGGCCTATCTAGCTCACTTAACCACAAATTTCTCACCTAGATTATCCAGTCATTCAACTTGACAAAGAAAGAAAACCCAGAAACTTGTAGTGATACCACTACTTGAAAATATATAATTTTCTCTGTATGCTGAATATAACCTACTAATAAATCCTCTATTGGACTGCACTCCAGTGCTGTTGAGTCAAAGTGAACTCATGAATAGTTGTCCTAAGCAATGTTGACTCTTCAGTCAGGTGGCTAGTTGTTGATAGAGTAGCTATTGTTTGTATTGCTCCATTGCATTTCTAGTCTCTTCTCTTTTGCAACAACCTTCAACCTTACCAAGCATGATGTCTTTTTTCCAAAGATCTTCTCTTCATATGATGTGCCCAAAGTATGGAAAACAAAGTCTTGCCATTTGAGCTTCCAGGGAAAGAGCCATGGGATAGGAGGCAGTGTACTATTGTGGATCAGGAACTGGTTAAAAGATAGAAAGCAGAGGGTAGGGCTAAATGGCCAATGTTCCCAATGGAGAAAGGAGAATAGTGGTGTACCCCAGGGATCTGTGCTGGGTCCACTGCTTTTAGACATATTCATAAATGACTTGGAAAAGGAATAACGAGTGAGGTTATCAAATTTGCAGGTGACACAAAACTATTTAAAGTTGTTAAAACCCAAGAGGATTATGGAAAATTGCAAGAGGATCTTGATAAATTGGAAGACTGGGCATCAAAATGGCAGATGAAATTTAATGTGGACAAGTGCAAAGTTATGCACCTAGGGAAGAACAACCCAAACTATGGTTACACGATGCAAGGTTCCACATTAGGAACCACTACTCAGGAAAAATATTTAGGCGTCATTGTGGATAACATGTTAAAACCCTCGGCCCAGTGTGCAGCGGCGGCCAAGTGAGCAAATAGAATGCTACGTATCATAAGGAAAGGAATGGAAAATAAAACAAAAGATATTATAATGCCTCTATATCGCTCCATGGTGAGACCGCACCTTGAATATTGTGTAATTCTGGTCGCTGTATCTTAAAAAGGATATAGCATTATTAGAAAAGGTTCAGAGAAGATCCACCAAAATGGTAAAGGGATGGAAGGATACCCCTATGAAGAAAGGCTAAAAAGGTTAGGGCTCTTTAACCTGGAAAAGAGACAGCTGAAGGGAGATATGATAGAAGTCTATATAGAAAGACTAGGGGACATGCAATGAAGCTACAGGGTAAACTATTTAAGACTAATAAAAGAAAATATTTTTTTCACTCAATGTGTAATCAAACTCTGGAATTTGTTACCGGAGGATGTAGTAAAGGCTGTTAGTGTAGCTGGGTTTAAAAAAGGTTTGGACAAGTTCCTGGAGGAAAGGTCCATAAACCATTATTAAGAAGGGACCCAGGATATCAATGCTTGACCCAATACAAGCATTGTGGAGCCTGTGTCTTTTGGGGAAACTGCTAGGTACGTATGACCTAGATTGGCCACTGTTGGAAACAGGATACTGGGCTTGATGGACCTTGGTCTGACCCAGTATAGCATATCTTATGTTCCTATGATCTCTTCCCGTACCACTTGATTTTTCCTTCAGACAGTCCACGGTATGCACAGTATTGTTCACCAAAACCATAATTCAAAGGCATCAATTTTCTTTCTTTCTTGCTTCTTCACTGTCCAACCTTTGCATCCATAAAACATTATTAAAAAAACCATGGCTTGGACAAGTTGAATATATGTACAAAGAGATATATCTTGGCACTTGAAAATCTCATCTATGTCCTTCATAGCTGTTATGCCAAAAGCAATGTAACATTGGATTTCTTGACTGCCTGTCATTTCATTATTGTTTATTGATCCACGCAGCTTGAAGATGACCACTATTTTCTATTTCTTCTCCATCAAGGATAAAATTGATTTTACCAGTTGCCAGGATCTTTGTCTTCTTCACATTAAGGTGCAGGCCATTTTAAGACTATGAGCCCAATATTCAGAGGCGGCAGCTAACATGATTACAGTGGTTAGCCGTCACAACTGAATGCTAAACCAGGATATTCAATGTTGGGGCCATATTTGTCCACCAGCATCGAATATCCAAGTCAGCTAATTAAGCAGGATGCTAACTGGACAGCGGTGATATTCAGCCACTGTCCAGTTAGCTTCAGTGCTGAAAATTAGGAAGACCTTTAATGTGCCTAACGTTTTCAACCGAGGGATAACCGGGCAGTGGCTGATTATTGCCACTGACCAGATGTCCCTGGATGCCGCCCCCGGAATACCCTGATGTTAACCGGTTAGCATTGGGGCATGTAGTGGTGGCTCCCACAGATATCCAGCAGTACTAACCACGTTAGTGCCGTTGAATATTCTGCTTAGCAGCATTTGCACAGTTTGCAAACCATGTAAATGCCTTTGAATATTGGGCCCTATGTTCCTTCATCTTGATAAGCAGCTGTATCAGTAACGTGATATTGTTAGTATAGTGAGAGGAATGCCCAGCGTAAAAAGGGAGGTAATAATGCCTCTATACGTCTCTGGTGTGACCTCATTTGGAGTATTGTGGGTAATTCTGGAGACCGCACCTTCAAAAGGATATAAGCAGGTAGGAGTCAGTGCAGAGGGTAGCTACTAAAATGGTTAGTGGTCTTCATTATGAAGCATATGAGGACAGACTTAAAGATCATAATATGTACACCTTAGAGGAAAGGCGGGATAGGGGAGATAAGATAGAGATGGTTAAATACCTCCATGGCATAAATGCACTGGAGGAGAGTCTCCTTCGATTGAAAGCAAGCTCTGCTATGAGGGGACATAGGATGAGAGTGAATTGGGATAAACTCAGGAGTAATATGGGAAATATTTCTTTATGGAAAGAGTGGTAGATGCTTGGAATAGTCTTCCAGTGGAGGTAGTAGGGAGAAGGGCAGTATTTGAATTCAAAAAAAGCATGGGACAAACACAGAGGATCTCTAAAGGAAAAAAGGGCACTATTGTAGTTGATGGAAGGGCAGGCTAGATTTATTTATTTATTTTTATTTATTTATTAAATATTTTTATACTGCGTTTTTCCGGATGATCAAAAGTCTCCATGTTTTTCAATCCAATCGAGAACTTTTAGCTGAAATCTGCCATTAGTAAAAGGAATCCTGGAAACATTCATGAAGCTGGAACAAATTGTAATTGAAGAGTGGGAGAAACTACCAGCAGACAGATGTACGAAACTTATAGATGGCTACAAGAAACATTTGGAGGCTGTCATCACTGTCAAAGGTTGTGAAACCAAATATTAGTGAAAGATGCCATTAATCCTGTCCAGTTCATATTTTGTTTTTTATTTTTCATAAATTGCTATGTCTAAATTGCACAGACATCTTTTGTTTGTCCCACCACGGGGATCTCTAATGATTTTCAGAAGACTGTGTTTGTGAGGAATTAGCTAATCTAAAAGTAGACAAAGCAATGGGTCCAGATGGGATACATCCAAGAATACTGAGGGAACTTCGGGACGTTCTAGCAGCTCTATTGTCTTACCTTTTCAATGCTTTTTTGGAGTTGGGAGTGGTGCCAGAGGACTGGAGAAAAGCACATGTGGTCCCTTTACACAAAAGCAGACATAAGAATGACATTGAGAACTACAGGTCAGTTAGTCTAATCTCTGTGGTTAGTAAATTATTGGAAAGGCTACTAAAAGAGAGAATAGTGAAGTTTCTGGAGTCCAATGAATTGCAGGATCCGAGGCAGCATGGATTCACCAGAGGCAGGTCTTGTTAGACAAATCTGATTCATTTCTTTGACTGGGTGACCAGGGAGTTGGATCGAGGGAGACCCGTAGATGTGGTGTTCTTAGATTTCAGTAAAGCATTTGACACCGTTCCACACAGGCGACATATAAACAAATTGAGCACCCTAGGGATGGACCCTAAAGTTACTTATTGTGTTAGAAATTGGTTGAATGGGACACAACAAAGGATACAAGTAAATGGAGCTCACTCTGTGGAGAAGGAATGTATCTGTGGTGTCCTTAGTCCGATTCTTTTTAACATCTTTGTTAGTGATATTGTAGGACTGTCGAGTAAGGTTTACTTATTTGCAAATGATATCAAAATCTGCAATAGAGTAGCCACCCAGGAAAGAGTAGATAACATGAGGAGGAATCTAGCTAAGCTTGAAGAATGGTCCAGAATTTGGCAGTTGAAATTTAATGCTAAAAAATGCAGGGTCATGCATTGGGCTGCAAAAATCCAATGGACTTCTGGTACTTCTGTCCGCGAAAGAAGTGCGGGGCCTTTGCATAATTGTGTGTGGTGATCTTAAAGTAGCTAAACAGGTAGAAAAGTGACTGTGAAATCCAGAAGGATGCTTGGGTGTATAGGGAGAGGAATGGCCAGCAGAAAAAAGGAGGTGATAATGGCTCTATATAGGTCTTTGGTATGACCTCGTGTGTGCAGTTCTGGAGACCACATCTTCAAAAGGATATAAACAGGTTGGAGTCAGTGCAGAGGGTGGTTACTAAAATGGCTAGTGGTCTTCATTATGAAGCATATGAGGACAGATTTAAAGATCTTAATATGTATTCTTTAGAGGAAAGGTGGGATAGAGGAGATATGATGGAGACATTTAAATATCTCCCTGGGACAAATGTACATGAGAAACTCTTTCAGTGAAGGCAAGCTCTCCTATGAGAGGACATAGGATGTGGGTGAAAGGGCATAGACTCAGAAGTAATATGCAGAAATATTTCTTTACGGAAGAGTGGTAGATGCATGGAATAGTCTCTCAGTGGAGATTGTAGAGAAGAGGACAGTATTTGAATTCAAAAAGGCATGGGACAAAAAGAGAGAATCTTTAAAGGAATAAAGGGCTCTATTGTAGTTGATATGGAATGGCAGACTAGATAGGCCATGTGGTCTTTTTCTTCTGTCATGTTTTTATGTTTCTTGTGGTATACCTTTGAACATACTATTAAAATATTATGATGACATGATTTGGGAATATTTCAAATTATTTCTCAAGATATTGTACCCAACATACCTAAAATGCAAGGGTGCCAATAATGTTGACCAGAATTGTATGTCACAATAATCTTTCTTTGCCCTACATTTCATTCGCTCGATCCGCCTATCATCTCTGTTTCTCAGATCACTCAACTCGTTTTCGCTCTTATCATCACTTGCTTAGATTATTGAAATTCCCTTCTGTCTGGTCTCCCTCAATACTCCCATTGTTGCTTTCAACTAATTCAATCTTCTGCCACTAAATCTATCTTTAATGCTCACCATTTTCATCATGCATCTTCCTTCCTTATCTCTCTCCATTGGTTCCCGATTCATCACCACTTACACTTCAAGTTACTTTCCCTTGTCCACTGTGCTTTTTACTCTGCATGCCCTCTTTACCTAGCTGCTTTAATTTCTCCTTATTGCCCTCTCCATTCCCTCCATTCATCTTTTGAAGCCCTCCTCTCCCTCCTCCTCCCTCAACTTAGTCATCTCTAGAAACTCCTGTTTTTCCTACCTTAGACCTTCGCTCTGGAATTCTCTACTCTTTCCCAAAATTCAAGAGAAACATGAAAACCTGACTGTTCCGTAAGCCTTTCCTCAATTGACTCCTCCCTAATCATCTTTCCTTGGGTTGCCCTGCTATTCTCTTTCTCACCCCTACGTTTTCGTTCTCTAAAACAGAATTGTAACACTTCTCCCTTTCCACCAGCTTGTCATCTGCCTGCTCTGCCTTTTTTCTCCACCAATGCATTTTTAGAATTTTGTAAACCACGCAGACAGACTTTAGTTCTTGTTGTGGATTATCAAGCACAGTTAAATAAATACATAATTTAATAACCGGGCATTTCTCGTAGGCAAATAGAAATTAAGTACATTGTATTTCATTACAGTTTGTTCAGGTATTTTCTTAATCATCAATGCAACACCATTTCTTCTTTGTCTTTTATTTCTGGTATAGTATATTATGTGACCATGAGATTTAAAGTGCTGATGTCAGTGCTGACACCCAACAGATTGAGTTGTGCAGGTTCCATTTCGGTCTTGACCATCTTTCCTTGGTTTATACTTTGTATGTTCCATGTCCCAGTATGTAAGACATCTTTTCAGCTTCTGACTCTCATTTCAAGCACAACTACATAAGCTGGCATGTCGCAAGGACTTTCTTCCATCTGCATCAGAAATGCTGGCTTTACTCTGAAGTCTTCACTTCTTGCCCAGTAGCTTGCTGAATGCTTTCCACTCTGAAGAGTTTATCTTCCAGCACTATATTGGAATTTGTTTTGTTGTGATTATCTGTTGGGTTTTTGTGGCAAGACATGGAATTACATTGCCAGGCAGTGGCGCTCCCAGCCCACTCAGTACCCAGGGCAGGAACACCCCCTTGCTGCTGACACCCCCCCATGCTGCTGGTGCTCCTTCCCCACGTGGCATGGTGCTATGGACCACAATACACCCCCCAGTCATGCCCACAGAGGCAGTGTGGCAAACTTATGATTCAGCTGACTTGCTGCGGTGCGTAGCGCTCCAGGGGCCGGCGGCTGCTCACAGTTCATGAGAATTGGGTTGGAAGAGAAGAGTGGCCAGCCCCTGGAGCATGAAGCACTATGGCAAGTCAGCTTAATTGCATGTTTGCCACGCTGCCTCCGTGGGCCCGGTGGGGGTGCACCCCCGCCCGGCCAGCACTCAGGGTGGGCTGCATTCACCGCCCCGCCCTTGATATGCCATTTCTGCCAGGTCTTTCTCCCACACTGGTAATGCCAGTGTTGCCATTGTCACAGAAATGTGATCCTTCACTGCAAACAATGTCCCATACTGCTGCTGCCCAGAAGGGTGGTTTGTCTTAGTCTGGCACCTCAGATGAGACCTGTCCACCTTGAGAGGCTCTTCCAGTAGTTAATTTACCATCACCTAGTCAGCTTTTTATGAGTATTATGTTTTATGTTTTTTTCCTTTGCTGTCATACAGGCATACCTGAGAAGCGCTTTTTGAGCTTTCAACTACTGGTAGGACTGCAATAGTTTGTTTCCCCTTTTTTCACCCTCCTCCTCCTTTTCTTTGTATAAGGTTTAGCTCAGTTAGTAGTTGTGGTCTATTTGTTTTGTCTAATATGTATTAGCTATTAATATTCTTTTCTTGTGTTTTTTTATGTTTATGTACAGTAAAAGATCACGTAACAAGTTAGCTGCAGAATTGTATGGTATTGTCTGTAGCAGTTGTACTGCCTCCTATGCACTTTTTAGGTCACATATGTATGTTTTATTATAGGCTCTTGTTACAATGTCCTGACTGCTATTGGAATATATATGCAATTGCATCTTAATTGGTATTGTATGGTGTTTCTGGTTAAGTTTGGTTTTTTTACTGTACATTTTAGAGAATATTATTATATTTTTAATGCATTTTTAATATTTGTGTGTTTTGTTTTTTTGACCCCTGATGCAGGCTCACTGCCGAAACTTGGCCAAGTCGGGTCTGTACCTTTGAAGTTTTTACGAAATAAAAGGTTTCTTTGTTTTAAGAGGTGTGGCCATGTCCTCCCTGCGCTGTTCTAGTGACTTCTGTTAATTTACCAATAGCATAGCTTTCAGCATTACTGATGCATGCAAGCCTTTAAGGCAGGACAATATACAAACCAAGTGATGGTCATTTTTAAGAGGAGAGGGGGACAATCAGGGCAATTGCCTGTAGCCCCAGCAGCATAAGGTGCCCCCTTGGCAAAATTGAGTGATTCTGCTCATACAGAACTTTAGGGTGCTTGACACTAACTTGGGTCCTAATGTGTCACCCTGCAAATAAGAGAACAGTTCTTTTCAGCTATTATGGATATAAGACACCCATGTTGTGGGGGCTGTAGAGAAACAGCCCCCTCCCCGTCCCATGCTTCTGGATTCCGAATCACCAAAGTTAATCTGCCTTGCTTCATATGGCAAACTGTCTTAGTGGACTACTGGGAATGAGACAGTGAATCTGCAATTGTATTATTAACTTCCAGCTACTCTTGAACTCACAGACAATGCAAAATACACTCATGCCGCAAATTATGTACCAGACCTGGAAGCTGATGAAGCAGAGTGACAGGACTCGGCATCTTGTTACCCATGCAAAATGTGGCCGCGGTCATTCTGCCTCTTTAATATATAGTAGTTTAAAATCACTGCATGAGCAGCAAGACTCAGAAGCCTTTCACTGATGCCGTGATTTTAGAATATATTAATCCCATGGAAATTCACCAACTGCACAAAATTGTTCAGCATTCTCTTTTTCTTACTTAATTACTTCACCCACATTCAATCTATATTCCATGGCAAAGAATGATCCCTATGGTTGTATGCCACGTCAGTCCTCTTCTAGACAAGTGACATATAAATGTAAGGATATTAAAAAAGTCAATGCTGTTGTTCAACAGCAGCCATAGCAATCAAGAGCCAAGTTATCTGGCTAAGATCTGGACTGGTTTCTAAACTTCATTGAGATTAAGTTAGCCAGACTTGGATTTTTGACCAACATAGGACAGAATTGGCCTTCTTGCATTTAAATAGCTAAACAACTGCGATTTTTAAATAATCTCCATTATCCAGACTTTCAGCATGAAGTGGATCTACCTTTATTCCAAGCTGTGGTACATATTCTGTGAAAGTTGAAGGAGAAGGATTCTAGTGATCAAAATAGCTCTGTCTCCCACTCTACTGCAGTAGATGTCAAGCGATTAAACAGCTCCTCAGTCAGCTGAATACAGCAGAATATTGGGGAAATACTGCTCTCCAGAGGAAATTCAGGAACCCCTCCCAATTAGAGATCAAAAATGGATTAATACCTTCATAATCAAGGTTTAAAGTATTTCTATTAGCAGTAACATTGGTGCCTCACTTCCCTCATTATTCTTATTTGCCTTTTCCCTTTCCAGAAAAAAGTTTCTTTATTCAGTACTCTCATCCACGCTTATAAGTCTGGACAAGCATGGTAGTCAGAGCCTCAGATTTTGACAAACCTGGTCAAGGTGAAGTTTATTGGAACAGAGACAGCTGTGTGAAACCAGATTCTGCCTATTCTGTGACCAGACCGATCGTATGCTATTTGAATGTAATATTTTTAAAAAGTGTGTGTGTGTGCATGCAATTGTTTATGGGTGCTCATATATATACCACGTGCATTTGTCTATAGGTGCTCATATATATACTGCGTGTGTTTGTCTATGGGCGCTCATCTATATACCGTGCGCCTTTGTCTATGGGTGCTCATGTACTATATATACCACATGCGTTTGCCTATCAGTTTTGCCTATCAGTTTTGAGACCTCAACCATGGACTAACAACTTCCCCGCATGCTCTTTGCACAACCTTTGTATAAAGCTCATGATGTAAATAGCGCACTCTAATCATCACGCCCACACACACACACACATCACTGTACATTTATGCACACCTTGAACCCAAATACAATTCAATTGATTGTTTGCTGTGTAACCGCCTTGATTAAAGGAAAAGGTGGGATAGAAATACCATTAAATAAATAAATAAATAAATCAGTGCTCATGTATATACTATGCGCATTTGTCTATGTGCCCTCATATATATACTGCATACATGTTTATGGGTGCTCATGTATATACCACATGCATTTGTCTCTATGTGCTCATATATATACTGCATACGTATGTCTATGGGTGCTCATGTATATACTGCGGGCGTTTGTCTATGGGTGCTCATACTCTACTCGGGAAGTGAGCTTGGGACTCTTCCTGCCTTTTATAATGCTATCAGACTTATAATGTAGTGCTACCTCATCTGTCCTTCTCTCTGCATCTTCCCTAGAAAAACAGATGCCAGTACTCATATGCAGAGTTCTTTCATTAATACATGAGGACCATAAGCCAATTTTTGCAGGCAATGAAAAAGGTACCGGTACTCATTACCACTGCATACTGAAAAAAGCCCTGGTCCTTCTGAATGCACCATGGACTGATTGGACTTTAAAGAAAGCATCCGCCAATTGCTTCCCTACACCTAAACTCTGGAACTCCCAGTCCTTGCTGTCATCAGTCTTTCGTGGGAACTGAGTGCCTTGCTTGCCTGCAGATATTTGGTGTTTGACCTCTTATCGTCTACTGGTAATAAACCTCTTCTGCCTGCCCTGACTTCTGCTTGTTCCTGGACACTGTTTCTATCTGCTGTTTGGAGTTTGTTCTACACCTGGCACCTTTCCTAACTCAATCTTTGCCTGATATCTGGTGTCCACTCCACTCTGCTATAATCACCGCAGCCGGTGCTTGAAGTCCTGGCAGCTTCCAAGTACTGGAGGACTTAACCCGAAGACAAAGGAGCTGTTATAAGTGAAGGTCCGGCTGTGATAAGCGCAAATGCACACATATAAGCACCCTTATTTTACATGTTATATTTGGATAACGATACAATTTGTGTTAATTAACTAATACTACAAAGATGCTTATTGCTAAGGACTACAGCAATGTATGCATTGCACATGTAGACAGTATGGAAGCAAAAGTGATTCTCAGTCTCTATTGCAAAACACCTAAAGTTAGGGAAGACTTTCAGCTATCCTAACTTTAGGTCATTTAGCTAACTGGTTAGTGGCTGAGTATTGCTGCCCTGCTATGCCCTCCTAGACTACCCTGTCACTAATCAGATAGTAATGGGGCATTTTAATCGGTTAGAGGGAGATATTTAATGGCACTAAATGGATTAGTGCCGCTGAATATCCCAGTCAGTGGGATTTATGCAGTTTCCTGTGATGAAATCATGCACATGGTTCTCTGCATATGACTTCATAATTTTTAAAGAGAAAATTAGTTTATGAGGGTAAGAAAATAGGCCCAAAGGAAGGGCTATTAATGTTCAAGTCCAGTGCAACCAAAACAATGCTTTGCTTTTACAGATAAAGAGAAAGCATTTCCCATTCTAAACTACAGTATGATAGTTTTGTAATACAATCCCTGATAACATTCCTTATGGGGTTTGATGGTCATATAGAGCACTACCTGTCTCCCAGTTGCTTATTAACAATTGGTTTCTCTGAAGGTTAAAAACATGGAGAAAGAGGAAGATCAAGTAGAAATTTTCAGTCTCGGTTTTTTTTTTAAAAAGCCTAATTGCAGTTTATGCTTACACATGCCTCCTTTTCAGGCGTGTTGGAGTTGGACACAGCTTCACTGTGTTCCCTGCATCGGAAGTGGGAGTGGGAGTCGTGGAAGGTTGTTTTTCACATGAGGGAAAATGGAATGCTCATAAAGGCTGCAGAATGAAATGTGGCGTTTCTCACATCCAGGCTTCCAGACCCCCTCTCATTATTTTGGCTGCTGACAAGGGCGCTTCTAACACATTCATGCAGGCTGTTTCAACCAGCTAATTGGTGAGGAAATGGGCTGCATCCATTGTGAAGCCACATTTAAGCTGTTAATTCTTGTCTGTGAAAGCTGTTTTCCCCTAGCAATGCTCTTTAAAGGAAAAACTTGATCAGCGCAGGGAGTTGTGTGACTAACAGAATGGTGAAACAGAAGGGGAACTGGGAGGGATCAGGGCAACCAATAATATCTCCTTATCCAATGAAATGCATTTCCTATTCAGACCCCCAAGGGTCCCCCCTGCCCTCAGATCCTGCTCAGACATTAGGCCCATTCTTGTGTCCTGCTTCCTCTGAGGCATGCTCGCTGTGGCACTCAGCCCCGGCTTTCCCTAACAAAGGAAAGGAGATCACAGCAGACGCCAAGAATGAAGCCGAACTCCGCAAAGCAGCACACTGCTGATGTGCTTCCATTTGTTACAAAGATGGAAAATCTATCTGCAATCAACGTGTGATCTGTGACACTATTAAACTGTCTGCTGTTGCCATAGGAATGATTTTTCATTTGGGATGCACTGAGGTAAGTTTTCTTTGTTTTTCATCATGGGAAAATAGAGCAGAATCTTGAAGTTCCCCGTAGTAGGTTCCTAAGGGCTTTGGGATATAGTTTTTGTAATACACTGATATAGCAGCAACATGATTTGATAGAACAGATAAATGCAGTGTTCTTTCTTTCTAAAATTATTTTTGGAGCGGACATTCTGCTTTCATTATATGTACCTGTGTGTAGTTTATTGCATTGGAAATAGCATTATATTCCACTTTTGGGTGGGGAGGGAAGGGCGTGTTTACTTGCTTAGCTATAAAACTTTACCAAGTACTAAACTGGCTGATAAATGTTCTCCGTTAATCTGTAAGATGAATGTTGAATGACATTTGAAACTGTGATCAGGCTTTCACTGTCCGGACCACAGATCTTGAACCCACCTTTCACATAAGAGCACATAGCTAGGCAAAGCTGTATTATTATATTCCTTATTTTTGCCAGTATGTGTAGAGTGAATGACGATACCCAGAAGAGAGGGATAGTCCATGGTTCAAAGTTCAAAGCCGTCAACCCATAATGTTCTACACAGCTAACTAGTTTTCTGATACTAACTAAATAAAGTTTCTACCCTAGTGGGTTAAAAGCATGTTAACTGGAAAGCAAAATCTTAAAGAAAACAACCGCCCATGTCTCGGCAGTATACATTTCAATCCATTCCTTAGAGACTGTAAACAAGCCTCTCTCTGGGAAGGATTAAAAAGAGAAATTGTCAAGCCCAGCAGCTTCAGATCAGAATATGGGTTAGAAGAGATCCTGGAAGCAAAATAAACCAAAGCAATGGCAGATATGGTCATGGCTGAATGTGTCCAATTGGCCGATGAAGTTGGTTGATCTTTTTTACAGAAACGACACACTGTATGTTAAGATTCTAATATAGTCACCAATTGGATCCAGATTTCAGAGGCATCGACTGGCTGTATTAACCCATCTGATTGGTAGAAATGCAACCTGGTGCATCAGTACCACTGAGAATGGGTTATCATCCTATTACCTAGACACCTTAGAAAAGGTGGCTGGCTTTAGCTAGGTAAATCAGCTTAGGGGTCTAGTTACAAAGGTGTGCCGACATGATTGTATGTTAATTCACCATTAAGGCATGTTAGTTTAATGCAGGTCCCATGTTATTCTATGGAACCTAGATATTAATAACACACGTTAATGGTGAATTAACATATGTTAACCTTAGCACGTCTTAGTAACTAGTTCCCCTAATTTGCATGGTTAAAATGGCAAGCCACACAAATTTAGCTGAGTATAAAAGGAATGTGGGTCAAAAGCATCCCCTACTTTGGGTTTTCAAATGTAGCTAGTTGTATTGATATTCACTATTACCCAATTGTATATGGCGAGGTATCCTGGCCACACAATCGGCAGGTAATTTTATAAAGTCATTCCTGTGCATATGTGGCCACAAATACACATAAAATACTGCATGGGGTGAAAACTTGCACTTTGGCAGGAAGGCGCAGACTTTGACAGTGGGCATAGCCGGGGCATAGTCTGGGCGGAGTTCGCACATATGTGCATAGATTATAAAATGCCTTCATTTACATGTGTAAAGTAGGCATGAAGATTTACATTTGCTTCCTATCAGATACATGCATGCACATTCTCTGGGCCTGCACAGCCGGCACGTGGCAGTTTCTCAGGGGCATCAAAGCAAAACAATTTTTTTTATTCATCAGATTTTTTATAGTAACATAGTAACATAGTAAATGATGGCAGATAAAGAACAGTATGGTCCATCTAGTCTGCCCAATTAGATGGCAAGAGTAGGTGCACCTGCTACTCCATGCAGGCCACCCCTCCCCATGTCTTTGTTTAGAGGTGAACCCACCGCTCTGTGTAGGGCACCCCTGTTATACTGTGTTATCATTTCAGTCAAAGCAGTTTACATTGTAACTTAAACGATATTGTACATTAAACAGGGACATTGATGACTTGGACTCTTCTGTGGCAATGGTGGGTTAGGTGACTTGCCCAGGGTCACAAGGAGTGTTGGTGGAAATCAAACACTAGTTGCTTGGCTCCTAAGCCAGTGCTTTGACCATTGTGCTATCCCTCCACTCCAATAAAACCTCATAGCCACACAAACTGAAAGAGCCAACAGCACATTCTTTTACCTGCAGGGAGAGCTGGCACACGCATACATACAAAGCAAGGTTTAATTTTTAAAAGTATAGAGTCTGATATTTAAAGTGATTAACATGGTTAGCAGACCTGCTAACTGCGTTAATTGCTCTGACCAAGATATTCAGCGGCACTAATACACTCCAGGTACTGCTGTTAGGTGCCCCAGTACTAGGTTGCTAGCATTAAGGTGTTTTGGGGGAGGAGTAGGGGTGGCACCCAGGGCTAACCAAGCAGTGGCAATATTCAGCCGCTGCCTGGTTATCCCTTGGTGGAGAAAGGCACAGTAAAGGCCGTCCTAACTTTCGCCGCCAAAGCTAAGTGGACAGTGGTTGAATATCACCGCTACTGGGCTAGCTTCTGTGCTAATTGGCTAACCCAGATATTCAATACCAGTGGCAGGATATGGCTCAGGCATTGAATATTGGGCCCATAATGTCCAGTTGTGCTTTTTTACAGGATTGTTGTGGGAGGAATGGTGCTGAGATAATCATTGTTGAGTTTATCAAAATCTTGGGGAGGGAGTAAGGCTAAAGATTCACCCGCGACACCCAATACATTGGTATGACCCTAGGTGAACCTCTATAATGACAAGTAGACACCTACTTGTCTTTAGAAAATAGTACCTCTGTATTCACCTACCCATGGGATATTTTTATATAATTACCCTTCCCAAGGGTAGATTTAGCCACATAGCCAGCCATGGAACTAGCTGGGTGACTGTGGCTGAATACTTCTGTAAAGTTAACCAAGTAAACTGACACGGTTACCTTACTCACTCAGTGGATGTTTCAATATTTACCCGCTTTGCAGGTGAAGTTGTACAAAAATAGCCAAAACATTTTGAACCTTTTTTTTTCACGCCCTATGTCCCTAATAGCCAATGCATCCTTCTGAACATTCATTTTCTGTATGCAAATGATTTGCAGGATTGACTCATTGGATTTTGTTTTAAAAGAGAATCATATCCTCTTTATACTGTGCAAGCTTCCAGAATCATATGTAATCATCAATGCTAAGCTTCCAACAAATAATAATTTTACTAATGCTGTCACTTCAATTTTCTGAAACTGTGGAAGCCAGTCCCTATTAATTCCCCTGAGGGACTGGATCAATCATGTTTGAAGAGCATCACAGTTACTTCCTATGGAATGGGATCTGGTGGACTCTATAGCGTGTGATATTAGTAATGGTT
The DNA here is from genome assembly GCA_033557465.1 of Ichthyophis bannanicus. Lineage (NCBI taxonomy): Eukaryota > Metazoa > Chordata > Amphibia > Gymnophiona > Ichthyophiidae > Ichthyophis > Ichthyophis bannanicus. Next base: position 204,435,274 of record CM066036.1, read on the forward strand.
AATAAAGGTTATTTTCTGCTGTCAAGTGTCGGGTAAGATATTTGAGTCGAAGGAGTTGTTTGAGAATTTCAAAAATAAGGATACGGCAGTACAATTTTTCATTCATATAAGGTAAAACTTGTTATTTGTCAGATGTCTCTGTGAAATCCTCTAAATATAGTGCAGTGCATAAAAACTGAAATGTTTCTTTCAAGAATGGAACCTCTCAGAATATCATTTAGGTGAACGAAGGGGTTCGTGTGCTAAATTACATTAAGGGGGTCATTTTAGAAGCTCAATATGTGATTTGCATGTCTGAAAATGCCTATTCAGACATGCAAATCACATCCATGGCCCAAGAGCCATTTCGGAAAGACCTAAATTTACTCACATCTCGCACGATCATGACCATGTTTCATGACGGAGGTGTATCCAGGGCATTCTGGAAATGATACACGTGTGTACCTGTAAACATGTAAACATGTGGAAATCCAGAGACCTGACTTGCTGCTTGGCATGAATAGGAATTTGAAAAATGCACATTTCAGGAACTTTCATCACTAGTAATGACGGGCATTCCCTCTAATTTCTACACTATTTTCCTCCCTCTGGAAGAAGGAAAGCAGGTGAAAATCAGGGCCTCTGCATATTGCCACAGTGCTACACGTCTCCGTTTTCAAAATGGCAGGTCGAGATGTATGTGGCAATGTATATATGTGCACATTTGGAAAGACCAGCGCAGACACACACTTATTGTGGGAACTGCTACCATCCAGTTCTTGAAATTGGACATTCTCCTGCATGTCGGTGGCTATATTCTGCACACTCCTGCTTCCTTCTTATTTTATGAAGATGTTTATCTTTTGGGGTGGAAATAGGTTGATTTTAGAAGGTTTTTTTCTCATGTCCACCTTCGCTGCTGCTTTCCTGTAGAATTTTGGATGTTTCCAGCCCTGGTGCCCCACATTTTGGCACTGTCCTTTTGTACCCTTCTTTTTCCACTGATGTACACCTTGCTGTCATTTCTGGTTCTCTTCTTACTTGTCTGCTTAGTTCAGATATACTGCCTCTCAGGCCTGATCAGCTCTCCTTTACCCTCCGATGTTTTACATTTTCCATTGCTTGAATTCTGTTTCGCTGGAGCCATGTTAAATGTATAGAGTTATTCGCTGGAAACACAGCAGTGATTAGGCTCCAGCAGTGTCTGTGACTGACTTCTTAGGCATGAGATAATGCTCTTGTCCTTGTCGGGTTCTTATGACATCAGCACCTGCTCAGGTTGGAAATCCCAGGCTCTCCATTGACATCACTCCCTTGTTCCCTGCGTGGTTTGCCATATGCACTACTGCTCCAATCGGAAGAAAGAAAAGGTGGGAAAAGGGAGTGTGTGTGTATATCTGAACAGAAGGAGCATTTCCTCTCCCATCTTTTCTTTCCTTTTCTTCTCTGATGTTCAGCATCTGCCCTCTGCCCCCCTATGCCCCCACCCTGTGTCCAACATCTGTCTTCTACTCCATCCCATGTTCATTGTCCCCCACCTCCCCCACCCCATGGCTCGCATCTGCCCTCTGCCCCATCCTATGTCTACTCTCTGTCCTGTGTTCCCCACCCTGTGTCCAGCAGCTGCTCTCCATCCTACATCGCATATCCAGCATCTGCTCTCCACTCCATCCTGTGTCCAATGTCAGCCTCCACCTCTCTGAACCCTCCCACCCCCAATGTCTACTATTGCCTCTCTCCCTTCTAGCTCTTACCCCTGGCCTACCATTGCCACTGTCACTGCCTCTCTCAATCTCTACACAGTGGTGGAAATAAAGAAAGACAAAATGGTCTTTGCGACGCCTGCATGCTTGGAAGGCCTTGACTGTCTCTTCCTCTCTGACGTGAAAAGCTTGGATCAGAATGGGGTGGGACAGACAGGGCCTTCAAAGTGTGCAGGGGTCACAAACACCCTGCGCATTTGTTTTTTTTTTTATTGCTGACAGCTTGCAGCCACTGCTGCAGATGCTGAGCTAGAGAGAAGCACAGTGGCAGTGGTGATGGGGGAATACACTGCTATCACATCCAGCAAGAAGCACAGTGGCAGTGATCATGGGGGAATACATTGCTATCACATCCAGCAAGAAGCGCAGTGGCAGTGGTGATGGGGGAATACACTACTATCACATCCAGCGTGAATCACAGTGACACTGGTGATGGGTGAATACACTGCAATCACAGCCAGTGAGAAGCACAGTGGCAGTGGTGATGGGGGAATACACTGCTATCACCCAGCAAGAAATGCAGTGGCAGTGGTGATGGGGGAATACACTGCTATCGCAGCCAGTGAGAAGCACAGAGACAGTGGTGATGGGGGAATACACTGCTATCGCAGCCAGTGAGAAGCACAGAGACAGTGGTGATGGGGGAATACACTGCTATCACATCCAGCAAGAAGCACAGTGGCAGTGGTGATAGGGGAATACACTGCTGTCACATTCAGCGAGAAGCACAGTGGCACTGGTGATGGGGGAATGCACTGCTATCACAGCCAGCGACAAGCACAGTGGCAGTGGTGATGGGGCAATACACTGCTATCGCAGCCAGCGAGAAATGCACTGCTATCACAGCCAGCGAGAAATGCAATGGCAGTGGTGATGGGGGAATACACTGCTATCATAGCCAGCGAGAAGCACAGTGAGAGTGGTGATTGGAGAATACACGGCTGTCACATCCAGTGACAAGCACAGTGGTGATGGGGCAATAAACTGCTATTGCAGCCAGAGAGAAATGCAGTGGCAGTGGTGATGGGGGAATACACTGATATTGCAGCCAGTGAGAAGCACAGTGGCACTGGTGATGGGGGAATACACTGCTATCGCAGCCAGCGAGAAGCGCATTGGCACTGGTGATTGGGGAATACACTGCTATCGCAGCCAGTGAGAAACACAGTGGCAGTGGTGATGAGGGAATACACTGCTATCACATCCAGAGACAAGCCCAGTGGCACTGGTGATGGGGAATGCACTGCTATCGCAGCCAGTGACAAGCACAGTGGCAGTGGTGATGGGGCAATACACTGCTATCACAGTCAGAGAGAAATGCAGTAGTAGTGTTGATGGGGGAATACACTGCTATCACAGCCAGCGAGAAGCACAGTGGCACTAGTGATGGGGGAATACACTGTTATCGCAGCCAGCGAGAAACAGTGGCAGTGGTGATGAGGGAATACACTGATATTGCAGCCAGTGAGAAGCACAGTGGCAGTGGTGATGGGGGAATACACTGCTATCGCAGCCAGTGAGAAGTGCAGTGGCAGTGGTGATAGGGGAATACACCCGCTATCACAGCCAGCAAGAAGCACAGTGGCAGTGATGATGGGGGAATACACTGCTATCACAGCCAGCAAGAAGCACAGTGGCAGTAGTGATGAGGGAATACACTGCTATCTAGACTGCTATCGCAGACCTGGCACAGCACATCTGTCCCTACTTCTGGAATCGGGGGCAGGAGGTTTCCAAAGAGTAGATATTGGGGACAATCTCCAAAAATCAGGGATCTGGTAACCCTACTCTTTTTCTTTTTCTGTGGAGGCTTGGATGCTATATATCAGCAGCTGATTCATAACTTTGCTGCATTTAATATATTTTATTACCTTTTAGAAAAGTTATAGTAGATGTTTGTATGTCTGAATTGAACATACGATGACCCCAGATGCAGGCAAGTAGCCAAAACATGGCCATGTCGGGTCATCAATAAAGTTTATTCATCCATTGATTGGACGTTTTGGCCTGGTTTGTCCCCTGCATTGTTGGTAAGGGAAGAGAAGGGGAAATACTAGATATAGAGCATGAAGAAGGGAAGAGAAGGGGAAATACTGGATATGGAGCAGAAAGAAAGGAAGAGAAGGGGAAATACTAGATATGGAGCAAGAAGAAGGGAAGAGAAGGGGAAATTCTAGATATGGAGCAAGAAGAAGGGAAGAGAAGGGAAAATACTGGATATGGAGCATGAAGAAGGGACGAGAAGGGGAAATACTGGATATGGAGCATGACGAAGGGTAGAGAAGGGGAAATACTGGATATGGAGCATGAAGAAGGGAAGAGAAGGGGAAATACTGGATATGGAGCATGAAGAAGGGAAGAGAAGGGGAAATACTGGATATGGAGCAAAAAGAAGGGAAGAGAAGGGAAAATACTGGATATGGAGCATGAAGAAGGGAAGAAAGGGGAAATACTGGATATTGAGCATGAAGAAGGGGAGATACTGGATATTGAGCATGAAGAAGGGAAGAGAAGGGGAAATACTGGATATGGAGCAAGAAGAAGGGAAGAAAGGGGAAATACTGGATATTGAGCATGAAGAAGGGAAGAGAAGGGGAGATACTGGATATTGAGCATGAAGAAGGGAAGAAAGGGAAATACTGGATATGGAGCAAGAAGAAGGGAAGAGAAGGGAAAATACTGGATATTGAGCATGAAGAAGGGAAGAGAAAGGGAAATACTGGATATTGAGCATGAAGAAGGGAAGAGAAAGGGAAATACTGGATATTGAGCATGAAGAAGGGAAGAGAAAGGGAAATACTGGATATTGAGCATGAAGAAGGGAAGAGAAAGGGAAATACTGGATATGGAGCATGAAGAAGGGAAGAGAAAGGGAAATACTGGATATGAAGCATGAAGAAGGGAAGAGAAAGGGAAATACTGGATATTGAGCATGAAGAAGGGAAGAGAAAGGGAAAATCTGGATACTGAGCATGAAGAAGGGAAGAGAAAGGGAAATACTGGATATTGAGCATGAAGAAGGGAAGAGAAAGGGAAATACTGGATATTGAGCAAGAAGAAGGGAAGAGAAAGGGAAATACTGGATTTTGAGCATGAAGAAGGGAAGAGAAAGGGAAATACTGGATATTGAGCATGAAGAAGGGAAGAGAAAGGGAAATACTGGATATGGAGCATGAAGAAGGGAAGAGAAAGTGAAATACTGGATACTGAGCATGAAGAAGGGAAGAAAGGGGAAATACTGGATATTGAACACGAAGAAGGGAAGAGAAAGGGAAATACTGGATATGGAGCATGAAGAAGGGAAGAAAGGGGAAATACTGGATATTGAGCATGAAGAAGGGAAGAGAAAGGGAAATACTGGATATGGAGCATGAAGAAGGGAAGAAAGGGGAAATACTGGATATTGAGCATGAAGAAGGGAAGAGAAGGGGAGATACTGGATATTGAGCATGAAGAAGGGAAGAAAGGGGAAATACTGGAATTTGAGCATGAAGAAGGGAAGAGAAGGGGAGATACTGGATATGGAACATGAAGAAGGGAAGAGAAGGGGAGGTACTGGATATGGAGCATGAAGAAGGGAAGAGAAGGGGAGATACTGGATATTGAACATGAAGAAGGGAAGAAAGGGGAAATACTGGAATTTGAGCATGAAGAAGGGAAGAGAAGGGGAGATACTGGATATGGAACATGAAGAAGGGAAGAGAAAGGGAAATACTGGATATTGAGCATGAAGAAGGGAAGAGAAAGGGAAATACTGGATATTGAGCATGAAGAAGGGAAGAAAGGGGAAATACTGGATATGGAGCATGAAGAAGGGAAGAGAAGGGGAAATACTAGATATGGAGCATGAAGAAGGGAAGAGAAGGGAAAATACTGGATATGGAGCATGAAGAAGGGAAGAGAAGAGAAGGGGAAATACTGGATATGGAGAATGAAGAAGGGAAGAGAAGAGAAGGGGAAATACTGGATATGGAGCATGAAGAAGGGAAGAGAAGGGAAAATACTGGATATGGAGCATGACGAAGGGAAGAGAAGAGAAGGGGAAATACTGGATATGGAGCATGAAGAAGGGAAGAGAAGGGGAGATACTGGATATGGAGCATGAAGAAGGGAGGAAAGGGGAAATGCTGGATAAGGAGCATGAAGAAGGGAAGAGAAGGGGAAATACTGGCTATGGAGCATGAAGAAGGGAAGAGAAAGGGAAATACTGGATATGGAGCAAGAAGAAGGGAAGAGAAGGGAAAATACTGGATATGGAGCATGAAGAAGGTAAGAGAAGGGGTAATACTGGCTGTGGAGCATGAAGAAGGGAAGAGAAAGGGGTAATACTGGATATTGAGCATGAAGAAGGGAAGAGAAAGGGAAATACTGGATATTGAGCATGAAGAAGGGAAGAGAAGGGGAAATACTGGCTATGGAGCATGAAGAAGGGAAGATAAAGGGAAATACTGGATAAGGAGCATGAAGAAGGGAAGAGAAAGGGAAATACTGGATATTGAGCATGAAGAAGGGAAGAGAAAGGGAAATACTGGATATTGAGCATGAAGAAGGGAAGAGAAGGGGAAATACTGGATAAGGAGCATGAAGAAGGGAAGAGAAGGGGAAATACTGGCTATGGAGCATGAAGAAGGGAAGAAAAGGTGTAATACTGGATATGGAGCAAGAAGAAGGGAAGAGAAGAGAAGGGGTAATACTGGCTATGGAGCATGAAGAAGGGAAGAGAAAGGGGTAATACTGGATATGGAGAATGAAGAAGGGAAGAGAAGAGAAGGGGAAATACTGGATATGGAGCATGAAGAAGGGAAGAGAAGGGAAAATACTGGATATGGAGCATGACGAAGGGAAGAGAAGAGAAGGGGAAATACTGGATATGGAGCATGAAGAAGGGAAGAGAAGGGGAAATACTGGATATGGAGCATGAAGAAGGGAAGAGAAGGGGAAATACTGGATATGGAGCATGAAGAAGGGAAGAGAAGGGAAATACTGGATATTGAGCATGAAGAAGGGAAGAGAAGGGGAAATACTGGATATTGAGCATGAAGAAGGGAAGAGAAGGGGTAATACTGGCTGTGGAGCATGAAGAAGGGAAGAGAAGGGGTAATACTGGCTGTGGAGCATGAAGAAGGGAAGAGAAGGGGAAATACTGGCTATGGAACATGAAGAAGGGAAGAGAAGGGTAAATACTGGATATGGAGCAGGAAGAAGGAAAGAGAAGGGGAAATACTGGCTATGGAGCATGACGAAGGGAAGAGAAGAGAAGGGGAAATACTGGATATGGAGCATGAAGAAGGGAAGAGAAGGGGAAATACTGGATATGGAGCATGAAGAAGGGAAGAGAAGGGGAAATACTTTTCTATGGAGCATGAAGAAGGGAAGAGAAGGGGAGATACTGGATATTGAGCATGAAGAAGGGAAGAGAAAGGGAAATACTGGCTATGGAGCATGAAGAAGGGAAGAGAAGGGGAGATACTGGATATTGAGCATGAAGAAGGGAAGAGAAAGGGAAATACTGGCTATGGAGAATGAAGAAGGGAAGAGAAGGGAAAATACTGGATATGGAGCATGAAGAAGGTAAGAGAAGGGGTAATACTGGCTGTGGAGCATGAAGAAGGGAAGAGAAAGGGGTAATACTGGATATAGAGCATGAAGAAGGGAAGAGAAGGGGAATACTGGATATTGAGCATGAAGAAGGGAAGAGAAGGGGAAATACTGGCTATGGAGCATGAAGAAGGGAAGATAAAGGGAAATACTGGATAAGGAGCATGAAGAAGGGAAGAGAAAGGGAAATACTGGATATTGGGCATGAAGAAGGGAAGAGAAAGGGAAATACTGGATATTGAGCATGAAGAAGGGAAGAGAAGGGGAAATACTGGATAAGGAGCATGAAGAAGGGAAGAGAAGGGGAAATACTGGCTATGGAGCATGAAGAAGGGAAGAGAAGGGGTAATACTGGATATGGAGCAAGAAGAAGGGAAGAAAAGAGAAGGGGTAATACTGGCTATGGAGCATGAAGAAGGGAAGAGAAAGGGAAATACTGGATATGGAACATGAAGAAGGGAAGAGAAGGGTAAATACTGGATATGGAGCAGGAAGAAGGAAAGAGAAGGGGAAATACTGGATATGGAGCATGAAGAAGGGAAGAGAAGGGGAAATACTGGATATGGAGCATGAAGAAGGGAAGAGAAGGGGAAATACTTTTCTATGGAGCATGAAGAAGGGAAGAGAAGGGGAGATACTGGATATTGAGCATGAAGAAGGGAAGAGAAAGGGAAATACTGGATATGGAGCATGAAGAAGGGAAGGGAAGGGGAAATACTGGCTATGGAGCATGAAGAAGGGAAGAGAAAGGGAAATACTGGATATGGAGCAAGAAGAAGGGAAAAGAAGGGAAAATATTGGATATGGAGCACGGAGAAGGGAAGAGAAGGGGTAATACTGGCTGTGGAGCATGAAGAAGGGAAGATAAGGGGAAATACTGGCTATGGAGCATGAAGAAGGGAAGAGAAAGGGAAATACTGGATATGGAGCAAGAAGAAGGGAAGAGAAGGGAAAATACTGGATATTGAGCATGAAGAAGGGAAGAGAAAGGGAAATACTGGATATTGAGCATGAAGAAGGGAAGAGAAGGGGAAATACTGGATATTGAGCATGAAGAAGGGAAGAGAAAGGGAAATACTGGATATTGAGCATGAAGAAGGGAAGAGAAGGGGAAATACTGGATAAGGAGCATGAAGAAGGGAAGAGAAGGGGTAATACTGGATATGGAGCAAGAAGAAGGGAAGAGAAGAGAAGGGGTAATACTGGCTATGGAGCATGAAGATGGGAAGAGAAGAGAAGGGGAAATACTGGATATGGAGCATGAAAAAGGGAAGAGAAGGGGTAATACTGGCTATGGAGCATGAAGAAGGTTAGAGAAAGGGGTAATACTGGATATGGAGCATGAAGAAGGGAAGAGAAGGGAAAATACTGGATATGGAGCATGAAGATGGGAAGAGAAGAGAAGGGGAAATACTGGATATGGAGCATGAAGAAGGGAAGAGAAGGGGAGATACTGGACATGGAGCATGAAGAAGGGAAGAGAAGGGTAAATACTGGATAAGGAGCATGAAGAAGGGAAGAGAAGGGGAAATACTGGCTATGGAGCATGAAGAAGGGAAGAGAAAGGGGTAATACTGGATATGGAGCATGAAGAAGGGAAGAGAAGGGGAAATACTGGATATGGAGCATGAAGAAGGGAAGAGAAGGGGAAATACTGGCTATGGAGCATGAAGAAGGGAAGAGAAGGGGAGATACTGGACATGGAGCATGAAGAAGGGAAGAGAAGGGTAAATACTGGATATGGAGCATGAAGAAGGGAAGAGAAGGGGAAATACTGGCTATGGAGCATGAAGAAGGGAAGAGAAGGGGAGATACTGGACATGGAGCATGTAGAAGGGAAGAGAAGGGTAAATACTGGATAAGGAGCATGAAGAAGGGAAGAGAAAGGGGTAATGATGGACATGGAGCAGGAGATAATTAACAAGTTGGAAGGGAAATGGAGAGAAGGGGGAGTTAGTGAGAGTGTGGGGAATGGGAGGGCTGTGATGAGGGTGATGAAAAGTGTAGGTCAATGCAGTAGAAAATGGGGTGACGTGAAGAAACAGAGATGAGAAAAGAATTGACAAATGGACAGGATACCTTGAGAACAGCTTTAAGAGAAGACAGACAGATGAAAGCAAAACCAGAGACTGGAAGCGAAATGATGAGGAAAAATGGTCAGATAGCAAAAGTAGAAATATTTTCATGTTTGTAATTGGAATATGTCAGTTTTTGGAATTTATATCTACTATTGCTGCATTGTGTGGAGGAGTAGCCTAGTGGTTAGAACACCTGCCTAATACCCAGAAAATCAAGGGTTTGATTCCCTTTGGCACTCCTAGGGCAAGTCACTTTACCCTCCTTTATCTTGAATGAAAAGGCCTGACAATCTACTTCCTGTGACACATTGCCAAGAGAACCCAGAGGCAGTTAGGTCAGCACTTAAAAAAAGAAAGTTGTTATATTATTTTGTGTAGCAAAGTGGGGAAATGCATCACTGTTTCTATTTCTTTGGTGATTCATCTGCTTAGAAGTGATATTGTTGCTGTCATGGGATGGATGACTCCTCTTCCCTCTCTATTGCATAGTCTTGGTACTAATGGGGACTCCCTGCTCCTGGCTTTGGTTAAATTTCCCAGATTTGTCTGCAAAAAAATCTGGTAACCTTATCATAGAGGAGAAAGGGCTGTAAGTTTTAAAAAGATGAAATGAGAGAACTTAAGATGAATGAAGTATAGGCAGATCAAAAAATGTTTTGATTCTCTTCACAGGGAGTTACCATGAAAGATTAATTAGCACCTTTATGTCTGATGATGGGCTATGATTCATATTGCAAGACCTTGTTCTGTTGTTCCTACAAACCAACCTGAGGACAAAATGGTGCCAGTCAATAGTTTGCAGAATTATTTCAAAAACACTGTAGAAAAACTCCACTTTTTCTAGAATATTTTTCTGCACATCTTGGCAGCTGATATCAACTGCAATTTTTCTTTTTAAGGCCACATAGATATAGAAACATAAAAATGTGACGACAGAAAAAGAGATGATCTATACTCTGCCCTTTCATATCAACTATTATAGTCCTTTTGTTTTCTTTAGAGATCTTCTGTTTTTGTCCCATGCTTGCTTGAAGTCAGATACTGTCCTCGTCTCTACTTCCTCCACTGGGAGACTATTCCACAATCTGCCACTCATTCCATAAAGAAATATTTCCTCATATTACTCTTGAGTCTGTCCCCTTTCACCCACATCCTATGTCCCCTCGTTGCAGAGCTTGCTTTTAATTGAAAGAGGCTCTTCTCCTGTGCATTTATGCCACGGCGGTATTTAAATATCTCTATCATTCTGTATCTCCTCTAGCCCTCCTTTCCTCTAAAGCAGGGGTTCTTAACCTTTCTAAGACTACCGACCCCCAATGGATTGTCTAGTATGTCCCCATACCCCCTTCGCCAGATTGTCGAAATCATATATATATGTATATAGCTAGAAACAGAACAGTTTAAAGAAAATCTTAAGGATATTATCATATTTATTCAAATCACAAACACACAAGCTAGCTACAACTAGTGAGATTTTTGCAGTTGTTTTTGTGTAATCCAAACAGGGAATCGAAGTACAGCGACTTATACAGAGGCACTATGAACTCCTTTCTGCTGCTTGCCATTCCTCTCCCTATGCAACCAAGCATCCTTCTGGCTTTCGCCATCGCCTTTTCTACCTGTTTCGTCACTTTAAGATCATTGGGCACAATCAATATTCAGTGCTCAGTTATACATGAAGAGAACAGACTAGCACAGGTTTGAAACTTTTGAGCGGAAGCACTAGTTATCAAGGTTTCAGTCTTGACCACAGTGTTTGCTTATCAAGTTCATTTTGTTTGCTGTGAGAAAGCAGAGGAGACCCTGCCCTCCATTCTCAGCCAGCTTCTTGGGCTTTCCCCAGGTCTGCTCTTTTCTATGTTTATCTCTTTCCGCTATGTTGACAGCACATGCCTGGCTACTAAAGCGAAATACCCTTGACAGTGCATTTCAGCATAGCAAACGTTTGGTCAACTTTATTGAAATGTTGCTTTAAGAAATCCTCTAAAAATAAACTGTAGTCAGGAGAATTAAAGCTGAACTTGAAACCTGAACTGGAATGTCGGATGAAATGTTACTGCTTTCGTATTTGTATTCACTGTGCCTTTCATTCTCAGTGATTTCAAATTCTTGCTACCTTGTTTTTTCTGCATTTAGAAAAATGAGTAGAAGTGAATATTATCACCACTTTTTAATATACTTGCAAAAAATATATGGCCCGATATTCAGCAGCTGGGGTCATATCTGGGCCCTGGTATTTCATATCCGGGTTGTCCAGATTGTGGGGACGTTAACCGGGCTGTGGCACTATTCAGCCACTAACCGATTAGCTTCCGTGGTTAAAGTTGGCCCAGTCTTTAATGTGCTCTGCTTTTGCCGCGTGTCTATAAATGGACAGCAGCTCAATATCGCCACTGCCTCCAGCACGCCCCAATGCTAACCAGTTAACACTGGGGCATGTAGCAGCTATTAGTGCCACTAAATATCCTGGACAAGGGCATTAACACAGTCAGCAGGTCTGATAACCATGTTAACCCCTTTGAATATTCTCCCCCCCCATAGTTTTTTATGGGGGCCATTGTAAAAGAAATGAACAGGGCCCCACCCCCGATAGGCCCCCAACAACCCCCTGCCGCCTACCTGGACACAGGCTCCCGGCCTCTTCCCTCCACAATCCCCCGGACCCTGCATCCCCTGTGTCTTGCCACCTATCCCTGCCATGGCAGTGGGCGTGCATGTGTGCCTGTGCGTGTTGGTGTGAAGAAGCTGAGGAGCATGCATGGCCATAGGTGTAAATGCGGGTATTGGTGTCCATGTGGTTGTGTACGAGACTTTATATCCATCTATGTCCTCATCTCAGACAGCACAAAATACTACATGTTGGTGGAGGTTGCACAAGGGTGCCAATGATGAGTTTGGGGAGTGTAAGTGGTGGTTCTCATGGGTGTTGGGGTAGCATAGCAGCTATGCAGAGCATGAACCAGTGGTTTCTAGTAGAGAAACTGTACAGGGAGCACAGGAGGGAGCAGAGAGGGCACCCCTTATCAGAGGGTAGACTAGACAAGGGCTCAATACATAGGGCTCATGGAGGAACAGTGTCTGACGCATTTCAGGTTTGTCAAAATGGCTATACACTAGCTGTGTCATGAACTGGAACCACACCTCAGCGCCGCCACACAGAGAGTCCATCCCATCCCTGTTCATAAGGACTGCCCTTGAATTCCTGGCCATTGGCAGCTTTCATACTGTGCTTGCTGCCATAGCGAACATCAACCAATTGGCGGTGTCAAAATATATGACATAGGGGCATGTTTACTAAACATTCCTAACGTGCGGGGCCGCGGTAGTGTGCCTGTGCCATATAAGGAGTGGGCGGATCAGGCTGAAAAAAGGAAAAAACCGACCGTACGTGTGCGCGCCGCGCAAATGTGTGGGGCCCACATTAGCGCGTGGGAAGGCTAAGTGGGGCGCCACTGGGCACATAGAGGAACAGAGCTGTAGCACAATGGTGAAGACACAAACCAATGGTGCAGGGGCCACAGGTTCAACTCCCCATTGTGCTCCACAAAAAAGGCCAGCTGAGGCATCAACTTTAATGGTTAAAAGTGGTTGAGGAGGCAAAATAATTTTGGGTGGCAGAAGGCGGCGCACTGTCATTTTGGGAGGCAGAAGGCGGCGCACTGTCATTTTGGGCGGCAGAAGGAGGCGCACTGTCATTTTGGGCGGCAGAAGGCGGCACACTGTTAATTGTGGGCAGCAGGAGGCGGCGCGCTGATGGGCATCAGGCTGCGTGCTGATGTGTGCAGAGGCATTCAAATAGTGGGCGGCAGAAGTGGCGCGCTGATGCTCATGCACAGGAACAGAGCCACAGCACAATGGTTTGGACACTGACAAAGGGAGCAGGGGTTCAATTCCATACAGTGCCCAGTAAACAAGGCTGGCTGAGGCATTATATATTATGGGGATGAGTGCTGTAGGGGGCAAGTTAAGTTTATTTTAGTACTCACGACTAGCAGACGCACACGCAAAGCGTGTTAACATAAGGCAGCCCATACGGCACATGTTACAGCTCACTGTCCGCCAAGGCACCCTAGAATGTCCCCTATAGGGCACCATATATGTTGCGGCACAGGGTAAGGTATAGTGCACCTTATATGGACGGCAACCATAAGGTGGCCAATAGGGTGCCCAATAAAGCACCCGCAGAGGCACCCCATGGGTACAGTACACTGAGGGTGTTATTGCTGGCAGCAACATATGTACAAGAAATAAAACAATGCTGTGGAAAACCCTATCAGATAACCCCACTGTGGGTTTGAACCCATGACCTCTGGCATCATAGGCAGTGACGTAACCATTGGGCTACAGCTGACAGCAAGCCCCTGGCTGGCTGCAGAGAGCCTGCATGTCACCCCACAGACAGTCTGCTGTTGTAGACAGGATAGGGTTAGGCCACCTGTACCCATGATGCACTGCACATGCAAATCAGCTGTCCACAGATGCACACAAGATGGGGAATGCACCTCAACAGCTCCCCGGCCTGGCAGGAGGAAGTGTCCATGTGCACCCACACAGCACCCCGGCCTGGTAGGGTGTACTGAGCGGGTGTTCCACTGGCACAGAGTAGCTACACCCCGTCGCACTGTGCGGGTACTGTGCTCACCCTGAGGGTGCGATGAGGCGCCCAGGACCAGGTCCACAACACCCTCCATGGCTGAGAGAGGCCATGTCAGAGCTCCAAAGCAGTGTTAATCTGTGAGATAGGTTGTTTCTGCAGAAACATCCTGGATATCCCAGTCAGGGGAACCCCCCCCAGCCAAGGGCAGCAAACAGGGTCACCCATCAACAGATCCAAATTCTACCCCCCCTGCAATGATGGCAGTAGAGTGGGCCATCAACCCCAGCCCCACTGGGGAACAGACACCCCACAGGGCAGTCACAGCAGCCCTATACACCCCCAGAACACAATATCAGACAGATATTAGGCCTGGATATGCTAAGCTGCACCCCACCGCTGTCAGATATTCTCCTGCAGCAAGCCATCAGCCACTGCACCCTGCATGGCACCCCTTCAAGACACAGACCAGCTGAATACAGTCTGCTAGTTAGTCCTGGTGGAAATACATGCACCCAGAACTGGGATGGCAGCACACACAAGCAGTTACATCAGTGACTGGGCCCCAAAAGGACACCCATATATATCACATGAGAGGAATACTATATAGCACTATGGGGGTGCCTAGCCATGCTATGGTCACTGCACAGTCAGGGTGGAGTGATCCCCCAGCAGCACATACAGAGGTCACCCTGTCTGTGCTATACCCATGGTACCTTGCTGCTCATTATGCACATTGGCAGGCCAATACTGGCAACAGTGCTGGCAGTGTGGGCTGTGGAAGGTGTTTGCAGCCACCACACACTGTATAGACCAGAGCTACTCAATTCCAGTCCTGGTGGCCCGCAACCCTGCAGGTTTTTGGGATATCCCTAATGATATGCATGAGATATATATGCATTAGAGATAGCCTGCCAACCTGACTGGTGTTTGGCCCTCCAGGGCTGGATTTGGAGACCCTGCCTTACACCTCTGTCATTTAAGATTGTAAGTGGGCAAGGTGCAGATGTCCAAGACATCAAAAAGGTTAGAATTTGTCACATTCCTCCTTGCTTCTCACCACCACCAAAATATTGTCTATTAGACAACTTTTTGGTGGTGTTGAGAATCTAGGAGGAATGTGACACATTCTATCTACCCTTAGGGAACACTCCCAGGAAAGCTCCAAAGATGGCAATTAGTTTTGGTGGAGTCTCTGCTCCGTAGACCCTTCCAAAATTCATTTTTTTTTTCTGGAGCTTTCCTGGGTGTGGTTTTTATATTTGCCCATTACTATAACTATTCCCCAGCTGAATTACTATTTTTAATATTTTTGTTGTGGTCATTTTCTATTTTTATTTTCACTTATGTGCTGTGCACATGTATCACACTGCTTACGTTTTGCAGGTTTCCCCGGTTTTCCTGTACATTGCTGACGGAAATGGTTTCTCTTCCCTTTAACTGCCCTCTACCGCGAGTGTTTCACTCGCGCTATTTTTTCCTTGTAAATTCGGGCCCGATAATGTGCGGGGAGCCTCTCCCCTCCCCTTCCCCGCCCATTGACCCCCGTCTCTCCGCCCCTTGGGAGCCTTCCTCCGCCCTCCGTTAGCCGTTCCACGCCTCTATCGGACATTTGCGGGCCCGTACTTGTGCGGGGCCTGTTAGTGTGTCGCGCACATGCGCGGGGGTTCATCGCACGTGTGCGGGGTGTTTAAGAGCGTTTAGAAGCGTTTAAGTGCCGCTTTTCCGTGCGTTATTGTGCGGCGCGCACTTTTGCGGTTTTTAGTAAACATCCCCCATAGTTTCTGGCATTCCTTCCCAGAAGTGCACAAATACTATAATAATGTTAATAATAACTACAGTAGTACATACTTTTCCTCAGCTCAATACAGCAGCGGCAACAGACCATACTGCAATTCTTCCAGATAGCAGGCTTCCCCGTGGTGCTGGGTGCCATCGACTGTACACACATGACACTATGGCCCCTGAGGACATAAGATAAATGCATTCACTTTGATGCTTATTTTTGAATGGACACTTGAATACAATGATATTTTTGATCAAGATGTTTTATGTTATTGTTTTCTATTGGTTTGCTTTGGGAAGTTGGTGTGGTATCCACAGTTTTTGAACACATATGGCATACAACATTAGAACTGGGGTAAATGGTGATATGTCATGCTATTGAAAGGCAAGTCAGATTGCTTAGATTATTGCCTATATTGAACATATTGATTCTCCAAAAAATATAAATAATAGCCTATATTTTTTTGAAGTATATTAAAACGGTGATAATATTCACACTCATTTTGTTATTGAATAACGTAGAATTTTGTTGCCCTTTTGATGTGATTTCTTGTGATGCATTTTGCACAACTTATTTATCATTCCTTCTTATTTTTTATGTATGTCCTTACAATCAACAGTCTAAAATCCCTACAGTTGTCAGTTTGGTTTCAGGGGTCTGTCATTCTGGAATCTGTTGACGTGTACTTGCCGCAAAGAAAGAAAAAAATGTAGCAGAAAATAATCCAAGAACATAAAACATAGAAAAGTCAGACAAGTGTAGGGATTGTTTCATGATTGCAGAATTTGCAGTTCTGTGTAGGTACTGTTTCTGTCTCCTCTGTCCATCATGTAAACTTTCATGGCAACAGTAAATAAAATGAAAGCTCACTGGACAGTAAAAGAGAAGCCAATGGATATGATGATATGGTTAGTCTATGGAACACTGCTGATTCAGAGGCATGCTGCATATCATTTTAGAAGCTGAGAATTTTTCTAATTGTTCCAGTACTGGTTGCAAAAACTGAGCTTCCCATGGGGTTACATGCAGAAATAACTGCTGAATAAAAAGCAATTAGGACTTGATTGGACTCAATGAACTTCAGGTTATCTTCCAAATTAATGAACTATGTAATGGCTAACAGTGTGATTCACTCTAGCTTTTTTTGTATTCTTCGGAGTAACTATTGGATGAAACCCACATAGCAACTCCCATAAAAGTAAGTATTTAGAAGTTAGCAAAACAAAACAAACTATTCATCCTGGCCTTAAAAAAATTATTCAGAGTTCAAAGGAGATATTGACATCATATATGATCCAATAAACACTCTATCCACAGATATGCCAAATAGGCCGTTAAGAGAGAAAGATGAAGAAAAAATGAAGATATAATAAAAGGTAGCAGCTGTTAGGTCATTGGAAGTAGGAATGGGCCAGAGAGCAGGTCCAAGCAGTAGGAGATGATGGCAGCCCAGAATGGTTAGCAGCTACACTCCAGAATAGGTTTGCCAACTGGCTACAGATGCGCTTGACATGCTTGATCCAGTCCTAGGTTTACCCCACTGCATGCAGGGACATGTAGTTCTGATTTTTCCATTGCACTCCATAAGAAAAGCAAGACTACATATCCCTGCATGCAATGGGGTAAACCCAGGACTGGATCAAGCCTATTGGGCGCAACTGGAGCCAGTTGGCAACTCGACTCCAGAATAGCCTTTAGGGAGTTGGGGGGAGAGGTTGCAAAGGCAGTAAAATGTATGGTACAGGAAGCAGCTTGCAATCATTCCATGGCAAGTAGCAAATGTTGTGCCAGTTAAAGTGTCCATGGAGTTGCAGCAAACTGAAGACTTTCCCTTTAACCAAGTATCAGTGGCCTAAAACTAAATCAACTGGTCTCTACTGTAATCCAGTGGTCAAAACAACTATGGGGTCACTTGAGCTACAGACAGATTCCAATGAAATCACATTAATTTAGATATGACACCTGAAAACCTGTTTTCAATATATGGATCATACTGGAGGTGTTTTACCCCAACCTCTATCTAAGAAAGCAAAGTGCTGGTCATTCATTTCAGTCTTGGCTGGTTATAGAGTCTGTGGAGGCTACATTGTGGGCTCTATAGGAGGCAGAAGAAGAGGTAGAACCTTCAAATACTCAGATTAGATCACTAAGTACTAGATCTGCTGAATCCGAGAAGGTAAATATAAAGTTGTATTGATGAAGGGGCATGCTTACTAAACTGTGGTAAGATTTTACACTTATCCTGCATTACACGTAAACACTTAGCACCGGCCCATCCACTTGGTGAGCTAGGCGGCTGGCCTGGGTGAGCGGCAGATAGACACATGGACAGCGGCAGCAGAAGCAGCAGAAATACTGCCGCTGCCTGCCTCCCCCTCCTGAGATGGAATTGGTGGCAGCTGGGGGGGGGGGGGGCAGCGGCAGCTGGGGAGGGGAGTGGTGGCAGCTGGGGGGGGGGGCTGCAGCTGAAAGGGGGCAGTGAGGCCATGTTTCTACCTAGGGTGGCAGAAACTCTTGGGCCAACCCTGTAAATACTAATGCATAAGTGCATAGACTAATTGTTGGGGGAATGGCCTGCTTGTCCATTTACAGTTACCACACTGAAAAGTCCCTTACTGTGTGTAAGGTGAACCCGCATTAATTGTGAATGAACCTAACACTACCTCTTGAGGAGGCATTAGGTGCACCCACATTGACTGTACAATTAACAATGCACAGTAAGCACCACACACTAACCATAATGTACAGCCTACACCCATTCTCCTCCCATAACCCACCCAGTCTCCGCCCTACTGTGCACTAAGCAGTTAGCGTAGGATTTTTACTACACTGGCTGCTTTTAGTGAGCAGTAGCCATTGCTGCACTTTAGTAAACATGTCTCTTAGTGTCCATATGCTGTTGGTGTGAATATGAGAAGGATTGTGTGTATAGTATTTGTGCAGTTTGTAATATGCCCATCCTCTGTTGTGTGTATCAGTTTATGAACCGTTGAAGGTTAAGCAGCATCCCTTCCCCCTAGAATGGCATTGATTATAGAGGAGTCAGTCCCAAGCGACTATTCCGTTGAGAGGGAGAAGATATTCAAGTTCCAAGAAATGCAGTCAGAGACCAAGAAAATGTGACAGAAAGATACCAAGTTATTTCCGATCGTGTTGGGTGCCACAGGCTAGATTAAGAAGAATTTCCAAGCACACCGTGATAAATATCCATGCTGTACATGTTACATCTTACGAACTCTAGAAAGAGGCTCTCTTTGGCATGATGCAAGCACTATGCCGAGCATTAGCAGTAAATTTGAGAGACTGAGATCATACTCCACATACTCTGGCTTAGAAGTGCGGTTCATGACTGTTACGGTATGTGCAAAATTCACCCATTTGGAGAAATTGCTCCTCTTTTGCAGAGCTGCATGGTATGTAGTTCAGAGCAGTCCAGGCATCCTGCCCTGGGAAGTCTAGAGTGGACCCCATAGTTTTGATAGCAAAAATTAAACATGCACTTATAAAGAATTTTTTTCCTTATTAACATAATGATGCTGATAAGGTCTGATGGCAATGAATAGTGTAGCAAGGGGAAGAGTCATTTTATTTTCACTTTTCAATTATTTTCCATGTATGTGAGCTTTCCTTATCGCTTGTGTGGCATTCTCTAACATTCTTCTATATATGGAATTATTTGTCGCCATGGAGGAGATTTCTATTTTTATTTTCACTTTTTTCTTATTGATCTCTGTTAGAGCCTTGGAGGTAATTATAATCATGCTTAAATGAAGCATCAAGTTGACTGAAGCATGCACAAGCAGTTTTGACTCCTTACTTTAATTTGTTCGTATGTCATGGTAGGGGCATGATCCATATGCCCTTTCTGCAAAAAAGAACTTTAACAAAACTGCAGAACTGCATGTAAATGTTAAAAATGCACACATAGAAATTGTGTGCCTTCTTTCATGCAATCTGTGCATAGGCATTCCCTTGTTGAGGGCATAGTTGGCACCTATTCTATAAAGTGCCAAGTAGACTATGTGTAAATGCCCACAATTAGATTTGTCAGAAACACGTGTAATTTATACTATTCTATAAATCTGCATTCTGTCTGCGCCTCACCCAAGCTCCACTCCAAAAGTAGGCGTCATTGCCCTGATAGGCATACTAATAGAACAGTGATGCCTACACACTGCGCATACGCACCCATCCCCGCTCATAAGCAATTTAAAAGAGGCTACTTACTGCATGTTGATGGTGCACATATGTACACAGCTCTTTATAGTATTACCTCCATAGGGCTTAAGTTGCCTTTATAAAATAGACCTAAAAATGGTGCCTTTTTGGACTTCTCATACTTGAGTCCTACTATAAAATGACCCCTCTACATCCAATTTTAGATGTTGATGATGTCAGGAAAATGACTCTACATGTTGCAAAAGGGATAATAAGACTGGTATGAAATAAAGGGTCAGATATACTAAACACTTCTCCACAGAGCAAAGAGAGTAATTTTATAAGGAACTGTCTAGCTTCAGGCAGGAAAAACGTGTATAGATGGCCGTATTTTGTCATTTATGTGGCCACTTATGGATGTAAATCAGCATAAGTGCCTGTGCACCATTCCATAAGTATGCATGTAAACGTGAGGGTATGTACTTTCACTGTGGGCGGGTACAGGGGCGGAATTTGGGTGGAGCATGGCTGACGTGCAACATTACCCGAGTAATTTATAAACTACTACTGTATAATTTACCCACATTTTTAGATATCTAGGCACCAGCATTGACAGCATCTCTAGGGCTTGTTTACATGATCGTGCCTTAAATTTGTGTGCATTTCTGACCATTTACACTATTATTAGTAGCAGTAGTAGTATTTACTACCTTCTCACCCACCCATCATTATACTTCTGGGCTAGTATTTTATAAAGAAGAGTAGGCTTCTTTCAATTGAAAGGAAGCTCTGGATGAAGGGTCATCAGATGAAAGTGAAAGGAGATAGAAATATTTCATTAGATCGCTCTTGAATCTTTGTAGAAAGGGTGGCAGATGCATAGAGCAACCTCCCAGTGGAGGTGATAGAGACAAGAACTCTATCTAAATTCAAGAGTGCATAGGACAAGTACCGAATATCTCTGAGGGAGAGGAAGAGATTGAAGAGCGTAATAGTTCTTATGGATGGGGAGACCAGATAGGCCGTATAATTTCTATCAGTTGTCATTTTTGATGTTTTTCTGTTTCCTTATAAAATTGCTCAAAAATCATTTAGTACATTGCTCTTACATAGTTTTAAATTGATGTTATATATAAATTACATTTAAAAGCTTAATTGCTTTCCTCAGAAAACTCAAGGCTTCAAAACCATTATTTCGTTCATACTGCATGATGGTTTTTATTTACTGAAGTCAGCAAATAATTTTTTCCAGAAAACATTCTAGGTTCTTAATGTTGCTTAATCAGCCACATGATGGCTGTCACCGAAGCCAAAGTCAAATATCTATAATTCTAACGTCATTCTTCTTTTTCTATTTTTTTAAAAAACATTTGTATATATGTTTTCTATCCATTCTGTGAAACTTATTTAAAGGATAAATATTCACACATTCTTCTTGCAGTGTTCTGGAACTCGTTCTTCTTGGGATAATTCACTGATTTTCATTATCATACTGCAATTAAACCTTTCGCTTTACATTAGAGAGAAACAAAATTATTTATAGCTTCAATGGCTGGGAGTTCGACCTTCTCAATACTTTCTGTGCAACACTTAGCCAAACTAAATAAAAGCATGTAACTATGTGATATTTGCATGCACTACAGTCTTGCACCATTATTATGACTGTCTGCTGTGGAGCAGTTGCCAAGACTTGGAAATTGGGTTTTAAAAATCCTCTCTTTTGGTTAGCATCAGTCAGACAAGACCAGGCTGAAGATACAATGCAGAAATCATACATGACTAATATCTTTTAGATATTTACAGCTAGAATTAGCAATGCGCATTACTATGCACTGTTCATGTGCATTATTACTAACTAGGTCCTATTGCATAAGGTGGGACGTGTATCCTCTCCTGTGGAATGCAGTATCCAAATCACGTGCTAATGCGGTTGTGCATATTGGTAACTCTAGTTGTTAAGCTTGTTAAAGATGAGTACCGATTACTTCTGTATCCACAAGGAATTCACAGGCCGGTTTCTTGACTATTTCTACTATAACTTAGGCTAGAGCAATGGGCTGGGAACTAGGGATGCCAAGATTCAAATTCACTTCATTTATGTTACACCCTGTGACCTTGTACAGGTCACTTTATCTCCTCATGCTTCAAACATTCACTTAGGGGTATGTTTACTAAGCAGTGGTGGCAGCTTCCATACGATATTGGAGCCACGGCTCCGATATTGCACAGAAGCCTCTACCGCTGCTTAGTAAACATATCCCTTAGATTTAAAGTGTTTGGGGGCAAGGATTTATTGTACCAGAATTATTCTAATTCACCTCAAGCTTATTTTTGAAAAATAGAATAAAATTACAAAACTATTATTATCAGAACCAGCACTGTCCCTAGCCTTGTGTGAGAGGTGTAGCCACACAGGGCGCAAAAGGATTAGACACAGGTCGGGCTGCCAGCCCCGGCCCGTCCCCCTGCATTGCCCTGCTGCTGACACCACTTTTTTGTTTTCTCTGAGGCGGTGGCAGCAGCAGTAGTAAGGCTGTCTACAAAGTGTTTGTAAGCAGGCCAGGCCCCTCCTTCCCTTCTGTGGTGTAGGTCGCATCAGAGGAGGGGGGCCAGAGCAACCATTCAAACGCTGAGTTGCAAAGACCCGTGTTTGAATGGCTGGCCTGGTCTCTCCCTTCTCTGATGTGACCTACATCAGAGAAGGGAAGGAGGGACCCGACCTGCCTACAAATGCGGATCTGCATCACTGCTGCTGCCACCGCCTCTAAGAAAACAAAAAACTGGTGGCAGCGGCAGCAGGGCAATGCTATGGGCGGCAGGCAACTGGTGAAGGGGGAGGGGCGTGCTAGATGTGCAAATAGCACAGGGCGCAATTATGGCTTGGTACGGCCCTGATCAGACCTGCAGAATCTTTGGAATGGCAGGAGAAGCATTTTATAGCAATACCTGCAGACACCCACAAAACATTTCTAGTGGCTCTGGAATTTTCCAATCCACCAACCTGACCTAGGCACACTCTCTTTCTCTCCTTCACTCTCCACACACTTGCTTCCTCCCCTCCTTTCCCCCCTCAATTCTCTCTCTCTCTGGTCTCCTTCGCAGCACTCACTCTATCCATCCTTTCCCCCCTCCCCACATCTCTCTCTCTCTCGCCCCCTTCTCCTCCTCCTGGCAATATTTTTTTCTTTCTCAGCATATGCACAGATCTCATATTTGCAGAATTTTTGATGGACGAATGCAGGTCTTGAATACTTGGTAATTAAATTTCAATGTGACTTATCAGGAAAACAACAATGCATAGACTATTTTATGGAAGATAAAACCAAACAACTAGATGTCGCCCCTGTATATATCATGATAGAGTATAATTAAATTAAAGGAGTAACCTTAGTGGTCAGACAATCAGTTTATGAATCAGGGAAGCCAGGATTCAAATCTTGCTTATCCCATCAAGTCATTTCCCCTCCATTGCCTCAGGTACAACTTAGATTGTAATCCAGTTTGGTAGGAAATAATTTGTGAATTTGGATGTTATTCGCCTTGACCTTGGATTTGGAAAAGGTAAGTAATAAATCTCAATCCAGATCCAGATCCCTTCTCCTCCAAACTCTCCCCTCCCTTTTCTCTCCCTTCCCTTCTTCCAAAAGGTGCTCTCTCTTTCCCTCTTTCTCCTTCTCATCCTACTTTTCACCAGTATTCTCTGTTGCTCTCTTTCTCCCCCTCTCCCTTCTCCCCACTTTTTCTGTCTCCTTTTCTCTCCCACCAGGCACTCACTCTCCCTTCTCACCCCCCCTCCGCCCCAGATATCAGGGCCAGCCCGTCCATTGTGCGAGAATGTTGTTTGCTTCAAGGGGCCCCATGCCAACAACATCCTGCATTGAGTACCAGCAGACAGGGCAGCTTTAGAGGGAGCCGGAGAGGCCCCAGCTCACCTCTAACAGCTGCTGAAGTGAAGAGCATCTTTTTTCTTCACTTTGGCAGCTGTACTGTAGTTTAGGACGCTGACACACTGAGTGCTGGGAAACAGGAAGTCCCCTTTGACCTCAGCATTGTAAACTACAGTATAGCTACTGAAGTGAAGAAAAAAGACGCCCTTCACTTCAGCAGCTGTTAGAGATGAGCCGGGATCTCTCTGGCTCCCTCTAAAACTTTTTAAGCCACAGGGCTCTTCAAGAGGGGGGGCTTGGACTGGAAATGGGTTGAGTGAGGGAGGCTTGGACTGGAAATTGGGGGGGGGGGATCTAGGACTAGAAATAGGCTGAGTTGAGGGGGGGCTTGGACTGGAAGTGGGCTGATGGAGGGGCTAGGATAGGAATGGAAATGGGCTGATGAGAGGCTAGGATTGGAAATGGACTGATCGAGGGGCTAGGATAGGACAGAAAATGGATGGGGAACTAGGACTGGAAACGGGCTCAAGAGGGGGCTTTGATTGGATTGGAAATGGGTTGATAGGGGGCTAGGATTGGAAATGGTCTGATAGGGAAACTTGGATTGGAAATGGACTGATGTGGGGACTAGAAGGGAGCGGATGCTTGATGGGTCTGGGATTAGAAGGGAGCTGATATTGGGGGAGGACTAGAATGGGATGGGGCTGGGAGAGTGAAATGGAGAGGGGAAAATATTTTGTGTGGGAGGGAAGAAAAATCTACGATTGGCTGGGTATTGGGAGAGTAAGTGGGGATTGAGGACGGAGGAGTAAAATTTGAATGGATGAAAAGGAATAAAGAAAGAGATGGAGGAAAGAGCAAAAGGAGAAAGATAAGTAT
Organism: Ichthyophis bannanicus; assembly: GCA_033557465.1. Taxonomy (NCBI): domain Eukaryota; kingdom Metazoa; phylum Chordata; class Amphibia; order Gymnophiona; family Ichthyophiidae; genus Ichthyophis; species Ichthyophis bannanicus. Next base: position 204,459,996 of record CM066036.1, read on the forward strand.
GTTAAAGCAGATGTAGAGAGAGAATGAAAAAAAAAAACTAGAAGAGAGAAGAAAGGACAAATGGACAGCAGACAATAGAGAGTTAGCAGAAGACAAGAAGAAACCAGAAGAAAGTGACTGGAGCAATTGCAACTGAAAAATAAAATACACAAACAACAAAAGGTAGAAAAATACTTTTTTATTTTGAATTTATTAACTGGAATATGTGCATTGCTAACGTCTGCATTTTGTTTGGTACAAGAGGAAATTAATTTATAGTTTTATTTCTGCAGTGTTGTTGTACATTCCAAGTTTGGCTTTTGGGGTTCCCAGTTTAATTATTGTCTTCCTATTTCTAAATTGTGACCCCTTGTTCTTTGTTTGGTGATGGTCTATGTTCTGCATCTGTAACCGAACTGAGGTATTCTGTTTATGTAGTTTCTATTTGACAGTGCCACTTGTTCTCTTTCCCCAGTAGGAGATGTATTGGTATTCTCTGAGATGTGTTGGTTTAATATTTGCAGTGTTGCCTTTTGATAGGTAGAGTTTGGTGCTTTGTGAGCCCTGGTAGTGCTGTTATTATATGGTGGGTTTGCTATAGGTTCTAAATGGTCAGTGTTTATAGTACTTCCCAATGTGCCTGGCGGTTGGCACTGGAGTATAGTAATGCAGAAATCTGGTAGTCTTTCTTTATCCAGACACTCATTAAAAGGCATGTTTACAAAAAGGTCGGGCATGCTAACATTATGCAAATATTTATGCAAATGAGGCCCTTATGCAAATGAGGCCCCTCACTGAGTCTCCGCACATGGCCCTGTACCCCCCTTGGGCCGCGCCTGCCAGATATTAGCTCTTTTTCTCTATCTCCTTTCCTTTCAGACCACCTTACCTCCTTGGCTTCCTCAGCCCCTGTGGTGCTCATGACACATTTCATCCTGCAGCACCGCTCCTTGGCCTTGGATGATTCAAACTGTTAAAAGATTATAAATGATCTGAGAGGGAATTAATATATGTCTTTCGGGAATATGCACTAGCCTTCACTTTAAGCCTGCACTGCAACATATTCATGAATAAAATATAATCAAGGACAAGACTCTCTTAAATTGCAGAGCAGTTTTATTAAAAGACAGTTTAGAGCACGCGACTGTATACATATATATTCTCTGCTGGGATCTGAGGAAAGGAAATCTGCAACAATAAGAGAATTGGTGAATTCCTGGATCAGGGTGAGCTTACTGTGTCTGTGGCTGGAGTTTCTGGAGACGGTTCTGTGATGACGGCTGCTTGGAAGTGTTCTGTCTGCTTTGACGCTCATTCTTTCTGTTTCTTTCGACAATGGAGAGTTCTTCGGAAGATATTGCTTGTCTCCTTGCCTTTCTGTCCCTTTTTCTTCTCACTTTTTTAGCAGTTCTTTGCCCTATTTCTTATCTTATAGAAATCCAGGGATATCCCTCAGCTGGTCCTTTTTTGTGATAAGGATTACAATGGTTAGCGATAATGGGGGGCAGGGGGGTTGTATGAAAAAGACCTTTGATTGTTTTCAGTTGTATATTCTATTGAATCAGTCATTCAGAAACTGTTTATCCCCTTCAATCAGCAGATGGTTGAAGCTACAGTTGGTGTATTTCATTAAATAAGTCTGTTGTGTTATTTACTTGAATCACTAAGAAGTTGTATATTCCATTGAATCAGCCGAAGGTTGAAACTGGTCTTGATTAGCACCAGTGGAAAATGCTGCAGTCCTTGCTTGTCAGTGCCCGGCAGGCTTCTCAAGGCAGTTTTTATCCTGAATCCAGTACAATGAATAATTCAGCATCTCATGCTACTGAATCACCATGATGGGCTGGATGCACATGTGCCGGCAACCTTCAGCAACAGACAGACATCGCTTCTGGGCTCCCCAGTGTATTATTATATAAAATTGAGGTTATTCCGTGTTTTTAAAGACATCCTTTACACATAGAAGAAATAGGCCTTTATTATAGGCAAGCAACACAACTGTTTTCAACAGTGTTGTGTTTAAGAAGCAGTGAAAAAGCAAAACCCAGTTTTCATTTTTTCGGCTCTGTGGTGCTTAAGGACACAGATAACATTGCAAACTCCATCATCTGTTAAAAAACAGATTTACAGTATGCTGTGTGTTAAACTACAGGAGATTGCAGAAAGTGGAAAGCAGGCTACAGTTTCTGAAGAAGCTGGGAAATAGGTCAGCAAAGATGCGAAAAGAAGAAAAATAGCTAATACAGCAAAACAAAGGGAGAAGACTAATTTTAGATATACTAGTGAAAGGAGGAAGTGCAAAAGTGTCACTGAAGGAATTAGAGGTGAAGGGGAGGAACATGTAGAGGTTGATGAGAAAAAGCAGAATTGCTTAATAAATATTTCTTTTCGGTAATCGCTGAGGAAAGCCAGTTTTAAGACTACAGAAATCTGAAATAAATAGAACTGGAAGTGCATAGACCTCAATTTTCATTAGACTGTGTTTTTAAGGAGCAAGCTAAACAAAACGTAAGGAAAGCAATGGGACCAGATGAGGTGCATCAAAGTAGGGCTATCATTAGTCCTCTTTTAAGGGGGGATATATTGTTATTTTGGTCTCCATCAAGTATACCCTCCAAGTTTTTTTATTTTTAAGAAAATGTCCTCACTTTCTTAGGAGAGGAATTTTTTTGACACGCCTGTGACCAATACACCTACTCACGAGATGTAAGAAATCCATCTCTTGCCTATTAGTCAGCCTGGACACATGGTGGTGCTAAAGAGTATGAGAGAGAGAGAGAGAGAGAAGGGCACCGGACTCCAGAAGCAGCAGCCTTCACTCTACTTCCCTTTGGAACTCTTTGCTTACTTGCTGTCCTCTCTGCGTTCTCTAAGGCTGTTGCTATGACACATCTCCACCCAGGTCTGCTCCCTGTTTCTTCAGTTAAGAGAAAGAAATAGGACTTAAGTCAGGCAGGAAGTGACTATGACATGGTCCACTTTGGTTTAAAAGGCAGTTTCTTCATTCAAGAAAGGGGAGTTACCTGTGGTGTATACAGGATTCTGTCATGGATGTATCTTTTTTGTCAATATTTTCATAAGTGATATTGTGGAAAGGCTATCGCGAAAGGTTTGCCTTTGTGCAGATCAAACCAAAATATGTGGAAAACATGAGTAGGGATCTAGCAAATTCCAGAGTGCTCTAGAGCAAGGTTTCTTAACCATCTCCTGGAGGCACATCTAGCTAGTCATTTTCAGGATTACTACAGTGAATAGGTATGAGATAAAGCTGCATATAGCAAGATCCATTGAAGGTAATCTTATACGGGAACACGTTAAACCACTATTTAAGGCACCTGTTAAGCCTATTTTATAAACACAAGTAGATGCCTACTCAACTTTATAAAATACTAGTGTAAGAGGCAGAAATGTGCCTTAAGTTAAGATGCACGCTTTTACACCAGTTGCAGAGCTGGTATAAATGCCCTGCCTAGATTTTTCACACATGCATAAATTATAGTACTTAATAATCTGCACATGCTTCTCCCAAACCCCAAGTCCACTACAGTTGAACTTAACTACACTGGCAAAGCATACGCCATCATGACGTGCATACTTTTAAGCTGGTTGGTATTTTATAAGTGGTCATTCACCTGCATATGTAGCCACATATGCATATTAATAACTAAAATAATGCCCAGTTAGGCATGTATTTGACTCCTAAAAGTATGTGTCCCTTCATAAAATTACCCCCTTTATAAGCAAAACTGTTTTATGCGTATTTACTGTGAAGAGAGGTCAACGCAAGTCAGCGAGAACAGTAGCGGAGAGTTGGAGAAAGTCGGCTGAGCTACGGACACCAGAGGAAGAGGGAGAGAGCAATGGCAGGGGACAGTTTTGGAAGGGATTGCAGGAGCTGGTCTGTCCCAATTCTGCTTGATTTTCTGGTAGAAGGTGAATTCTGTGGCAAACTGAGAACCCTGATTACATGCTTTGAGTTGTGATCTATGCTAATCAAACATTTTAACACACTGCAGATTTTATGTGGCAAGGTTAGTGGGAAAGCACTGGACTGAAACCACTTAGCATCCAGCTTCCGTCCCCTTAAAAAAGGAAGTTGGCGTCAGGCGTCAAACAGCCTTGCAGTGCCTGAGGTTCAGGGTAAGCGCTGTGGGCTGTTTGAGGTCCTTGCTGCTACTGTAGGTCCCGGAGACGGGTGGCAGTGGCAGGAATGAAGGGGGCGGGAGTCCGGGGAGGGGGCCCAAGAGATGAAGTTCACCTAGGGTGCCTCATCTTGCACTGGCCCTGCTAGGGCATGAGAGTGGGAATCTTCTTTCCTTTTTCTTGCCCCCCCCCCCCCCCCCGTCTTGGACCTGATCCTTCTTCCTTGTTGCTTCCCTCCATATCCCTTAGGTTAGGTTTTTAAAAAGTGCTTGTTTCTGCCAGCCCTTTCCAGGACGGATTAAGCAAGTATCCTACTTAATCCCCCTTTGTTTATTTCCACGTGCAAACTGAAATTAAATGGAGCTAGCAGCCTCGGTAGTTAATTTGCAGCATTTGCAAAATGGCCAACATACACATTTAAGTTGCCAACTTGCCTCCATTGCTTTTTCCCATGTATAGATTTGTAGAATGGCTCCACCCATCTCTGTGTGTCATCTAATACACGCGCACTCCATGTTTGGCAGAGCTTTTTTGGAACTGTTGACAGAATTGTGGATGTCCCAACCTGGTCGTCTGAATTCTAATCCCCTTGTGCTAGCTAAGGTTTTCCTTCATGCAGCTAATTTGGTGTCGAATGCAGTTTAGTAAATAAATTCCACATTATAAATACAACACATTTATGGAGAGAATAGTGTTTTTATATGAATAGCATTCCTAAATGTTTTAGGGTAATTGGAGTCTAATATATAAATTTTTCCCATACATAGAGAAATTGAAAAAATATTTAGTAAAACTGGTTACTCTAAATAATCCTTTCATAGTAACATAGCAGATAACAGTTCGAAAAAAAACAATTGGCCTAGCCAGCCTGTCCTTTTATTTCTGCTAAGAATATATACAGGCTACTGCTCCCCTGCAGTGCTGTGTCGTGGGCGGCAAAATTTGGTTGTAGCCTCAAATGGCACAGTTCTCATGGCATTGTGGGAGATCAGAGAAGGTCCAGAAGCTGAAGCTGGTCTGGCCACTCACGCTCTCCCGAGTCCCACTCCCCATGCTTATCAGCCTGGCTGTGGGAGGACAGCAGCGGCACCTTGGTCCTCTTCCTTCTCCTCTTCTTCTTCTTCTTCCCTAAAAGTCAACTTGAGGTTTGAACAATGCTGAAGTACAGTGTTCCAAGCAGCTCAATCCCAGAGTCACGCCCTTCTGACAGAGGAGGAGAACGTGGCCCAAGATAATGTCTCTGTCTCCTCCTGTCAGCAAACGAGTATGCAGAGGGCTCGAATCAGCTGAGGGGAAGAATGAGAATCTGCCAAAAAGAAGGGAGAAAGGAAAGAATGAGAAGCTCTGGGAGAGAGAAGGGTGAAAACTAACAAGGAGAGAAGGACAAAAGTGAGAGAGGGGCTAAGGTCAGGTGTATGTGTGCATGAAAAGGTGAATGTAGGGTATGAAAGTAGGGATTATAAGGGGGGGAGGAATAAGGAAAGCTCTATGCATGTGTGTGTATGCATAAAAGAGAAGGCTCACTGGGGCATGAACGTAGGAATCCTTCTTTATCTTTCCTACTCTCAGTCCTTGATCGTTCTTCCTTGTTCCTACCCTCCACACTCCTTAATCTCCCTTTCTTCTTCATTTGTGCACTCCCATCTCCTATCTGATCTAGTCCTCCCCTTCCTCTCCATCTTTTCCGCATCCTGAGAGCTGCTTCCTACTCTCCTACTTCCATCCCCAACAACCCTTTCCTCCCTCTCCTTCCCATTCCCCTCACTTTTCCACTACTCTCCTGTCTCATCCACCGATCCTCCTTCCTCCCTTCCCTGCATCTCTCTTCCCCACTCAAAGCAATCCCACAACCCCCCCCCCCCATATAAATTAGCTAGGCACATACGAAAGGTAAAAACGCAACTTTATTTTTATAAAGAAAAAGAACACTTACCTTATTGAATATGCAAATATGCCACAGAATGTTCTAAAGCTTGCTGCATAATCTATTCGGAATCTATCACAGGAAACTGGGGGCTGCAAATGTATTCCAGCTGTCAACTATAGAGCATAGCCAATTGTAAGATACTCCTTTTCCAGGACAGTTTTTCAATCTACAAGAAAGAATAGGAGAAATCTGTACAGCGTGACAGTTGCAGCAAGGGCTGGCTCTACAATTAGGCAGTCGTCTGGAACGCAGATGGTCAGAGGGTGACCCATTGCTGCCACGGACGCCTCTCTATGGCACCTACAGTGGTGGCAATTACTTCTAAAGAAGGATACAGCGTGTACCATAAACTCTGGTGCTGCATCACTGTTCCTGCTTCTGCCCCTCTGATGCAAACTTCCTATTTGCATGGAGGCAGAAACAGCCACTTCTGCCCCCATACAAACAGGAAGTCTATATCAGAGATAGAAGCAGGAATAGCAACACAGTGGCAGAGCTTATGGTAAGTGCTGCATCGCCACCGCTGCAAGTCCTGGAGAGGGGCGTCAGCAGAGGCCATGAGGGTGGGGCGAGAGCAGGGGAAGCGGCAGGCATGAGGTTTGCCGGGGCGCCTCACATTCTTGCACTGGTCCTGATTGCAGCCCTGTAAAACTCTGGTATCTACTCTATGTTGTGTTAGGTGAGAGCTATGGGAAGAGAGTGTGGATGCTAGTCTATGTGAGACGTTTTACGCGTATCTGTCCAAAGTGGACAAATCGCTGTTGGGTAGACTGGATAGACAATTTTGGTCTTTGTCTGATGCTATTTACTATATTATTTCCTCTTTATGATTACTATGATTTAACTAATGAGAATTTGTATAATGAATGTCATGAAAATCCTCATTACAGCTGAATATTATATTATACCATTTTAGTTATCTAGGGCCCGATATTGAGGTGGGCAGGCTATGCGCCGCGGTGGCACATAGCCTACCCGCTGACCCCCCAAATCTGGATATTCACTTCCATGCTGGCGGAAGTGAATATCCGGGTTAGCCCGGATGCCCTGGCAGTTGCAGAGGATACACGGGTAGCAGCGATTTTCATTGCTACCCGCATAGCCTCTGTGTCAAAGATAGGCAAGGTTTTTTCTCACCTATCTTTAAGGCACAGAGGGCTATGTGGGTAGCATCGAAAATCACTGTTACCCATGTAGCCCCTTCCTCTGCCCCTGCTCCGCCCCGGAATGCCCTTAACACGCCCCGATGCTATGTGGGTAGAATCTGGGTGTATTAGAGACTTAGCTGGGATATTCAAAGGGCACTACTCATATAGATGCCCTTCAAATATCCCGGATAAGGACCTGACATGGGTAACTAAGGAAGTTATTCATGTAAGGGCCTGTGATTATCAGTCCCCTACTGTTTTCTTGGTTTGTGTCTCGGTTCTATTTTGCCAGAGCCAGGGTGCCAACTAAACTTGAGCTTGAACCAAAGACCAGACTAGACCAAGCCTTTATTTTTTCCTAAACTTGAACCTTTATTTTAAAAGTCTGTTGAATTTCAACCTGAAAAGACTTGCAAGAAATATATTAATTTATTGGTTTAGAATAAGTGTTTGACTTAAAAAATAGGTGGCTCCACAACCCAAATGAATCATAAAGAGGACATAAAACCAACATTTGAGATAAATTGTATTTTGGGTTTAACAACACAATTAAGCATTTCACATTTACTATTAAGTGCTTAATATTTATTATTGTGTCATACTGAAGGAACTTGGGGAAGTTCTAGCAGCTCCACTATCTGACTTTTCAATACTTCTTTAGAGTTGGGAATGGTTACAGAGGACTAGAAAAAAAATGCATGTGATCCCTTTACACAAAAGCCGAAGTAAGGATGAGTGGAATAAAGTGGAATAAAGGAAGATGGTAAGTAATCCGGGGAAGCAGCGTGAAGTGTTTTTTATGGACCTGAATGAAAATTATGTAATTTGTTACTGGAGGATGTAGTAAAAGCTGTTAGTGTAGCCAGGTTTAAAAAAGGTTTGGACAAGCTCCTGGAGGAAAGGTCCATAAACCATTATTAAAAGGGACCCAGGATATCACTGCTTGACCCAATACAAGCATTGAGGAACCTGTGTCTTTTGGGGAAACTGCTAGGTACTTATGACCTAGATTGGCCACTGTTGGAAACGTTATACTGGGCTTGATGGACCTTGGTCTGACCCGGTATGGCATATCTTATGTTCTTATGTTCTTATGAGGTTGAGAACTACAGGCCTGTTTAGTCTGACCTCTGTGGTAAGTAAATTAAAGGAAATGCTACAAAAACAGAAGATAGTGAGGTTTCTAGAGTCCAATAGATTGCAGGATCTGAGGCAGCATGGTTTTATTAGGGACAGGTCTTGTCAGGCAAATCTAATTAATTTCTTTGACTGGGTAACCAGAGAGTTGGATCAAGGGAGAACCCTAGATATGGTGTACTTACATTTCAGTAAAGCCTTTGACTCCGTTTCACATAGACAATTTATAAATAAATTGAGCATCCTAAGAATGGACCCCAAAGTGACTGACTGGGATAGAAATTGGTTGAGTGTGAGGCGCCAAAGGGTACAGGTAAATGGAGCTCACGCTGAGGAGAAGGAGGTTACTAGTGATGTGCTGCAGGGATCTGTCCTTGGACTGATTCATTTTAAAATTTTTGTTAGTGATATTGCAGAAAGGCTATTGGGTAAGGTTGGCCTCCTTGCAGATGATACCAAAATCTACAATAACCTAGCTACCCAGGAAGGAGTAGATAACATGAGGAGGGATCTAGCTAAAGTTGAAGAATGGTCTAGAATTTGGCAGCTGAGATTTAACACTAAAAAAGCAGGGTCATGCATTTGGGCTGCAAAAATCCAAAGGAGTGGTACAGTATAAGGAGTGAAGTACTTCTGTCCAAAAAAGAAGAGCAGGACCTTGGCATGATTGTTTCTGATGATCTTAAGGTGATTAAACAGGTAGAAAAGGTGACGGCAAAGGGCAGAAGGATGCCTGGGTGCATAGGGAGAGGAATGACCAGCAGAAGAAAGGAGGTGATGGTGCCTCTGTATAAGTCTTTGGTGAGACCCATTTGGGGTATTGTGTTCAGTTTTGGAGGCCGCACCTTCAAAAGGATATAAACGGGATAGAGTCGGTGTAGAGGGTGTCTACTAAAATGGTTAGTGGTCTCCTTTATGCAGCATATGAGGACAGACTTAAAAATCTCAATATATATACTTTGGAGGAAAGGCGGGATAGAGGAGATATGATAGAGACACTTTAATACTTCCAGTCATAAATCCACAGGAGGAGGGCCTCTTTCAATTGAAAGAAAATTCTGCTATGAGGGGAACATAGGATGAGAGTGAAAGGGGATAGACTCAGGAGTGCGGAAATATTTCTTTACAGAAAGAGTGGTAGATGCGTGGAATAGTCTCCCAGTGGAGGAAGTAGAGATGAGGACAGTATCCAAATTCAAGAAAGCATGGGACAAACACAGATCTCTAAAGGAAAAAAAGGGACTATAATAGTTGGCATGGAAGGGCAGACTGGATATGCCATATGGTCTTCTTCTGCCGTTGTGTTTCTGTATCACTTACTGCAGACACTAAGGGGGTGTTTTACTAAAGGGCACATGCTGGCAGTGCACGTTCAGGCACGCTGAATGCGCGCTAGGACACACGTTACCAGCTAGCGCAGGATAATTTTCAATAGTAGCTGATTAATCAAGAATTTTAATACAGCCTAGTTTGATTGAAATTTCCAATGTGATCAAATAAAATGATTTAGTTAATGGGCTTCTCTGTAGAATTCCTCTTCTCTCAGGACTACCCCTAGCAGGAAAATTCACGTACTTCCTCCGCTCCATCTCACAACCTCTAAGATAAGGTTAAAGCTACAGTCTGGTTTCTAGTCTTAGGAAGGAAAGTGGGATAGTGCAGTCTCACACCCTAAGTAACCAGGAAGCAGGCCCACAGATATCAACATTAATATGTTTTAGAATTTGGTTTATAAACAATTTTTTCTAAAATTCAAAACTGGTTGGTACTTCTCCTTTATTATTTTAAGCTGTGTTAAAGGACAATCTCTTCTCTTTCCATTTTACAAGAATCCAGAAACTTGAAATGACCTGCCACTTCTAAGAATCCCTGCCAACCTCAAAACAAAATGGTCTAGTTCAAGTCCCGCTCTAATGACTTTGTCTGTTTCAAACAGATATGTCTCCGTCCAGTTGTCTGCTTTGGTTAAATATGTAAACTTTGCTTTAAAATGTTCAGACTAGAACATAAAATGATTGCCAGTATATTGCTACATTAAATTCTGTGAGATCTCTCCAAGTAATTCTCTTTCGGCAACATTTTAAAACAGATGACCTGAAATCAGTGATGCTGGGCCTTCCCAACAACCAATAGAAGTCATCAAGGGGAATGTTTACTAAGCTGCACTGGGGGTTTGTGTGGTGTTTATTATTTATTTATTTATTTGTTTGTTGGATTTTATACACCACATTTTCCAGAGATCAAATGCGGTTTACAGAGAACTATAGTGCCTTGCAAAAGTATTCATTCCCTTGGTTTTTGTCCTATTTTGTCACATTACATATAACTTCAAATGAAAATGGAGGTTCATTTGGATATTAGGTAATGGACCTAACAATATAGCCCAAACTGGTGAAGTGAAATGACAATAAAATACCTTGTATAAATAAAAAAACAAATAAAAACTGAAAAGTTGTGAATGCATATGTATTCATCCTTTTTGCTATGAAACACCTAAATAAGATCTGGTTCAACCAATTAACCTCAGAAGTCACATAATATGTAATTAGGGTCCACCAGTATGCAATCAGTGTCACATGATGCCTGTATAAATATACCTGTTCTAAAAGGCCCCTGACTCTGCAACACCACTAAACAAGCAACATGAAGACCAAGGAGCACTCCAAACAGGTCAGAGACAAAATTGTGGAGAGTTTTAGATCAGAGTTGCGTTATAAAAAAAATATTCCAAATTCTGAATATCTGACGGAGCACCATTAAATCCATTATAACAAAATAGAAAGAATATGGCAGCACTACAAACCTGGCAAGAAAAGGCCGCCCACCAAAACAACAGACCAGGCAAGGAGGGCGTTAAACAGAGATGCTACAAAGACACCAAGGATAACCCTGAAAGAGCTGCAAAGATCCACAGCGGAGATGGGAGTATCTGTCCATAGGACCACTTTAAGCTATACACTCCACAGAGGGGGGCTTTATGGAAGAGTGGCCAGAAAAAAGCCATTGCTTAAAGAAAGGAATAAGAAAACACATTTGGAGTTTGCACAACAGCATGTGGTGGACTCCCCAAACACACGGAAGAAGGTTCTATGGTCAGATGAAATTTATTGTATTGTAAAAGAAGTTTACTGTAATTTCTGTATACTAGACTCAAACGTTATGTAAGTTATAAATAAGAGTTTAATGCAATTTTTTGTTGGTTGATTGTAAACTGCCCTTGATCTCTGGAAGGGGATGTATAGAAAAACTTAAAAAATAAAATAAATGAGATGAGACAAAAATTGAACATTTTGGCTATCATTGGAAATACCATGTGTGGCGCAAACCCAACACTTCCCATCACCCCAAGAACAACATTCCCACAGTGAAAAATAGTGGTGGCAGCACCATGCTGTGGGGATGTTTTTCATTGGCAGGGACAGAAAAACTGGTCAGGATTGAAGGAACAATGGATGGCACTAAATACAGGGCAATTCTTGAGGAAAACCTGTTTCAGTCTGCCAGAGATTTGAGGCTGGGATAGTTTACCTTCCAGCAGGACACTAAACATACTGCTCAAGCTGGTTTAAAGGGAAAAATTTAAATGTCTTGGAATGGCCTAGTCAAAGCCCAAACCTCAATCCATTTGAGAATCTGTGGCATTACTTGAAGATTGCGGTACACCAACACAACCCATCTAACTTGAAGGAGTTGGAGCAGGTTTGCCTTAAGAAATTGGTGAAAATCTCAGTGGCTAGCTGTGCTAAGCTAATAGAGATATACAACAAGAGACTTCCAGCAGTAATTGCAGAAAAAGGTGGCTCTGCAACGTATTGCCTTTGGGGGGTGAATATATATGCACACTCCTGCTTTCAATTTTTTTTTGTCTTAATTATTGTTTGTGTCACAATAAAGGATATTTTGCACCTTCAAAGTTGTAGGCATGTTGTGTATATCACATGGTGCTAATCCCCAAAACTCCATTTTAATGCCCACGGGACTTAAAAGTCCCGTTGGTGAAAACTGCATAAAAAAATATTTAAAACCTTCATGAATCGGTTATGTGCCATTGGGACCTTGTAGTCCTATTATTCAAAGTAACAATTATGTTCGCTAGGTGTCAGTAGTGACAAAATATCTAGGTCAATCTTTGTTTGGATGCAGCGCTAGCGTCATGAGAACAAATCGCCATTCTTGCTATTTCCTCAGGAAACACATCTCGACAAAAAATCACATAAAAGGTAAAATCTTTGTATAAATATGTGTTGAGATAGTGTTAGTGCAGTATTTAGTTAAAATCTGGTGAAATATATCACGATAAAATATTCTGCATTGGTGTGCCCAAGAAGTCCCATTGGTAAACTAGCATTACTAGGCAATAGGTATAACAGGCTTAGGTGATGTTCAAATGCCAACATGCCCAAATGAAATATTTGTCCATAATAATTTCTGTTTAGTTGTTATTCACCTATAGTACATGAATAGTATTATAATCAGTCAGCAAGTTGTCCACAACAATTTAGACATTACTGTTATTCAATATTTTGGAAGAATCGGCCTATAGTAATTGCCTGCAGCAGTCCTGTTGATTACTTTTTGACATTCTTGTCTCCAGAAATTGTGGACAATATTGTATCCCAATCAAACCGTTATGCAGTCTGGCGTCAGCTGAAATATGGAGAGAAGTATATATCTCCAATTGAAGCAAATGTGCTGCTTGTGTTTTTGGGAATCAACTTCCTCATGGGTTATCACAAGTTGCCTTCATACAAAAATTATTGGAGTACACAGATGGATTTGAGTGTCGAAATGATACAGGAGGCAATGTCCAGAAACTGTTTTTCTGAACTTCTACATATTCTCCATGTGGCAGACAATAATGATTTGGAACAAAACATACTTGATCGTTTATTCAAACTAAGACCTTTGATTACACAGCTAAACATGCAATATCAACAGCTGTATGTTCCATCACAGATGCAGTCAATTGATGAAGCTATGATTTTATTCAAAGGTCGCAGCTCAATAAAGCAGTATAACCCAATGAAGCCAATCAAAAGAGGCTACAAGATTTTGTGTCGAGCTGAAACAAGTGGTTATATTCATCAGTTTGAGGTATACCAAGGAAAGTCTTCTCAAGTCACTGACACTGCTATGGAAAGCCTTGGTCTAGGAGGTCAAGTTGTAACAAGCCTCTCAGAGTCACTACAGCACAAAAATCATGTGCTGTATTTTGATAATTACTTTTCATCTGTTGTTCTGCTGCAGTACCTGTTGAAGAAAGGTATATATGCCTGCTGCACTGTAAGACCAGACAGAAAGTTTCTTCCAAATTTCAAAGCAGACAAGGAGTTGAAGCGTGGTGACTGTGACTGGCGTGTGTCCAATAGTGGAATAGTGTTCATGAAATGGAAGGACAACAGAACTGTGCACATGCTATCAACAGCACATGGAACAGATGAAGCAGAAGCTGCTCGAAGAATGAAAGATGGTAGCAACATTCAGGTTGATCGACCATTACTTATTGAACATTATAACAGGAACATGGGGGAGTTGATCATGCAGACATGTTGTGCTCTTTGTATGGACATGACAGGAAGTCAAAGAAAAGGTGGTACAGGCTATTCTTTGGAATGATGGATATAACCCTGGTAAACTCATTCAGAGTGTATTGTGAAATAGTGGAGAAAGTTTCACTGCTGGATTTTACTAGATCTTTAGTAGGTGGATTATTGGCACACAAGTCAGTCAGCGACAGTGTAGTTCACAGGCAGCAGACGGTGGATTCAGAAGCTGCCTCAGCTAACAGAGGAAGTCACTGGCCTCAATTTTCAGATAGTAGAGGTCGCTGCCCAGAGTGTTCTAAACAGAAAAGAGAATCAAGGCCATATTCATATTGCAGCTTCTGCAAAGTTCATCTCTGCTGCAACTTTAAGTTCAATAGTTTTGCCAGTTACCATGGAATAAGTCCAAATCAGAAGACGAATTAGTCTAACATCATTGAAATGTGAAGGACTATTAAATATTCCATAAATAAACAATGTTTTATTAAATTTTCATTTAGGGGTATGTTTACTAAACCGTCTTAATGTTACCTGCGTTAGTTGCAGTCTTACTGTGACGAATGCCATATAAGGTAGTGGGCGTTCTGGTCTTAAGGTAGCATTTCGGGTTATCACGCGATAATGTCCGTTATCGCGCGATAGAGGGAGCCATAGCACGTTAACGTGCGTTAACCTTAATTTGGCGCACTGAGCTGCAATCACAGCAACAGAGGTGTAGAACACTGGTTAATATATTTACTGCTGATACAGTGGTCATGAGTTTGATTGCTCAGTTAAAAGGCTGGCTGAGGCAATCCCTTTTCCTGCTTGTAACAGTCAGACACATTCCAACAATCTGCACTGCCAGCCAAAAAAGCCTCACCCCAGTCCCGCAACCTAATGCACCTTTTAGGGTGCACCATAAGGCACATCATAAAGCACCACGTCATCCAAGGCAGGTCATAATGTGCCCCAGAGGGCGGCAGGAAAGGTTGGCACCCTCCAAGGCAGCATATAAGGTGCCCCATAAGCTGGTCAAATCTAAGGTGCTGCGAAAGATGCCCTGGGATGCTAAGGTGACACAGGAGATGGTGCCCAGGGGCACAAAGGTGCCCCAAGGTCACAAAAATGAAATGTATGGCTCAAACACAGATGTAACCATAACACTGCACAGAGCACCAAGGAAAGGCAATGAACAAGTGATGGAAGGAAGTAGATGACGGAGCTCATGGACCAGCCAAATCTGCGTGCAGCCCATGTGGCAGCAGGTAAAGTGGACAAACATATCGGGGGCAGCTGTACTGATGTACAGAGTGATGGTAATGTACAGTGCAACAATGACAGTGTGTGGCAGAGGATGGGGATACGTGTCCACCAGAGGAGGTAGAGGTGGCAGGATAAGTGCAATGAAAGGAGGACAGAGGAGAGCAGTGCCATGCAGAGCAGACACAGGAGAGGCAAGCATGAAGAGCCGCAATGCAGAAAAGTGTGCCAGTGCAGGACATGGGGTAGCAGCCTGCACAGTAGAGCAGGATGCCCAGAGCTTGCAGACACAGATAGACTGACAGAAGGATGTTTGGCAACAGTGATGAGGGTATAATGTGCCAGCAGCACAGATCGTCACAGATAGGACTGTAACAGGAATGCAAAGTACGTGTGGACGAGAGGCATAAACTAATTAGAACAGAGAGGAATCAAACCCATGATCAGTAGCACAAATGACAATGCACAAACCGGTAGGCTACAACACCAACATGAGTGTCACAGCAAAGGCTGCATACAAGAACACTGGAGGGCACCATACCAAAACACAGCTGGCTACCAGGATAGAGCAACACCAACAGTCACGAAGATGCAATGCACATGCAGAACCGGTGTGTACAGCTCATATCACAGACAGTAATTGGGACGACAGCCACATATAAACACATGCACACACACACAATGAAATGTTATGCAGTGGACATAGCATGCAAAAGAGCAAAGAAGCTAAACCTAATGGGCGGCAGGGGATGCTCTGTGGAGCAAGGGAAAATGGGGAACAGAACGGAAAACGAGCATGTGAGACATGAACCTACAGACAGACATGGATCACATCAGATCTACAACAGCAATGCCAATCCCCCCAGCCAACATGGACAGTACAAAGAAAAAGCCATATGTAACAGCTAATATGCAACGGATAGGCTGCATCGAGGGCATACTGTGGTGTAAGGTGAAGAGATGGAAGGGTGTGCGGAGAGGTGACCAGTCGTCAGGCAGCTTCTGGTCAGGTTAGCACCAAAAAAGGGCAAAGAAAAAGAACATTTGGGACTTGAACCTGCAACCTATGGTGCATTAACACATGTCTGCAACCACTACCCCCAAACAACCACAGCAAGCACATCCCAAATATGTCCCCTCAAAGGGAATGTCAGTATGGAAACACGTAGCACCCTGTGATGTGTCAGACGGCTGCCACATAGCCAGCTGCCACCGTACAAGGATGTGAGCACAGGTGGGCCATGTACATTACCAGAACATAACAAAAGACATGTGTCAGTGTGGTCAAGCAGCAGCAGAGAGAAATGTGGGTCAAACACATAATTTTATTATGGTCACCAGTAGACATAAAGTATATACCGCCTGTCATCATATCAAGGTGGTTGATTTACAGTGAACAAACTGAAAACACATTGAGCATGCAAGCTACCCACATGTCACCCCAAAGTCACTGGCACATCTACAGATGATGTGCAGGAGAGATAATGTGCCGTAGCTGCATGGTGTTCACTATGCAGTATCCCCCCACCCCCCACTTGTTGCTGCACGTCCCAGATGCCCTAGTCGCATGTAGACACTAGGCAGTGCATGATGAGGGATCAACACACATCAGTCAGGAATTGTCCCCAAAAACATATCCGTCTGCCAATACAGGTGGCAAAAGCCTGAAAAAGCATAAGTAGCAACATGTAAGCCAGTGTACACACAGATATAGATATATATTTCACAGCTGCCCCAGAATGCATGATATAGCAATGAAAGCATCAACAATGGAACCCAAAACAAAGGCCAAATGCAAAATGAGGATAAGGTAACAGGTACAAGAGGCACATGATCCCAAAGACCAAAAAAGGAACCTCACAGACATGCAGAGATATCACCATGCAGCAGGTCTCCTGCAATGGGTGGTGTGGATACATGAACCATACACATAGATCACGGTACACAGGATGCACAAATGAAGGATGAAAACGGACAATCACACTGTCACACTGCAAATGTCATGGGCGAAGGTGAGTGGCGGAACGTCAGGGGACAAAGAGGACTGTGCAGACATGCAATGCTATGTTTGTAAATCAATGTACAGCAGCACGGCTGTACAGTAGCCAAACACAATGACCTGTATAGGGAGTGTTAAAGAAAGGTCAAACATGGGCCAGTACCCCACACAGAAGCCACACTGCCACATGCCCTTGTGTACCAACATATGCAGTCACATGCACATGCACTGTGTAGGGTGAGCCATGACACAGTGATGCCCCACATGCACTGTAACTCCCTTGGTGAGGGCAAACATCAATCCAAAATGTTGGCGGCCATTAAACTGGTGTGGTGGTAACAACTGTGTCATGTTCAAGTGCAGGGTAGGCCGACACACACTAACAGATGGATGTAGAACATACAATGACTATTCCAATCCATGATGCACACATACGGACCAGTACACAGTGTCCACAGTGTAAAGGGCATCTGAAACCCCACATGTCTCATTAAGACTGTCCGTGAATCCCTGGGCATGCATAGTCAAGTGTGATATCTCAATGTGCCACAGTACTCGAATGGTCATGTGTGTCTTGCGCAATCAACAGGACACCCAGCCAGATCACGGTAGCAACGATGTGTTGGACAGGCCTGTTATACGGAAAGTAGCAGTCCAACAGTAATATTCATCATAGGCATGTGTCCCACTTGCAGAGGTCAAACATCCTATGGCACCATCTCCCAGGGATATTTGAATGGTGTTGTTGTGTCCTGCAACAGGTGGGTGATGTCACCCACAGATGCACGTAAGTAGATGTGCTGTGTGTGTCTGCTGCCCTGTGTCAGAATAAGGACAAACACTGTCATGGTATGCTGGACGCTACAGCAGGGCGCATTGCAGCCAGTCAATCATCAGTACCGACATAATTAAAAGGCACAAAGGCAAACATAACATGATCACAACACAGAACACTGTGCATGTTGTGGACATTTGGAAATGCAACCGAAGACAAGTGTGTCCCATGGATATGGTCATGTCCATGCCCAAGTAACACAGGTGTATCACAGCTGCACCCCATGTCCATTAGCTCTGGTGCACAGAAACCCAACAGGAAAGGTCCATGAAACAAACAGCACAAAACAAACATATAAAGGCTGATGTTACACCCAAACGAACCAAGGTGCTACCTACTGTGTGTCTGCAGCAAATGTCTTCTTGGGATCCTCACAGGCAGGCAAAGTCCACAACACATCTCATTAAAGGCAGAAGATGTCATCAACATGTGTCGAATGACCATGTCCCCATGTCCAGCTGCTGTTGCCGCATGTCCACATTATGGTGATATCTGGGATACATAAATGCTGTCGTGCAGTGGTCTGTCAATACACATGAGATAGGTCAACACACAACACACGCGCACACTGTGCACAAGGTTAACACCAGTAAGATAGAGATAGCACACTCACCACCGCTCCACAGGTGTGCAGACCCCGCCCACCACATGATAATGCAAACTGCATGCACACTGTATCATAGCAGAGCCACCCACAAACACACACACACACAGTATGAGAAGGTGAGCGTGGCACCAGTAACATACGGCCTGTATGTGCACAATTGGCGAATAGTGGAGATAAAGGCCTGGCAAATGCTATGATACACTGCTGTTGGCTGATGCTACATTGTCAGGGAAGGGTGTAAGTGCGGTCCACCACCAGAACACCTAGGACGTGTAGACACACACAGCCCTGTTGGATGTGTCCCAGAGACAGTGCCAGAGAAGACAAACTGAGCATGAACACATGTGGATATGTGTGGCCAACATCAACATATGGGGTACGGGGGAGCACGATGAATAGGACACCCACAACATATGTGCAGTAGACAGATAACCTGTGACATGTGTTGCTCCTGACTGTCCACACACACCAATCACCTGTATGTCCACCTACCACAGTGTCCTGCACGTTGAATGAGGTGCACACAGCTGCCACGGCACTACAGCAACAGAAACATCACCAAGCATGTCCTTTGGATTGAGAAACACAAGGGAAACATACATATGTCATGTTGGAGCTGTGCAACAAGCACACCCACTTCACGTCCTCATCTCTCATAACCCACTAGATCCGTCACAGTCTGGCAGTTCGTCATGACACTGTACTTAACTGTCCCCATCCAAACATGCCACTGACATGTTCCTGGCCAGGTCCAAGGGCCTGTAGCCTGTCCGTCCCCTTTGGGACCTGTCTGCTGCCCCCGAGACTGTTGACCACAACTGTCACCATGCTACCCTGTACATGCTTGGCCCAAAGGTCTCGGTACAAGCCTGCCTCCCCCATATGTCTCCCATAGCACCTTCAGTGTGTGTTCCTGTGGGTCCACCTCCCCTGCTAATCCGCTCCCAGGTGCTGTACGAAAGGGATATATGCAGGGGCTGCTACATCCCCCTGGCCCCATACCCAGTTCCCTGGTGCAGCAGGCACATCCCCTGGCTATCACCAGCAGCTGTTCGCTGATGTGTCCCAAAGATATCTCACCATGCATGAACTATGTTGGGCAAACCGCTCCCTGACCTCAGCTTGCTTCCTGACATTGGTGGCTGCAGGTACCCCCGCTGCATGAATTGAGCATGGCCAAGACCGGACATCTGTGCATCACCCCTAAACCCTCTCCAACCTTTACAGTGTCTGTGTATACATTGGATACACCTTCTGTCTACGTGTTCATCAAGGTAGCAGATCTCTATGACCCCTCGCTCCCCTTCCCTACACATACCCATCATGCAGCTAAGGCCTGCGATGTCCCCCTAGATAACAACAGCAAGATTCCTGCTGTCACCCCAGAACCCACAAATAAAGCGCTAATGCCCCCCTCCATTACCCCCCTCCATCCTGGTCACTGTAACCCACACCTTGCTGGTCTGCCTCGAAATCATCTCTGTCCGCCGCAATGTATACAACACTGCGCTGCATGGCTAATCTACCGACAGCCTCAGTATGACAATAACACCCCACCTGTCACGACACCTCACAGGCCCCAGGCGAGGTCAAGACGCACCTGCTGATCTATACATGCAGTCTCCCTGTGGTTGCCCTGTACCTTGACTCGCATAAACCAACTACTACAAATACTACTACTACTACTGAACATGTAAAGAGTGCTAACACCTGTATGCATCACCACACAAAACATGTAACACACAGTCCATGCTCATCAGAGCATACAATCCAAGCAATCCCCTCATATCCCCAAAATGTCATCCCCACACGTTAAGCCAACTGGTCCTATCTATGGGCCGCTCCCCCACTGTTAATGCGGGACCACACACCTGTCACCTTGCAGCACCCAACGCCTGGAACTAACTACCTGTGGCTGCAGGGCAACCACCCTCACCAATCATTTCAAAATCCTGTGTGACAGCCCATCACATCACCTAAGCCTAATAATCCTGACCACTATAATCACCTCCACCCGCTGTTGTCCCCTGCCCACACCTTCTGTGTTAGCAGTTGGACTACATTGTAAGCTCGGATGGCCAGGCATTGTGTCAGCAATGTCAGTGCAGTGCTGCATATGACTGGTAGTGCGATACCAATGCTCAGTAGTAGTAGGAGTACAGATATCTATACAAATGTTTCATTCAGAAGCATCCAGTACTCACATGAAAATAGCTCCTCAATCAGCTGGCGCCTGAGTGCTGCGCCCTCACGTGTGTCACCACGGGCATGTACAGGAGGGCACGTTGGATCGTCTTCCAGATCCCCATTAATTTCGACATTGATATCATGCCTGAGAGCAATGTTGTGCAGGATGCAACAGGCAATAATGATCTCTGCCACTGTCACGGGTTGGTATTGTAAGGCCCCGCAGGTCTTATCCAGACACCTGAAGCGACTTTTCAAAATGCTAAAGGTGCGCTCGATAACGGAGCAACTGGTGGCATGGGCCTCATTGTACCTCATCTCTGCACGTGTCTGTGGTAGACGCACAGGGGTTAGCAACCAGGGCCGACACCCATATCCTGCATCACCTGCAGAAAGAAATGTTAAACGTTAAAATAGTAGCTGATGTCCACACACATGAACACATGAATGTACATGCAGACCCACAGCACCTACAGGTCAGACAGAAACATAGGGGAACACATGATGGGACACAACACCTATGCGCCAGTGTCTGAAGGTGTGAGATACAGAGCACGGGGTAGGTAGAAGGAGTGCAAACAACATTAACCTGAACCACAGCAGACACATGGGCAGACACCAGAGGATGAAAGGTAGTAGCACCAGGCCTGAACATATCAGAGACAGACATGCAATGCACCCTGGACAAGTGCAGAGATGCACACTTATTTATTTATTTAACATTTCTTATATACCGCCTTTCATGATATCAAGGCGGTTTACATTGAACAAACTGAAATTACATTGAACAGGGCATTATAACTTGGAGATAACTATTTTACAGGGAACATGGGCTATGGAGGGTTAAGTGGCTTGCCCAAGACCACAAGGAGCACCTGTGGGACTAGCAACCCCAGTCCTTCCGGCCCAAGGTTGCTGTCCTCTAGTGGGATTTGAACCCCTGACCTTCCGGCCTGAAGTACCTTGCCCCAACCACTAGGCCACTCCTCCACTTGTGCAAGCATATGATGGTCATGCTATTCCCTACACACAGATGATGGGACAGGAACAGTTACCCCACCGTGGCAGGCAGGATGGCATAGACAACACCACACTGTTGATACACAGGAAGCATACATGTGTGTCGTACCATGCCAACCTAAACACACAATGCCAAATGGCGTGAAACGTCAAATGTCAGTGTGCCACCAACACACAGCATTGCAGCACAGAAGACCTGGCATATTCCCCCCCCCCCTTGGCAGCTCCCACACACACAGATGACACACACACACAGCTTGGGACACACGTCAAAGACAGACATGTGTGCAGACGGATAGCAGGGGTATACAATGTGCATTTCAGAGATGACAAATACCCACCCAGCAGTATACAGTCCTCAAATTGACAGGCCTCAAATTGTTTGTACAGTGCCGAGTGACACAGGATATAGGAGTCATGGGTGGACCCTGCAAACCGCGGGACCACATTCAGAATACACATACCTGCATCACATACAACCTGAACATTCAGGGAGTGGTAGTGTTTGCGGTTGTGGAACACTGCCTCCCTGTCTCTGGGCGGGACCAGGGCAACATGTGTGCAATCAATAGCTCCCATCACATATGGTAACCCGGCAAATGCCTCAAAGGCCTGGTTCAGGGTCCCCCACGGTTGCCTAGTGTTGGGAAATGCAATGTAATTCCTAACCCAGCTGATCATGGCACGCAGTACTTGGTGGAGACAGCATGAGAAGGTGGGGCGGCTCATGCCACCCACTGCGGCCACAGATGACTGGAAACAGCCAGAGACAAAGAAATGTAGGGCACCAAGGAGCTTGACCAAACCCGGTATGGCATGTGACCGATTAGTCAGGGGCTCGAGGTCAGGTCTTAGATCCTCATAGAACTTCCTAATAGCCCCTGTGCTCAGGCGGTAGAGGGAGATGACCTGGTCCTCACGCATGCCCTGGAGCTGGGCCCTGGGCCTGTAGAGGCGAGGCTGGCAAGCCTGCAACTCAGCACGCCTCCTGCGCCATGCCAGCACAGGCCCTGCCTGGCCTGCCTCGACAGCTGCAGGTCAGTGTTGGAGCGGGCCTGCACCCCTGTCCTGTGCCCCAGCCCCATGGACACCATCTCCCTCGTCAGGCAACTGCAAGCCCTGCACATCCCCCAGTGTACAGGAAGCAACCACAAAGGCCGCCATAGCGGACACTATTAACCCAACGCCCTCACCTCACGCTAACCCTGCCACTCACCTCCCCCACCACACACCAACCCAGACACACACCACACCCACCACCCACCAACCTTGCCACACACCACCCACCACCTGTGTCACTTCCCCCAGCACACACCAACCCAGCCACACACCTCCCCCAGCACTCACCAAGGCTGCCGTTCGCCTCTCCCACCACCCACCAACCCAGCCACACTACACGCCTAACCTGCCTCTGACCCTCCGTTCGCTACAGCACCAAAAACGCACGCTGTCAAACTTGCTCGCCTACACTAACCCCTCAGCGTGTACCAGGTGTGCGCATTAATTTATAGACCTTTGGATGTCAGCGCATATGTGTGCGCGTTGCACATGTGCACAGTCGATGCGCAGGGTGCATACATGGAATCATGCGCTGCACATGCACCAGACGTGCACATATCTGCGCATGTGTGGTGCACGGTTCCGCTGACGTCTGTCGCCTGTTGAACAAATGCAGAACCAACCACCGCACATGCGCATGTAGACTACGTATTTGCATTGTGGAGGCGTACGCATATGCGGCATCAGCTCACACCATGCCGTTTATTATGGCCTGTGCGTATCCTGGCGCCACACATGCACAGATACGTACACGTCTTGCACATGTGCGGTGCACGGTTCCGCTAACCCTTAGCACCTGTGGGAAGGCCGCAGAACCTTGTGCTGCACATGCACAGATACGTAAACATCTGGCACATGTGCGGTGCATGATTATGCATACACACCCTGTGCATCGCCTGTGCACATGCGCAACATGCGCACACACGCACAGACGTCCAAAGGTCCATAAATTAACGCGCACACCTGGTACACGCTGAGGGGTTAGTGCTGGCGAGCGAGTTTGAGGGCATGCGTTATTGGTGTTGAAGCGAAAGGAGGGTCAGAGGCAGGTTAGGCATGGAGAGTGGCAGGATTGGTGACCAGTGGGGGAGGTAGGTGGCTGGGTTGGTGAGTGGTGGAGGTGACAGGAGGCAGGGCTGGTGAGTGGCTAAGGTGGTGAGGGCTGGTGAAGGTGACGGGGGAGGGGGCAAGGGTCACACGAGGTAAGACAGATCCGGGATGCAGAGAGAAGACAGGGACAGCAGGGACATGCTGCGTCTGGACATGATAGGTGGGATGTCCAGGGAAACGGCGGGGCCGCAGTCTCCAGAGATGGGAGGTTTGGTTCACCCTGAGTCTGGGTTTGCCGGCCCATCGGGTATGTCTGACCCCACCCAGGAGCATCCTGAGGGGCATACCACAGGCAAGCATAGGAGGACGCCTGTGCCAGATGGGGAGAAGAAGAGGGTGATACAATTTAGTCAGCAGGAAAACCACAACCTGCTGGCAAGTGTCCTCGAATACTATGAGGAGCTGTATGGGTGCAAGAGCTCATGCACAACTGTTAGTGTACGGAACCAGGTGTGGATGGAGGTGCAGGGGGCCATGGCACAGGCTGGGGGGCCACCAAGGGACCTTGATTGCCTCCGTAAGAGGTTCAATGATATCAGGAGGGGGGTCCGTGCACACATGACTGCAGAACACAAAACATGCTGGCGGGGGTGGCCCCTTCATCCCAAGCCTCACGCCCCAGAGCAGCAGCTAGCTGAGCGCCTAGGTCCCATCTATATCCATGGCCTCTCACCGGCGCTGCACATGACTGACCCACAAGCAGATATGTTCGAGACATGCAGCACACATACAGCTATCTACCACACACACGCTGGGCATGCCATGGGGGTAGCGGGCCCATTTCCTGGGAGCAGGTGTGTCCAAACTAGGAAAACATATACCTGAGTCCACACTCCCCATTAGTGTTTGCATGTGGAAACTATAGGGGATAGAATCAAACCTCCTACCCCAAACCTTCCACATATCTGTCTGACAATATGAGCTCCCTCCTAATACCCATTCATGCCTTGGGCAGATGTAGGCATGGATATAGGTCAGGATGTCGGACATATCTGAGATGTGGTGAGGACATCCAAGGTCTGGGAGTACCCCACACATGTGTACTCCACTCTCCCAGTCAGACTTGTATGTCCGCACCCCAGATTTGGGTTATGAAATGGGGCAATTCCATCAAATGGGTTAGTTCTGTGCATACAATGTGTGGTGGAGGAGGAACAGGGAGTGAAGAGGGTGCAGGCAGAGGGGTTCCTGTCCCTAGGGCTGACCAAATAAGAGAGACAGAGGAAAGCAAGGTGTCCAAAAACAAATATGTGTCTACGTTACAATGTGCTCTACGCCTGTGTCTATGACACCCCATATCTACTGTGTAATTTGTTCCCCCCCTCCCCCAGGTAACATCCAGGCCATCGAGGCAGCTGAGGAGGACAGTGGTGGTGAGCCTGAGCCAGCAAAGGTCAAAGAGCCACCGCATGCAGAGGTTGCCATCAGCGACTCCCCAGATACCCCATGGGCCGAGGTGCTGTCTGAGGAGGTGGCCACCCAGGAGGACGAAGGGTCACCCCAGCAGAGCGGGTACACAGGCACCACAGTGGCTGGGGAGGGGCCCGAGGATGTAGGGGTAAGCCCCACATTGCTACCACCAGGGCCATCCACTGCAACAACGGGCGCAGTGCCTGTCGTCCTCCGGGAGCTGCGGGCACATACGGCATCAGCACGCAGGGATGCTGCAGGTAGGCAACTGTCAGGATTATTTATTTATTTAACCAGTTTTGTATACCACCTTATCCTTCAATCAAAGTGGTTGACAAGACAACAAAGGACTTACATGTTGAGGGCATGGGAAGATCAAATACAATACATTACAATATAAATACAGTACAAAGAGTAAATTATAATATTATCTCATAGTGAAATTGGATATACAAGTTGATCAATTTAAGTTATTTGACCAAATGATTCTATGAATAAATAAGACACAGCGGTGGGGCCACACACACGCACGATGACAGTGACCCTCCACACATACATATGCCCCCCTGGCCATGTCTGGGGTGGTTGGTGTGGCTCAGTGGGAAACGGGCAGGTCATTCATGTTGGAGTCTGGGCAACAGATGTCTCACAGGTCACCTTAATCCCCTCCCACAGGCACTTGCAAGACGCTGATTGGTATACAGGCAGAGATGCGTGGCCAGCAGCAGCTCCTGTGTGCCCAATGCCAGGCGGTGCGGGCCCTCACATGGGCGGTGTGTGGGCTCCGCAGGGATGTCAGGGAGCACAGCCTGGAGACACGGCAGCTGCAAGGGACTGCCGTGGATATCGCAGCTGGCATAGGCCTGGTGACGGATGCCCTCGAGGCCATGGCGGGACATATCTTGCAGCCTACAGTGGCACCAGAGGTGGCGGCAGCAGCAGTAGCAGTGGCAGCAAGGGGTATGGGGGATCATGGGAGGGGTGTGGAAGGGGCATGGGAGGGGGCATGGGGGTGGGTGGTCATGCAGGCCGTAGGTGTTTGACTGTAAGTTGGACTGACCACCACATTAAATGACACATTACCTTTGTTCACCGATGTGCACGTGTCCTTCTTTGGTGTTGGGGGTTCTCTGAGTGTGCAGTCTCAATTGGGGTACCATGGTCACATGTGCCCTACCATGTTACAGGCTGGTGGGGTGTGTGCACCAGAGGCAGTTATGACAGAGCGGTCCATGCACCGTGCCATGTGTTAATGACCATACATATGCCTGGGGATACACCCCCCCTGCCACCTGCTGTATATGTCTGCTTGTTCAGCCCACATTGGGTATATCCCCCCTCTGTCCCCGCATATCATCCACATCAGGCTATCTACATGGATGACCCGTCTGTCAGACACACACCAGGGTCAACGTGGCATACTAAACGCACATGCTTGCTGGGCAGACACGACGTACAGATATACCTAGCTGCCGTCAGTTGCTTACCCCCCTCCATCACCTGTAGTGCGCCGCTGCTCCTTTACCCCACCAAACCCCATCTTAGTGAGTCCCACCGACTAACGCACTGATTGACATGTGGATCCCCTCATGCATCACATCTACGCTGCATCATGGATACCACATCTGCACCTCCTCACCGTCCTATCATGTGCTGCATCCCTGCTACAAACTGACTATCTGTGCCAATGTGCATGTGTCCATGTCTGTTGGATGGTGCAACACATGGTTACATCATGATGTCAGCAGGGGATATATCCGTCAGCGCACATGGCGCTCCACACAGCCTGTTGTGGGGCAGGGGCAATGGATGTTGCACAAATACACACTGGGACATGCACACAGGTGTCACACTCACAACTACAGCATGTATGTACAAAGGACACATGACCATTGCATAATTTGGCTGCCTACAGAGTGTTTTAATACATGTTTGTGTTGGTAGGTGCCATACAAATGTTATAACATTAAACACAACAACAGCCTCCCACAGGTGGGTCAACTTTAAAAATGGTTTCACATTTGGCGTTAGCACAGCATGGACATCCATCTAACACGTTAGTGGGGATCCTTCTTGCTATTAGGGTTGCCACTGGGAGATGGCCACAGCTGTATATGTGGGTCACACACCTGGGGGCCCGCCATGGGGGTATGGCTGGGGATATGCCGTGAACATGCCATGGTAATGCTGGCGGCGCATCACCTCAGCCATACCCTGCACAGCAGCTGTCAGCTGCCTGATGGCATGGCCATGGTCACTCAGGGTCCGCATAATGGTGCCCATCACCACACACAGGAGACCCACACATTTGCCACTACATCCACACCATGTGGCTGTGGTCTGGGTGGTGGAATCTGCGTGGGCCCTGTGTGTGGCAATGTGTGGGGGTCCCACACCTGGCCTGACACCATGGCCATGCACATGGGGCAGGTGGTAGGGGCCCCCAGTACCCTGTGGTGGTGTGCGGCCGCCCTCAGTCACAGACTCCCTGTCCCCACCCACCATGGCCCACCCACCCTCCCCGCCCTAGCTGGACCCCTCACTCTCCCCACCACCCTTCCCCTCATCCTCCTCACCCTCCTTGCCCTCCCACTCCATCTCCACAGCACCCTCTGTCATCCCCTCCACCCACCCCTCCCCACTCTCCATGTATTCATCCTCCACATCCATGGCATCCTCCGCTGCTGCTGGTATGTCCTCCACCTCCGTCCCTCCAGTGGTCGCATGAGGCTGCCAACAGGTGGTGTGGGGGCAGTGGTCCCCTCCCCAGCATCTGCAGCCTCTGTGGAGAAGGCAGGAATGAACAGGGCATCATGCGTTTGTTACGGCACAGACACATTGTATGTGGCATCACAGGCTGCTGTGTCACTGGGACATGGTGTGACGCAATGCATAGGCTGGAATACTCACCGTCACCCCCGACCATTGCCTCCCGCTGCATGCAGTGGAGGTACCCTGGGCAGTGTAGCCACATCTCTCTGCCCTTCTTCCATAGGTCCTCTACCTGGGGGGATAAGCAATGTTTGCAAACATTAGGACCCTGTATCCCTGCCCATGGTAAACCACATGGCACACATGTCTGCGTGCAATGGGGGCTGCTCCTGCTATGGGCAGCGGGTCCCATACTAGCTGTGGGCAGCGCCGCCTGCATGTGTGGGCATGAGGCTTGGCATTTGTGTTGTGACACCTACGTGCCCTGTGGGCCACCTCACAGCCACCCCATGCCATGTTCCTGCCATCTCCTGCCATGACATGAGAGCAACATGGCATGTGGGGTGTTCCAATTGTGGTCTACAGGGGGTGTGACTCCATACCCTCAGTGCAGTCCAGCACACACCTCGATGTTGGGCAGGCCATCCCACATCAACAGGACCCATCACCATGTCACCTGGACGCTGATGCAGCCTCTGTGGTGCATGCTCGGACACCTGGGGGTGTGGGGGAGCTGGTTACCTGCACCAACATCAGCTACCATTACACCAGGATGCTTGGTGGACCACTGGAATCTGATGTGCTGCCTCCTGGGGATGTGGCGGAACCGGGAACCTGCAACAACATCAACCACCATAACACCAGGCTGTAGAATAGACATGTGTAGTCTGCTGTGCTGCCTCCTGGGGTTAGGGCAGAGCTGAGAAACTGCAACAAGAACAACCACCATAACACCAGGATGTAGAATAGACCTGTGAGGTCTGCTCTGTGGCCTACTGGGGTTAGAGCAGAGCTGGGAAACTGCAACAAGAACAACCACCATAACACCAGGATGTAGAATAGACCTGTGAGGTCTGCTCTGTGGCCTCCTGGGGTTAGGGCAGAGCTGGGAAACTGCAACAAGAATACCCATCATAACACCAGGATGTAGAATAGACCTGTGAGGTCTGCTCTGTGGCCTCCTGGGGTTAGGGCAGAGCTGCGAAACTGCAACTGGAGCACCCACCCTGACACCAGGATATTTGATACACCCCTGTGCGCAGGTCTGGGAGTGTTCGGGGCCAAGGGTGCTGTCCCACACATCAACAG
The DNA here is from genome assembly GCA_033557465.1 of Ichthyophis bannanicus. Lineage (NCBI taxonomy): Eukaryota > Metazoa > Chordata > Amphibia > Gymnophiona > Ichthyophiidae > Ichthyophis > Ichthyophis bannanicus. Next base: position 204,489,362 of record CM066036.1, read on the forward strand.
CACCAACTAACATACCACCAGGATGACTGCTGGACCTCTGTCATCAGATCTGATGCCTCCTGGGGATGGGGCAGGGCTGTGGTACTCCGACTGCAGCAGCTACCAGTGCACCATGATGACTACTTGACCTCTGTGATCAGGTCAAATGTCTCCTGGGGATTGGCCAGAGCTGGTAATGTGTCATAGCATCAGCCACCATGACATAGGGATGCCTAATATAGCCCTGTCATGGCTGCAAATCCTGGGGGTTGGGCAGAGGTATGCACTGCAACAGGAGCAGCTTACATCACAACGCGCTAACCTCTGCACCTCTGCTTTCATGTCTATGGCTCCTGGGGATTGGTATACGTGCACACAGCAACATACAGAGATAGCTTGATCACAGGTTTGCCCACATACATGTGTCTCGCACATATGGTGCATATCTTAAGTGTTTTGACTGCTGGATATTGTGTTGCAAACCTTCCCTTTAGTGACCTGTCCCCATACACTTACCTCACGTGGGTAGTCTGCTACATGGTTAAAGCGCCTTGTGATGCGCACCCATGCCCTCCTGACGTGTTCCAAATCCTGGCGTTTTGAGGCGCCTGGGAAGAGCTGCAGCTGCCTGGTGCATATTAGGGCTGCCAGCTGTCGTAGGTCAGAGCGGCTAAAGGCTGGCTTGTGGGATCGCGTTGCCATTTTGGGGGATGCCCATGTGTTGATGACGCATGCACGCACACCGCGCATGCGCTGTATTGTGCACATGCCATGCCCTACTATGCCACGCACATGACGTGCGCGTGTCATGGATGCCACACAGAAAACTATCTCTGGGACCGCATGACTACACGTCGAATACTGTGATTGGTGGCTACGGTGGTTGCCTTTAGTTTACAACATCGCATTACTTACGCCAGTTGTCCTGGACCACACCTGCTGTGCCTTAGCTTTGGGTGCCTTATGACATGCTTTCGGTGACGCAATGCCACGCCAAGCCTCTCTTTAGAGGCACGGGACAAAGGTTATATTGTATTAGGCTTGTGTCACTGTTTGTGGAGATGTGTCTGGCTGTTACTAACACTCATCTTGCTGTTGGTGCAGTGGGTATTCGAACCCATAAGCAGTGATTCTGAGGGCATCGTAATAACCAGTGTGCTATGCCTTTTCTCATAGCACAGGCTGACTACACAGCAACTGCAGGTCAACCCAGTAAATGTCAGCTGTGCTTACCAGGATCGGGTAGACCCACAGCTAAGGCACTTTACAGGGTACCTTAGGTTTTCCAGCTGAGGTGATGGTTCATTTTTGGTGGACACACTGATATTTGCTATGGGGTATGTGTACACCATCCTAATCTTGCCGGCAAAACCCCCAGCAATAACGTGAGCAATGCCATATAGGGAGGTGTGCATGCCGGCATCCACGTAGTATGCACTATGTATTGCCCAATAGGAGGCGCGTTGGCTGTTTACACGCGGTAACCTTAACTTCGTGGCAGCGCTAGGAGAAGGTGTATAGAGCTGTAGCCTACTGGCTAATACAATGACTAACAAGTCAGAGGTCATGAGTTTGATCCCTCAGGGGTCTCATCTGATATGGCTGTCTAGGGCAATCTCTTTTGCTGCATGTAACAGTCTGCACATCTCTACAATCTGTGCTGCCAGCAGAAACACCCTTGCCTCATTGCCATCACCTACTGCACCCTATAGGGCAGGGGGGGGGTGTCTGGGCCCAGAAGTGGATTGGGGGCAGTGCCTACAGACCCGCCCTCTCGGGCCAGGGTGAGGGGACAGGATCTGCCACCAACAGCCCCACACTCTACATCTTTGCAATGGCAGCAGTGGAGGAACATGATGAAGGGCTGTGGGACCAGCTACCCAGGTCCTGCAGGGGAGAGAGCACCCTCCAAAGCACTGGATGCAGATCTGTTTGTATCACACTGGGCACTGGCAGTAGGCCTGTATACACTCAGATGCCCCCCCCCCCACCACCATCTGTAATTTCAGTTTGTTCAATGTAAACCACACTGATGCAGAATAGCGCGGTATATAAGAGAATGTAAATAAATAAATAATAAATCTGACATTGACCAGCAGTGGGCACTGCCAGTCTTCACCCTGCAAGGTACTCCAGCCATACATATGCTAACTGCAGAGAGTCTGCTAGTTAGTACATAGTGCATGTTCCTGGAGGGACTGTGTGCACCCAAAAATGGGATGTGAGCACACACACCAAGCAAGCATGTCATGATTGCACCCCAGAACAGGGAACCCATAGATAGCATTCCTATGTGCCACCTAGGCATCTGCCTAGTCCGCACTGTGCCCCAGCTGCACCACAGCATGTGCTGCCTGCAGCCATCTGTATCCCATTTCCAGCATCAGTACAGTTGCCCTTTCCTACGTGCCCACTCTGCTGTTGCAGCACATGTGCACGCCATAACAAACCTGCCCAATATAAACGAGACAAAACCCTGATCACCGCTATTTCAATGTGGGATCATTCACTTTGTAGGGGGACAGAGAATAGACCCTTCCAAACATGATGTCTTCTTTTTTATGCATTGTCAGTATTGTTGCTTTATGTTTATCATTAATATCACTATTGACCAGCTTGGTTATTGGGATTTCAAATGTGGTTCTGGTCATCTTATCTGTTTATTTGCCTTTTTGGTTCCTGCACATCTATCACTACTATCACGTTTTGAGGTTTCCCTGCCTTTGCTGTACATTGCTGACTGAAATGGTTTCTCTGACCTGCAAATGTGCCTAGCGTGAGGTTTTCACTGGTGCTAATTTTCTGAGCTTCATTTCACAGTGTTAGTGTGCATGGAGACACTCCACACCCACTCTCCGCACATTGACCCCTTCTCTCTATCCCTGGGGAGCCTTCCTCCACCCTCTGGGGAGCCTTACTCCACTCTCGGCGCACCTTACCACCGTAGCAGACGTTATCGTGCGATAATGCGCCATTATCGCCCGATAACGTCATGTATCGCGTGATAACATCGCAGCTGCGATGTTAGCATCGTTTAGTAAACATACCTCTTAGTTTTCATAACATATTCCTGTGTTATAAACTTCATGTACCATTTAGTGTCTTTCTTTGGTTCTATGCCAACAGGACTGAAAAGTCACATTTCTGCTATTTAATATATAATCTTGTTTTAATCAAAATTTTGTTTTACCTGATACATTTGAGGTATGTTTGACCTAGATTTGCTCTGGAATTTTTTTATTTAAAAAATGTTTTTCTTGGGACACATAAACAGCATTAACGTCGCAGTGGCAATGTTATCGTGCGATAAGTGACGTTATCGCGTGATAATGGTGCGTTACCTTGTGATAATGTCATGTTTTGCGCCATAACGTCTCCAGTGGCATTAAGGTGCATAGAGGGTGGAGTAAGGCTCCCCAGAAGGTGGAGATAAGGAGTCAATGGGTGGACAGTGGGCGAGGAGAGGCCCTAGGCACACTAATGCTGTGAAATCACGGTTTGAAAATTAACGTCAGTGAAAACCTTGCGTTAGAGGCACATTTGCAGGAGAGAGAAACCAGTTCAGTCAGCAATGTACAGCAAAGGCAGGGAGACCCAGATAAGTGATAGTAGTGATACATGTGCAGTAATAAAACATGCAAAAACCAGAGAGATAATGACCAGAACCAAAAAATAAATACAAAACACTGAGCTGGCCAATAGAAAAAACAAGGATAAACGGTAATCAACACTACCCATAAAGAATAAAAAGGAAGATGTCACTTTTGGAAGGGTCAATTCTGATTCCCCCTACAAAGTGAATGTTCCAACATTGATAGTGATGATGAGGGTTTGCTGTGGTGTATATTGGGCAGCTTGCTTATGTGGCTGTCACATGTGCAGCAACAGCAGAGTGGCCATGTAGGAAAGTGCACTATGGTGATGGTATAAATGGGGTACAGGGGGCTGCAGGCGGCACATGCAGTGGTCCAGCTGGGGCACAGTGTGGACTAGGCAGATGCCTACCTGGCACATAGGAATGCAGAGACTGAAAAGCAGCAAGAAAGCGACTGACCAGGGTCCAACATGGCCATGAGTGTGCATTCCACAGTGTCCCAGGGGACAGTACCCAGCAGCTACACCCAAGGACACAACATTGGCAGGTGGTGCCAGGGGGAAGTGCTGATGTCCATGTCAGCACCCCTACCCCATATCACGCACCATAGGCAGTCACCTACCGGCACACTGGATGGCCTGGGACTGCACACCACCAGCACCACCGACATAAGGGCATGTCAGCATGGTGGCGGAGGGGTGCTGGTGGTGGAGGGGGCAGTGGCATCTGCCCACAGCAGACCAAGGCCAAGCCCTGTTTAGGTGAGTGCCATGCAGTGCAAAAGACAAGGTCTCTCTGACGAACAGTAATGGTATCCCCAGGGAATAACCTGCCTCTGCGGCAACAGTTTGGTGCAGTACACATAGCCAGTGTGTTCAGGGGCAGAAGGTCACAGGTTCAAGTCCCAGCTGTGGCTCCTGCAGACCATGTTCCTATATCTTACCAAGAACTAAACCATGGTAATAAAGAAGGAACCTTTATTGCAGATAAAATAAACACGCCATAAATGCCTATATTTTACCCTACAAAGCACATACATCATAGACATGTGCAGTCCCTAGAGCAGAGGTTCCCAACTGCAGTCCTGGAGGGCCAAACACCATTCAGATTTCATGCTGTCCCTAAGAAATATACTTGAGATTCATTTGCATGCACCGCCCCCATTGTATGCAAATGTATCTCATGCATATTCATTAGGGACAGCATGAAAACCTGAACCATGTTTGGCCCACCAGGACCGGAGTTGGGAACCTCTGCCCTAGAGCAGAGGCCAACAGGGGCACAAGCACCCACACCCACAGGCTCCACTATCCAACATCTCATGGAGAGTCAGGTGTTGGGCCCTGCGCGGAAGAGCATCTACCAATACTAGCACCTGCATACCTTAGCAATGCCGTCTTAAACTTGTAAACACGTTCCACATATATCAAAAGGTTGCTATGATTAATGTAAGATAACAAATCCTAAGTTAAACACAATTTGTTGATAGAGATTCATCATAGCAACCTTTCTCTGTGGAGTGTGTTTCAGTTTTTGTTTCTGACAGTGTTTCCTACCCTGGGGAGTGACCCTAACAGTATTGAGTACCATAGCAATGCCTGCACTGTGTCCAGGACTGGTGTGGCAGCCAGGGATGCCAACCACCTCTCTCTTTGCACAATGCTGAAATAGGTGGTGGAGTGTGTGTATGTCTATCCAGTGTTTTGTGGCTGCCTACACCTTACTGAGCCCACAATGTTTGCACTGTTTCCAGTGTTAGTCTGCCAATGTGCTTAATGAGGAGCAAGTTACTGTGGGTAGGGCCCGGAGAGGATGCATCTGCACAGGGCATAGGGCAATGGCTGGGACATTGTAGTGCCCGACCACCACCTGCACGGACAGGGTGGCCACAGTATGTCATGCTAGGGGGGGGGGGGTCACTCTTACCCTGACTGAGCAGTGATCATGGCATGGCTAGGTTCCCCCATAGTTCTCTACAGCATTCCTATCAAGTGATCTCTCTGGGTTCTCTTTTCTGGTGTCTAATCACTGACATGCCTGCTTGGTGTGTGTGTTCACATCCTATTTGTAGGTGCACAAAGTTCCTCCAGGAACATGCACTATGTACTAGCTAGCAGACTGTCTACAGTTAGCATATGTATGGCTGGAACACCTTGCAGGGTGCAGTGGATAGAGTCTGACTGTGCCCTCTGCTAGTGAATGTCAGATAGTGGTGGGGGGGCAGCTGAGCTTTTCCAGACCTACTACCTGTCTGCCAGTGCCCTATGTGATGCATACAGATCTGCATTGACTGCCCTGTAGGGTGCCTATTTTCCGGCAGGACTGGAGGTGATGGTCCCCTCTACTGCCACCATTGCAGAGATGTAGAATGTGGATCTGTTGTTGGGAGATCCTGTCCCCCACTCTGACCCACAGAGAGCGGGTTGGGTGGTGCTATATAATCCGCATGTGGGTCCAAGTACCAAACCCTTCTCTTATGTGAAAATGGCAACCACACAGGATATGTACTATTCTGGGTACATCATAGCCCACAAGGGTTAAATGTGACAGGGAAACACAGATGAACACAGGTGTTCCCTAAGCATGTCTGCAAGGACTATCTATCACACACTGGCACTGTTGAGGATCTGCAGCACAGCCTACGGACCTGGTGCTCGGCGCCCCACCTCACCCTCAGGATGAGCACAGGAACCGCACAATGTCACGGTCTGTAGCTACTCTGTGCCAGTAACACACACGGTCAGTTCCCCCTACCAGGCCAGGGTGCTTTAGAGGCGCATACCCCATCTTGTGATCAGATGTAGGCTGCTGATCTGCATGTGCAGTGCATTGTGGGTACGGGTGGATTTACCCTATCCTGGTAACCACAGCAGACAGTTTGTGTGGTGACCTGCAGTCTTTTTGTAGCCAGCCTGGGGTGGCTTGGATGCTATAGAGATGTAGCCCACTGGTTGCTTCAATGACTGTGAAGGCAGAGGTCATGGGTTTGAGCCCACAGTGGTGTTATTTAATAAGGCTGTCTGAGGCTTTTCCTTTTAATTTAAATCAGTGCTGCCAGCAGAAACTCCCTCACAGTGCCGTAGCCTAAGGTGCCTCATAGGGCGCCCTATAAAGCGCCCTATAGGGCACATTATAAGGTGCTTTGGCAGACAGGGCACTTTATAATGTGCCCTATGGAGTGCCTTTTAGGATGCCTTATGCAGCACCTTAGGATACGGCACTGTGAGGGTGTTTTTGCTGGCAGCACTGATTTAGATTAAAAAAGGAAATGCCTCGGACAGCACTGATTTAAATTAAAAGAAGGAACTGCCTCAGACAGCCTTCTTACATAACACCACTGCAGGATTGAATCCATGACCTCTGCCTCCACTGCACTACACTCCATTGCAGTAACCAGTGGGCTACATCTTTATAGCTTCTAACACTACGCTGGCATAAACTTAGGGTTAACGCGTGTTAACGTGCCATGGTGCCCACTATTGCGCAATACAGATTCTTGCTACCTTGCCACCGGAACACCCACTACCTTATATGGCATTCTTCACATTAACGCTGCAACTAGCACCAGTAACATTAAGACAGTTTAGTAAATGTACCCCAAAGGGTTAATTCCAGGTTGTAATGTGACAAAACAGGACAAACACAAAGGGGATGAATACTTTTGCAATGCACTGTAATACAAAAACCAAACCAGTTACATGGAACTTTCCGATGAATATCAACATTAATATGGGAACTATTTGCACAAAGTGAGTCTTAATAACTTTAACATGGTGGTGGGAGGTTTTTTAAAGTTATTTACAGCCCGTACACTATCTACAGAATCCACGTTAACTGCAGAATGTGTGCTATTTACAGAAAATATTCACAAGATAGGTTTGCAATCAATCAATCAGGATCAGAATCATATCGAGAAAAGAGGAAGATCTATTCGGTATGGGATGGAGAGTTAGGTGGGATTTTAGGTTGGATCAATGTTGCCTGGTTCGAGTGTATTCCAAAAATGGATCACAAAAAGGTATGTTTTAAGTTCCTCGTGGAACAGGGAGAGATCCTTGATAACTCTCAATTTATCAGGTAGGGCGTTCCAGAGTATGGGTGTAAAGTACAAGAATGCTTTATTGCTAGCAGCCTGGTTGGATTTGCAAAAATCAGAGGGAACTGTTGATGTATTTTGCGTGAACTCTCATCTAACTCTTACATCTACTGGTCTGGTAATTAGGGTGGTAAGGTGAGAGGGGGGCTAGGTCTCTGAAGAGTTTGAATGACATTATTAATGTTTTGTAATTAGTGCGGCTATGAATTGGAAGCCAGTGTAAATTATATAGTATTGGAGTGATGTGGTCCGATATAGGGGCCTTCCATACTATGCATGCAGCAAACTTTGGGCCATCTGTAGCTGGTTAAGTGCTTGCTTGGATAGACCTTGCAGAGTGCTATTGTAATAGTTGAAGTGCGGTGTGATCAGTGCCTGGAGAACTGATCGGAAATCGTGGCTTGAGAGTAGGGGTCTTAGTTGTTGTACTATCCTGAACTTATAATAGATTGTAGTGGTGGTAAGTTTTATGTGTGTGACCATACTGAGGGTCTGATCTAGAGTGACACCCAGGTACTTTACTTCATTTTTCACTATTAGATCAACCTCGTTGAGGTGCAGTTTTAGGGGTAGGGTGAAGCCAGGGTTCCTTGTTACATACAGTACCTCAGTTGTGCTATAGTTGCTCTTGAAGTTATTCCTGTTGAGCCATTTTGATGCCTCACTGAAGCAGGTTGTAATTAGATGGAGAATGGGGTTTGCAGTGTCAAAAGAAAGATACAGCATTATATTGTCTGCATAAATGTGGTATCCTACATTGAATTTCTTGAAGATGGCGCAGATGGGCTAGAGGTAGATATTTAACAGATGGGCTGAGATGGTCGAGCCCTGTGGAAGGCATTGTTCTTGTTTATATGGCTTGGACGTGTGTTGATTAATTTTGACATGTTGAGTTTGGTCAAAGAGAAAAGACTGGAACCATCAGAAGACTGTGTCCTGTATGCCTAACTGTTGGAGTCTGGTAAGCAGGATGTCATGGCTGATGCGATCAAATGCCTATTCCTCTGATCAGCTTATCAAACAGTGCTAGGAGGAGGGTCTTGATGTCTGAAACCATATTGTTGTTCATCTAGGGGGCATGCAAATTCATATGGTCTTGGAGTCGGATGTGTACTATATTCTCAATGGTTTTGACTAGGAATGGGAGGCTCGAGATTGGCTTGTATGATGTAGAGCTGCTTTTATCCATGGAGTTGCTCTTTAGCATAGGGTGAATCTTTGCTTGTTTTAATGTAGGTGGCATGTGTCCTTGTGTCAGGGGTGTATTCACAATTTTGAGTAAGATAGGTGATAGTTCTGCTTTGGTTACCTTTAGCCAGTTAAATGGGCAAGGATCAAGACTAGATGTTGTGGTCTTGATTTTGGAAATTATGTTATGAAGATATTCTAGCTTTATCTGTGGGAATGTTGATCAGGTTATATTAGAGGCAAGACTGGTATTTGGGGAGGGGGTTGTTGCTTTGCTTGTTTGTCTCAGTCTGCTCATGTAATGGTTAGCCAGAATTTGAGGTTTGATCGGGTGGGGGGGGGGGGGGAGTTGTTTGCATCATCATTGGGATTGCAAGTCAGGGTTCTTACAATTTCAAACAACTCTTTAGGGCGGTTGAGGGATTCGGTCAATATGTTAGTGTGATACTCCTCATTGTTTATAATGGCTTTGTAGTGTTGTAAGGTATTCATGTAGAGTGTTCTGTCTTCTATGGACTTGGTAACCTTCCAGGTATGCTCAATCATCCGCAAAAATTTCTTTATCTTTCTTAGGCCTTGAATGTACCATTTTGCATGATGTTTTTGAGTCTTCCTATGTTGTGAGATTGGTACTGTGGCATCATTTTCTATTGAGATATTCCAGTTGGATAATAGCATCTAAGTCAGTTAAGTTGGGGTTTAGTCCTTCTTCTATCCTATTAATTTATGGCATTCCTTTCCATTTCTTAGCTCTGCTGCATTGTTACACCCAGTCCTAAATTCAAGTTGCTATACCTGTTCATTGTAAGTGCAAAGTAGGTCCCCCTGCTTTGTACAAAGAAATGTTCCTTGTAAACGACACAGATTTTAAATAGTGTGGTATAGAAAAGCTTTTAAATAAATAAATAAATAAAATTGTTATTATTATTGTAAACTGCCCTGATGCCACAGCCTGTGCGGTATAGCAAATGTGAAATAAAGACAAAGATAAAGATAAAGAGGATATCATTTGGAACCTATCTTTTACAAATGGCTTAAATCTTCTAGACAGGGGGCTTTTAGTGTGCGAGGATGAAGTGTGGAATTGTGAGGGTACTGTAAACTTTATTAGGTGGTAGTGAGACCATGGGACCTGTAGTGTTTGTGAGGGGGTATTTTGTGAAAATTTGTAGAGATCATTAGGTAAGAACACTAAGGGGTATGTTTACTAAACTGCGGTATCGTTACAAACCGCGCGTTATGTAAAGTTAACGCTCGTTAGGTAATGTTAATGAGTGGTATGTAACGTTAACGTGTGTTAACGTTACTTAACGATCGTTAACGTCCCCGGCCGCAGTAAACACCGCAGAGGGTGGAGAGAGGGCAGGGGGAAGGGGGTCAATGGGCGGGGAGTGGGCGGGGAGAAGCTCCATGCACACTAACGTGCTGAACTGAAGGGCTGACTCCGTTAGATGCACATTTGCAGAAGAGAGAAACCATTTCAGTGTCAGCAATGTACAGCATAGACAGGGAGCCCAAGAAAAGTGATAGTAGTGCTCCATTTCCAGCAACAGCATAGTGCCTAAGTATGAAAGGCCACTATTTATTTTATTTTATTTATACAGTTTTGTATACCACCTTATCCTTCAATCAAAGCAGTCACAACACAATTGGGGGATACATTTAACACACGGGGATATGAGACACATATACTAATACTTACAGGGAACATGGGCAATGGAGGGTTAAGTGGCTTGCCCAAGACCACAAGGAGCATCTGTGGGACTAGAAACCCCAGTCCTTCCGACCCAAGGTTGCTGTCTCTAGTGGGATTTGAACCCCCGACCTTCCGGCCTGAAGTACCTTGCCCCAACCACTAGGCTACTCCTCCCTCACTATGGTGATGGGGCAAGTGGGGCATAGGGAGCTGCAGGAGGGACATGTAGCGAGGGCAGCTGGTGCATAGGGTGGACTAGGCGGGCACCTAGGTGGCACATAGGAACATAGAAACCGGAAATCAGCATGACAGCAGCTGACAAAGGCCAAACACAATCCACCTACATCTTCCTGGTCCACCCGAGCTAACAGTTGCCAGGGCATCGACCTGAAATCCCCCCAGCCAACCCTCCCCCAAGCAGAAGGGACAGACTATCGGTAGGCGGTGATGGGTGGGGATGCGAGGATGCTCATGTATGCCCCATGCCCCAGACCCCGCTCCCTAGGGGACCACCTACCCACACAGTGGATGGCCTGGGACTGCGCACTACCATCATCGACAGCATATGGTCATGTCAGCATGGCGGGGGAGGGGGGTGTGCACGTGCTAGAGGGGGCAGTGGCACCTGCCTGCAGTGTACCTAGGCCATGCCCCGTAGCAGTACATAGTGTGCAGTGCAACATAAAAGGTCTGGCTGAGGAACTGTACAGGTAGCCCCAGGGACCACCTTGCATCTGTGGCAACAATGTGGTGCAGTACAGCCAGCCAGTGTGTCCAGAAGCAGAAGGTCATGGTTTCAAGCCCCAGCTGTGGTTACTGCAGAGCATGTCCCTATGTTTTACCCTACAATGCAGATACAACAGCAACATGTGCAAAGCCCAAAGCAGCGGCGAACAGGAGTACAAACACCCACTCACACAGGCTCCATAATCCAAAGATGCATGGCGAGTCAGGCTGTTGGCCCCAGCATTGAGCTGCAGTTATCACCAGAGCACTACTACTACCACCTCCTGCACAGTTTAGCAATGTCGGCACTGTGATCAGGACCAGTGTGGCGGGCAGGGTCACCAACCACCCCTATCTTTGCACAATGCTGCAATAGGCGTATGTGTGTGTATATCTATCCATTGTTTCATAGCTGCCAACACCTCACTGGGCCCACAATGTTGCACTGTTACCAGCGTTAGCTTGAATATGTGCATAATGAGGAGCAAGGTGTTGTGGGTATGGCCCGGATAGGGCGGATTGGCCAGGATGCATCTTCACAGGGTTTGGGGCAGTGGCTGGGGCACTGTAGTGCTCGACCACTGCCTGCATGGACAGGGTGGCCACAGCATGGCATGCTAGGAGGGCACATACTCTGACCGAGCAGTGACCATGGCATGTCTAGGTTCCCACATAGCGCTCTACATTATCTGTCTCCAGTGATGCTGTTGTGTTTTTACTAGTGGGCCCCCAATCACTGAGATGCTTGCTTGGTGTAAATAGTTCCTCTGTGAGCATGCACTATGGACTGGCTAATGGACTGTCTGCAATTAGACTGTGTATGGTCAGAACACCTATACAGTGCAATCTGACTGTGGTGACTGGCAGACAGTAGTGTGAGGCAGTTGGGGTTTTCCAGAGCTTGCCTCATTATTGCTGATGGTCTGCCACTGCCCCAGCCATAGGTATGGCTCTGGCCCACCAATCCTAGAGGGCTGTCTTATACAAGCAGGATGGAGGTTGCTTCATGGTGACTTGGGCACCTGTTCCTTACCTACAAAAAGGGTGATGTGAGCCCTTTGGGGTATGTAGTGTATAGCCACTTTGATCTATAAAGGCACTGCTATAGAAACCTCATGCAAGTCTGAAAACCCCTCTGCCCTGATAACAGGTACCCATCTCAGCCAGACCCTAACACAGGGTACACACTAATCTGGGTGGTGTCTGGTCCCAGAGAACCACATGTGACTGCAGTATAAAGATAAACCCCAAATTACCTTCAGCTGCACTGCAAGGAACACCTGTCACACACTGGCAGTGATGGAGATGTACAGCAGGGCCTATCTCTAGCACCACATGTACTGTGGACCTAGTACTGGGCGCCCATCCTATCCCTCAGGGAGAACACAGAACCTGCACAATGGCATGGTCTGTAGCTACTTTGTGCCAGTATCACGCACTGTCAGTTCGTCTTTCCAAGCTGAGGTACCGGAGAGGTGCAGACCCCATTTGCTGATCAACTGTAGACAGCTATTCAACATGTGCATTGCATCATGGGTACTGGTGGGATTACCCTATCCTGGCACTCAGAGTAGACAGTTTGTGCGGTGACCTGCAGTCCTTCTGTACCCAGCCATTGCTGTAACATACAACATGGAGGTATAGCCTACTGGTTAATACAATGGCATTCTTGGCAGTGTTCATGGGTTCAATTCCTCATTGTTCCCTCCTCTCAGGCCTGTCCTACTCAAATAGTGTGCATGCCTGTAACAGGCAGATTTGTGCTGCCAGCCCATAATACCCTCGCCACAATTGCCAACATTCCCTTGGTCCGTCTTTCTGCATGTGTCAGCTGTGTAGAGACCTGTCTGCCTGTGCGGGCTGTCACCACATGTCCTGCACTGCTACCCTTTCCTGCATTGCGCCTCTTCATGCTTGCCTTGCCTGTGTCTGATCTGCATGGCACCACCACTCCTCTGTCCACCCATTATTGTAACTATCCTGCCACCTCCGCTTCCACTGGGGGACATGTATTCCCATCGTCTGCCACCAACTGTCTTTCCAGTACTTTACATTGCCAACACCCTGTGCTGTGGTATAGTTGCCCCCACCATGTATGTCATCAGTACTGGCAGCCACATGGGATGCCCGCAGATATGGTAGGTCCAGCGGCTCCCAGCTCTCCCTCCTTCACTCACCTGTTCATTGCCTTTCCTGAGTGCTTATCTAGTGTTAAGGCTACATCTGTCTCTCTTCCTCACAGGTCATGCATGTCATCCTGCAGCACCTTGCAGCCCTTAGGCCAAACTAACCTAGGGCACCATAACCTTGTTAGGCCACCGTAACCTATGGTTCTGTAACCCAGGGTGCCCTCTAAGGTGCCCTGTCCAGGGGTGCCTAATACGGCGCTTAGCCTAAGAAGACCTACTGTATAGGGCACCTTACAAAGTGCCTTATGAGGCACCTTACAAGGCACCTTATAAGGCACCTTATAGGACACCTAGCAAGGCACCTTATAAGGTACCTTATAGGACACCTAGCAAGGCACCTTATAAGGCACCTTATAGGGCAACTAACAAGGCACCTTATAAGGCACCTTACAAGGCATCTTATAAGGCACCTAACAAGGCACCTTACTTATAAGGCACCTTATAGGGCACCTAACAAGGCACCTTATAAGGCACCTAACAAGGCACCTTATAGGGCACCTTACTTATAAGGCACCTTACAAGACACCTTATAAGGCACCTAACAAGGCACTTTATAAGGTACCTTAATTCTACGGCACCTTACAAGGCACCCTACAAGGTGCCCTACAAAGCGCCTTACAAGGCGCCTTGTAATGTGCCTTGTATGGTGCCTTATAAAGTGCCTTGTAAGGTGCCTTATGAGGTGCCTTGTAGCGCACGTTAGTTTGTAACATGAATTAGCTGAATCGGCTTGCTGTAACGATGCACCGCCCACACCTTTATATGGGCATCTGTACCTTTACCACAGAACCTAACGCGAATGACATTACCACAGGTTAGTAAACATACCCCTAAGATTAAGTTACAATGTAAAACGCTTTGACTAAAAAACCCAAAACAAAATGATAAAGTGGTATAAAAAACCTGTTAAATAAAATAAAATAAATACATGTTTGATTATATGTTTTGCAGAAATTCCTTGATATATATATACATATATCTACAACATTAGACACAATCGGATTTTGACCCAACTAAATTGGTTCTTGGGAGCTAGTTGGAGCAGTAATGTGTATATTTTGTTTTTATATCTTTTTCAGATTGTTTTATTGTTTTTTTTAATTAAAAAATTATACTACTTTGAGAAAGGGAAGGTGCAATGGAGGACTAGCTTAGTGGTAAGTGCAGTGAGCTGAGAACCAGGGTGGCCAAGGTTTTGATCTCACCGATCCAGTTTATGACCTTGGGTAAGTCACTTAACCATCCTTTGCCTCCAGAACAAATTTAGGAGCCCTTTTACTAAAGTATGCTAAGCAGTTAATGTATGCTTTCATATGCAAAAAGTGACACAAGGGCCTGTGATAACTGTTACCATAGGGACATGACAATTACCCCGTGCTGATTTGCATGCCAACTGCCACTCATGCATTAGGATGCCGAATGGGTGGGATAAGGGCAGGGCCAGTCAGAGAGCTGGTTCAAGGTATTGGCATCCTAGGCAAACTTTAAGCCTTATGTCCCCCCCTGTCTGTCAAAATCACTTATTTAGCTTTGAATACCCTGTTTTTTGCCATCCCCAGAAGCTGCCAAAGTAGGTGGCTGCCTAGTTTGCTTGATGGCTGGGCCATCCCTGGGTAGGGGTGGAGAATGAGCATGCTGGGCGCATTGTATATGGCGTGCGGATGTGTACTGCATGCTGTCAATGTTGATATTAGCCTGGGTCCGCCTAACAGCAGCTCAGTAGATGAAGTTAAAGCCCCCTTGGGATGATAGTGCCATGTGTTAGGGTACTCATCCGTGCATTAACTGTCAGGAACGTGCCAAGAACACCCCTGGCAGCTACGTATGTTAGTTTTTGCACTAAATGCACATTAGGTGCAAAAACCTAATTCACTTTAACAAAAGCACCCCTTAGATTTCAAGTCCTCCGGTTAGAGAAATACCAAATGGGACAGACTTTGAGCTACGATTGGAAAAGTATGAGCTAAATTTAAAAAAAAAATCAAATCAAATTAAACACAGTCCTTTGAGCAGCGTGATTAAAATAAATGGGCAAGAAACGTAGTCATTTTCTTTAATCTACAGATACTCTTTGCCTGTTCGTCTTCAGGTGTTCTGTATGACCATTGAAGTAACTCTCCCCATTGGCTGCTCTACTCTGCATTCTTAGTACTGAAATGCCCATCACACTCCGGGGCTTTTAAAATGTGTCCTGTCTTCCCATATGCTGCGGATCTCAGAATGCTTTATGTAAACCAAAACTGCATATCAGTGCAGGCGTACATTTTAGTTGTTGTGCAAGAAGTTCAAATTCCAGAAAACAGTTTTTGGACATTTTCTTCTCCAAAAATTGGTATTGTTATTATTGTTTACTGACCTGTTGTGCAGTGAGTTTTATAAACCTAATAAAAAAAAATGTTAAAAAAAAAATGACGTAAAAGCCAGCAAAGTGGTAAGGGTGTAGGGGAGTAGGAGAAGATGCCGTTTTCAGTTTCTGGAATGCTGTTATCTTTGCAGTGTGGGGCTTTGGAACTGCTTGGAATTGTTCCCTCTTCTCTGTCACTCTTGGCATCTGCTGAGCTGGCCTGTAAGAGGGATGTGCTTTTATTCAATTTAGTTTTATCATGATATGCATGCAAATACTTTTTTATGTGTGTAAAATCGATTTTATGCACACGAGTCCAAGTTTATGGACATAGGAAATGTGTTCATGCATGTAAACTGATTAGAAAGTATTGCTTGAAATGAAAAACATAATTAAAGAAACAAAAGAAAAAGTAAATGAAATTAAAAACAAAAATATAACTTTAGGGTCATCTTTGATGCCTCTCTCTTGCTAAATACGTATCCAAGATAAAGAGGATTATTTTAGAAGCATTTCTACATGCAAGCAGCAGTATTTACAAGTGGAAATTGAAATACACAACTAGTGCAATTTTAAAAGGATGCTATTTACATGTGGAGATCTACTCTATGTGGAAATTCCAAGGAGGCATAGTTAGGCCATGGCTGGAGTGTGTATGCCCTATTTTACAAAGAGCATCCACGTTTATGTCTAAATTGCATTGCCCAGCCCCTCTCCGGTTATAGAGTTTGAGTCTTCAATCACCTGGTGTCTATAACTGGTCCTTTTTTATGAAATGAATAACCCTTAAAATTGTGGGCTTTGCAGGGTTATCTGGATTTTAGAAATAAAGGAAAGCTTTCTATTTTAAGAAGGGATTTTAGTGCAACATGTTAGCCATTTTATTATAGCATTTGGGCATTTTTATTCTACTCATGTTTTATTTATTTTATTTTAGTCATTTTATTTTTATTTTTTTATTTTTTTGTGCGTTTTTATGTGTGTATTATGTCTTATGTTTTATTATAAATTATTGAGGTCATATAGGATCTACAGTATAGAAGCTTTAGAGATAAAAATTTCCACATCAGGATTTATACCTGCTCTTGGGTATGAATAGATTTTTACATGTGCTCATCTCAGTTACGACTTTACTTGAGAGATTAAGGAACATGTTTACCAAAGTGTGCTACCTGTGGTTAGTGCATGGTATTGGCACTGTGCTAAAAAGTAGCATGGGCCCCCATCCTAAAACCCAATGCTACCACCCATGCAGCACATGTCAGGGTGGAGACTGCATAGGACGGGGCATTTCCTACATGGTGCTGGTAGTGCGAGCATTTGTAGCCCATACTACCTGCGTGCAGAACAAGTACCACGAGTGCAACTAACACCATCTCAGTGGGTGGTTTAAGTTGCTCCAGCAGCTGTTTTAACCATGGTGCAGCATAGTAAATGCAGAGGAAGGGATATACCCACCCCTTGCATGTAGCACAAAGCCCCACACTCGTAATGCGGCCCATACCTGTGTTACCAGTGTGGGCCTTAGTAAACATACCCCTAAGAGACGTATTCTCCTTAATTCCCAATTATTTATTTTATTTATTTCCTCTTCATAAAGAAAAATTTTCAGAAATTGTGGGCTTATTACTTAATTGACGGCACGTCTACATATAGGTGTGCAAAATGACGCGGTTACATGTAAAAGTTGCAAAATTGCCACTTCCAAGTGGAAGCTTCTGTGTTAGTTATGCTCAGTTTTCCCCTGAGTAAATTTTTAAAATAGTTCCTTCTACTGTCTGCAGCAATAACTCCATATGCAAGCCTGCATGTCATATATGTATTTTACAAAACATTCTACATTTTGCAGAGCCTTTTGTAAAATGATACTGAAATTGAGCCCATCTTATTCACTGTCTCAATTCCAATCTCAATGTGCTATGTAAATTTGGCTTGAAGTGTGCTGTTTCTTGCTCTATAACATGGTTAAAACAGAGCTTTCCGCTTCTATGCGCCAACCACCTTGAACTCACTATCCCCCAGACCTTCGCTCCCTCTTAGACATTGGAGACTTTCACAGGAAGTTAAAGACACTACTCTT
Source organism: Ichthyophis bannanicus (assembly GCA_033557465.1). Taxonomy (NCBI): domain Eukaryota; kingdom Metazoa; phylum Chordata; class Amphibia; order Gymnophiona; family Ichthyophiidae; genus Ichthyophis; species Ichthyophis bannanicus. Next base: position 204,507,255 of record CM066036.1, read on the forward strand.
CCTGGAATTCTTTGGTTCTGACACTTATTGACGCACATCACCCATATAGTCCACTGAGCAACCCCATCTCCTTCCCTGCTGGCCCTGTTTTGTATAATTTGTATATTACTTTATACAGTTAGTTTTGTTACCAAAGGTTCCAAGGTTTGCCTTCTACTGTTACACTGTTGCCTTGTCAAATGTTCTAGAATTCTTTAGTTTATTTGTTTACTATGCTAAGAAGTGTTCCATGTAAGGTTCCTATCAGTTTTATGTAAACCACCGTGACTAGTAGATATGGTGATATAAAAGAGTTGTTAGATAAATAAAGAAATAAAATCAGTTGCTTCTTTTCTGAGCATACTACCAAAATGCTTATTCACTATGAGGCTGATTCACAAAGGTGCACGGCCAGGCTGTCGGGATGCCCAAAACATGGTTGGAGCCCAGTTGTACCCGATTCTGCAACCACGGGAGCTATATGTTCCTGCAATTGCGGAATCGGGCATTTAGATAGCCCAGCACACACCTGATTCCCTGCTGGGAGATGTCCTGGCATCTGCCTGTCTCCGCTACACCGCACTCCAGCTGATGTGCTGGTGCAGTGGTATCTTATCGCTATTGCTCCGGCATGTCTAGATGGAGACACCGAAGGCCCAGACGCAGAGTAGTCCCATGTCCTCACCATCCAATCCTCAGGGGGGCCCTCAAGGTTGGGATCGGGTGGTGGGAGTCCTCCTGCGGTGTTGCAATGGGGAAGGGGGCTGCAGGTTGCGCATGCCACAATGCCTGGCACTTATTCCTCCTTCAGGGTGGAATAAGCCAGGCACCTAATTTGGTGCCGGAGAACATACAGAGACATGACCTGAACTGCCTCTGTATGTCCTGGCAGCAGTCCCCTTCCCCACACTGCCTCCGCTCGGCCCAATCACTGCCCCCTCCCGTCCCCATCCAGCACTCCCTGCACAAACACTGTATATGTGCAGGGAGCACTGGGAATGGAATCGTGTTCCGGGGCTGAGCGCAGGTTGGAGGTCCAACCCAGACATACATGGGATGGAATGCCTGCCTGCCTATCCTATCATGTCTACTACTGATTAATCTTTACATATTATTCAAAATTTGGCTGCATAGCTTATCTTCCTTCAATACTACTATGACCGTGTAACTCCTCAAATCACCACACTGGATCTCCATCCACTTCTGCCTAGAGTTCAAACTTCTGTTGCTCTCCTACAAAGGCATTCACTCTGTAAATATTCATTACCTATTTTCCTTTCTTTCCCTCCCTCTTGAATTTCATTCATCAGGCAACTCATCCTTCTCTGTGCTCTTATTCTCTTTTATGAACTCCCCACTGCACACTTTCCACTTGACTGCACTGTATGCCTCAAACAGACTTCCCGAGTTGGTGCATCATACCTTCTATATGATTAAGTTCACATCCAGGCTAAAGGTGAAGGAGTCCATTGAACCATTAGATGATCAAGATGTAAAAGGGGCATGCAGAGAGAACAAGGACATAGCTGAGAGACTAAATAAATTATTTGCTTCTTCTTCACTGAGGAAGCTACCCATGCCAGAAAAGTTATTTAATGGTAATAAGTCAGAAGAGCTGAATCAAATCTTAGTGAACCTGGAAGATGTAGTAGAACAAATTGACAGACCAAATCACATGGGATGGATGGTATATTCCCAAGAATGCTGAAAGAACTTAAAGATGAAATTACAGAAATGCTATTATGTGACCTAACATTAGAATCATCTGTGGTACCAGAATTTTGGAAGGTGGCCAATGTAATACCAATTTTTGAAAGAGGCTTCCAGCGATGATCTAGGAAACTACAGACTGGTGAGCTTAACATTGATGCCAGGCAGAACGGTGGAAACTAGAAAACAAAATTACTGAGCACATGGACAGTGCGGCGCTCCTGCCCCGCCTTAGGGCAAAAGACAGGAGCGGGGCCTATTGCCTCGTGAGGAAGGAGTTTAAAACCTATTCCCCTGGAATGCTGGGTACTGTAGTTCTCTGCTCCTTTCACTCCGAAATAAAGTGTAGTTGTGCACCAGAGACGGTAAGGCTTATTTTGCAAGTATTTTTATTATGGTTAAGGTTATTCTTCCATCGCATCACAAATTCAGAAATATGAACAAAACAGGTGCTTTTAACACGAACAGAAAGAACTCAGGTAAAGTCAACTTAAAGTAGAAATTCAGCTTTGCTTCTAAGCAGTTTACTCAGCTCTGCCCCAAGAGGTCATTCACTTTAAATGCAGCCTCTTTCCACACACTGTTACGTTCACAGTGCTAGGTCACTTCAGGTGCAGGTAATTAAAGCTTTTCTAAGCATGGCAGCAAAACAGCTCCGTTGTATTTCAATTCATACACGGCATAACCAGTTTCTTCAGTTTGGCATTTCCACACAACAAATAGTACAGTCCATGCTCTCACAGTCAGGTAAGTAAGAATCAACTGGTATTAATTCCTCAGACTGTGTAGGATTATTAGCTTCCTGCAATACTGGCTGTCTGTTTGCTTTTAGCTTTAAAAACTCTCTAAAATCCTGGAGAAGCAATTCAGCCTGTTGTCTGCTAGATAAGGAATTGTTATCAGTTATTGAACTTCCCTCTTGATTAAGGCTGTTTCCCTTTTCCTTTCTCAGGTTAAGTGAATCAGAGTAACTCTTAGGCTCTTTTGTTAAGGTTTCAAATATAGGAAAATTGAGTTTACCTTCACTTGGGAAATTCCTAGGCAAACCGCTTACTTGTTGCCAAGCCCCTCTTATCCTAGGTGGCTCAGACATTCTCCAGCCGTGAGAGTTCCCGTGCCTCTCTGGCACAAACTGTAATTCCAAGAATGAGTTCTTTTTCTCTCTTGCCTGCCGTGAAGGTTTCCTCTCCCAGGGCTCTGCCTTCCTCCAGGTGTCTATTCCAGGGCTGGGACCACTTTCCTCCGGACTTCCATTTATTGCCTCTGAACAGATTCTTGCAGGTCTTCTTCTACTGCTTCGGCTCAGTCCTTGGCTGCTAGCCTTCTCTCTCTGGCTGCTGCTCCTCTGACTACTCACGCTGCTCTTCTCTGGGCTCTTCTGACTGGTCTGCTGCTGCTGACTAGCAAAGCCATACTCTGGTTTAAAACCAGGTTCTCTTCCTGACACGCCCCTTCCAAGCACTGGGTGTGCCCAATCAGGACTGCACGACTCCTCCCCTGGGCTGGTCTCCATGCTCAGCTCAGCAGAACGGAGTCTCTCTTTCTTTCCAGCACTGACACTCCGGCATAAATCCTGTTGTCCTTCAGGATTTTCATCTGTCTCCATAGCCTCAGGAGGGCGCTCTTCACCACAACAGACATGTTTTAATGGGACATATAAGGGCCCACCTGCCCATCTTCCTTAAATACCTAAAGACATACCTATTCAGCGAATATTTTGGCACTTCCACCTAAATCCTTGTATATATTCGTACACAAATATTTACACTGGAGGGAACTTAACTACTATTGTATATAAGTTTATGGTTTATATGTACATAAGTTAAAATTGTTCTAATATAACAATATGTGACCTTGTTCAATGTAAACCGCTTTGACCGAATGAAAAGCAGTATATAAGCAATGCTAAATAAATACATAAATAAATAAAAATGTTTAATAAACTGTACTACTGGATTGTGCAGGTTTCAGCATGTGCCAAGTATGCTACAGTAAAATGTACTGCATGCCAGTAATGCATCCATGCTAAAATCCCACGCTACCCCAATAGTGCAGGTTGAGACAGAACTGGATAGTTCAGGGGCAGAGCATGTACTCACAGCGCAGGCATCATTGATGTGCGCTCACCAGCAATGTTGCACTTAGCATCGGTTCACCTACTGCCACTTCAGTGGGTAGCATTAAGTGCACCCGCATTGATCATGCCAAACAGAATGAGCACAGGATAGTGCAAAACCTGTGCTAGCTACATGGGACAAGCCAGGCATGCTTCCAATTTTTAGCACAGTTCTGGCGCCACCCCCTCACTAATGTTTGGGACGGAACACACGGTATGCACCCACATTTTACTAAACATGCCCTTAGATTTTCAGAAAGTGTTTGACAAGTCCCACATGAGAAACTCCTGAAGAAATTAAAGTAATGACATAAGAGGCAATGTGCTTTGTTGTTTTTATACTTTATGGATTGGTTTAGTATCTCATATATTATTTTGTAAATTGTGGAGGTTGCAAAAGATCTGCGGGCTTTGAGCTCTGAAATAAAAAGGTAACTAAATAAATATGTCCTGTTGTGGATTGGAAACTGGTTGAGAGACAGAAAACAGAGTAGGGTTAAATGGTCAATTTTTTCAATGGAGGAAAATGAATAGTGGAGTACCCAGGGGTCTATGCTTGAACCGGTGCTTTTTAACATATTTATAAATTATCTTGAATTGGGAACAATAAGCGAAGTGATCAGATTCTGACAAATTGTAGGCAGACCTTCCTAGACTGGGAGAGTGGGCATCCAAATGGTAGATGAAATGGACAAGTGCACAGTGATGTAGGGAAGAACAACCCAAACTATAGATACACAATATTAAGTTCCACATTAGGAGTCACCATGCAGAATAAGGATCTAGGTGTCATCGTAGACAATTTTTGAAGTCTTCTGTTCGGTGTGTGGTGGCAGCCAAAAATGCAAACAATTTTAGGAATTATTAGGAAAGGAAAAGAGAATTAAACAGTTCATAATGCCTCTGTATCACTCCATGGTACGACCATACCTTGAGTATTTTGTGCAGTTCTGATCTCTGCATCTCAAAAAAGATATTGTAGCATTAGAAAAGGTACAGAGAAGGGCAACCAAAATAATAAAGGGAATTGAACGACTCTCCTATGAGGAAAGACTAAAGAGGTTAGGGCTCTTTAGCTTGGGGAAGAGACGGCTGAGGGGAGATATGATAGAGCTCTATAAAATCCTGAGTGGAGTGAAAAAAATGTGAGAAATTGTTTTTTCTCTCAATGTATAATTAAGCTTTGAACTCGTTGCTGGAAGATGTGATAAAAGCAGGTAATATAGCTGGGTTTAAAATAGGTTTGGACATATTCCTGAAGGTAAAGTCCATAAAAGGTTGTTAAGGTAAATTGAGAGAAAACCACTTATTTTCCCTGGGGATAAATAGACCAGAATGTGGTTTCTTTTGGAATATACAATACAAAGCAAAACCCCAGAAGATGTAAATGCCAATCAAAAATAATCAACAATGTCCTCTGTCAAAAACTTTTCACATTCAAAACTCCCTTTACCATATGGTTGTGACAATCAGTAATAGGCAAGGGAAAAAAAAGACCTCACCCACAAACAGGAACAAAAGCGAGGGGCATCTCAAATGATTTTCAGAGGACTATGTTCATGAGGAACTAGCTAAACTAAAAATGGAGAAAGTGATGGGATCAGATGGGATACATCCAAGAATACTGAAGGAACTTGGAGACATTCTAGCAGCTCCACTGACTGACCTTTTCAATGCCTCTTTGGAGTCGTGGGTGTTGCCAAAGGACTGAAGAGAGGCACCTGTGGTCCCTCTATACAAAAGCGGATTTAAGGATATGGTTGAAAACTACAGGCCAGTTAGTTTAACCTCGGTGGTGAGTAAATTATTGGAAACGCTGCCGAAAGAGAAAATAGTGAGGTTTCTGGAGTCCAACGGATTGCAGGATCCGAGGCAGTATGGATTCACCAGAGGCAGGTCTTGTCAGGCAAATCTGATTGATTTCTTGCTGGGTGACCAGGAAGTTGGATCGAGGGAGAGCTCTAGATGGAGTGTATTTAGATTTCAATAAAACATTTGACACTGTTCCGCACAGGCAACTTATAAACAAACTAAGCACCCTTGGGATGGACCCTAAAGTTATTGCTTGGGTTAGAAATTGGTTGAGTGGCAGGCGACAAAGGGTAGAGGTAAATGGAGTTCACTCTGAGGAGAAGGAGGTTACTAGTGGTGTGCCCCAGGGATCTGTCCTTGGTCCGATTCTTTTTAACATCTTTGTTAGTGATATTGCAGAAGGGCTGTCGGGTAAGGTTTGCCCCTTTGCGGATGATACCAAAATCTGCAATAGAGTAGACACCCAGGAAGGTGTAGATAACATGAGGAGGGATCTAGCAAAGCTTGAAGAATGGTCTAGAATTTGGCAGCTGAGATTTAATGCTAAAAAATGTAGGGGTCTGCATGCCAATAATGCATCCATGCTAAAATCCCACGCTACCCCAATAGTGCAGGTTGGGCTGCAACAATCCAAGGGAGCAATACAGTATAGGGGTTGACATATTTCTGTCCACAAAAGAAAAATAGGACCTATGTGTGATTTTGTCTGACAATCTCAAAGTAGCTAAACAGGTAGAAAAGGCGATGGCAAAAGCTTGAAGGATGCTTGGGTGCATAGGGAGAGGAATAGCCAGTAGAAGAAAAGAGGTGATAGTGCCTCTGTATACGCCTTCGGTGTGACCTCATTTGGAGTATTATGTGCAATTCTTGAGACCACGCATTGAAAAGGATATAAACAGGTTGACGTTGATGAAGAGGGTGGCTACTAAAATGGTCAGTGGTCTTCGTTATAAAGAATATGAGGATGGACTTAAGGACCTTAATATGTGTACTTTAGAGGAAAGATGGGACAGAGGTGATATGATTGAGATATTTAAATACCTCCATGGCATAAATGCACAGGAGGAGAGCCTCTTTCAATTGAAAGCAAGCTCTGCTACGAGGGGACATAGGATGAGGGTGAAAGGGGATAGACTCAGGAGTAATATGCAAAATATTTACGGAAAGAGTGATAGATGCGTAGAATAGTCTCCCAGTGGAGGTAATAGAGATGAGGACAGTATCTAAATTCAAAAAAGCATAGGAAAAACACAGAGGTTCTCTAAAGGAAAAAAGGGGACCCTTGTAGTGGGTGATATGGAAGGACAGACTAGATAGGTCATGTGGTCTTTCTCTGCCATCATGTTTCTATGTTTCTAAATAGCCAGTTCCAAGGTTTTAAAATTATAACATCACAGGACAAAAAAACCTTCCACCAGTAAATCGTTTCCTAAAAATCCATACCGTTTTTTTTCCATATTTCTTCATATAATGGTATGCTAGTGGAAACATATCCAATGGTGTTTTCTTATCTTTTATCCACCTCATTTTATCAGTCTTCTCTCACTCCAGTGCTGTTAGAATTTCACAAGAGCTGCGTGAGGGAGTATTCCTTAAAAAAAAAAAAGACAATTATAATGAGCTCCCCACCTTTACGAAAACCACAACTGCATTACTTCACTTCAAACCCACAAGAGGGATTGATACAAATACAGAAACCTATACTAAAATCTCGTGATGACACACATACAGTAATAACTTCACTAGATGGCGACAAGCACCCCTTATGAATATCAAAGCTTTACATTGAGTTTCCCTGAGCGACATAAAAATCATTTCAAGTATTAAGGGAGTCTTACGTGCTTTACATGACAAAGACCTCATTCACCAATGTAATTTAATCTTACTCCAACGTGCTGCTACTCATCCACAAAAATGTACTCACCAAAATACATAGGCTGTCAAGGCAGATTATAACTTCCCAATGCTCAAAAATGCCAGAAATGGCAGGGGGCCAGAGGATGTTTGAGTGTGTCGGTAGTTTGAAAGTATGATTGACGTTGAAAGTGAGATGTTGAGTGGTATGGAGTTCGTATGCTGACACGCAATCAAACTTTGAAATCTGTTGCCAGAGGATGTAGCAAAAGCTGTTAGTGTAGCTGGATTTAAAAAGAGGTTTGGACAAGTTCCTGGAGGAAAAGTCCATAAACCATTATTAAAGTAGACTGGGGAAATCAACTCTTTAACCCTGGGATAAGCAGCATGGAATCTAACAGATACTTGTGACTTAGACTGGCCACTGTTGGAAACAGGTTACTGGACTTGAAGGACCTTTGGTTTGACCCAGTATTGCATATCTTATGTTCATATGTTGTTATGTCTTTATGGTTGTGGACAGTGCTGGTGATATTCATAGAGTACTATCTCCTCTAGATCCTCCTGATATTTTACTGGCAAATGAACACGTTTTAAATGCCTATTCATGCCCTGGAGCAGGTATAGACTTGGATAAGGTCGGAGATGTGCCGAACATTTCTGAAGTGGAGCATGCACGTCTAAGGTCTTTGGAATGCCCCGGACATGCCCCCATCCTAGATGGACATCCCCAGTGTGCTTTCTATAACTATTTTGTAAAATGGCTGTAGGGATGTCTTCCTGATTTGGATGTCTGCGTTCTAATTTTCAGATGTGCAAAGCACAAATAGAGCTTCTAAAATGACCCCCCTTATGACAATTATTTTTATTTATTTAGCTGTGCTTATATACCGCTTTTCACCAGGTCAAAGTGGTTTACACATATATGCTAACAGGCACTATTTATTTCCTTGTCCCCAAAGGGCTCACAATCTAAGTGTACCTGAGGCAATGGAGGGTTAAGTGGCTTGCCCAAGGCCATAAGGAGTGGCCATGGGACTAGAGACCCCAGTCCCTCCGGCCTGAGGTTACTTGTTTCTATGTGGGAATTGAATCTCCAGCCTGAGGTAACCTGCCCCAACCACTGAGCCACTCCTTCCTCCTTAGGGACCCTTTTACTAAAGGTTAATGTATGTTAATGAAGTTAACGTGTTAAATGCCATTGCACCCATTGAAATAAAAGGGTTGTGGGCACTTAACGCATGTTAATATTCGTTAATGCACTTTAAACCCTTTAGTAAAGAGCCTCCATATTGATGTCTTGACTTCTGAATACATTCAATGCTGCATATCAATCCCCCTCTCCTCCCCCTGCAGCAAGAACAATTAGTATACCTCCATGGTGTTTCAATCCTCCTGTATATACCTTCAATGGCTGCAGCAAAGAATACAAGGTAATAGGATACCGATAGTGCATGATAGTCTGAGATACAGTTTGCAGGTCATTGCTCAGCCTGCTCTTTCTTACGGAATCTTGTGAGACTTTGGCCTTGTGAACTTGATACATCAACCAACAATGATTCTGTTACCCAAATAATGTACAGTTGCTTTGCCTAGTCTGATTTTTTCTCTCTTCAAACTAATCATTGACTTAATTTGGAAGTATTTATGAATTTTAGAGTACCCTTGAGTTAATTGTTTTGTTTTCAGTTAGTTTCTAATGCTCCCCAGCTGATGACAATTTGCTGTGTAATTTCATCCGTGTTGCTACAGCGGTTCTTCTTGATATAGCTCCAAGCCCTACCCAGGACTTTGTTTTGTTCTTCCAGAAAACCCTGTGGGTTTTCATTCTTTTTGCCAGCTCTGAGATCAGAGACCACAAGAAATATGAGTCCAAAGCCCCCTTGTTATTCAGTTCTCCACTTTTTATTCTGACGTACAAGAAACCTTTATTTCTATCACAATGTGGTCTGTAATTTCCTCTCAGCCGGAGCAAGGCACATGTGACCATTAAACCACGTCCAGAAAATACACAATTTAACCTTCTGTCCTTTATGTACATTTAAAAGCAGCTCAGTAATATTTCAAATCCCCTTAGCATCCAAAATATACAGCTAAGAGAAGTGGTCATTTAAAATGACGAACTTTACAGTACTACCAGGGCCGGCCCAAGAGTTGGGTCAAGGTGTTGGCACCCTAGGCAGCTCTTAAGCCTTATGCCTCCCTGGCTGTCAGATTCTATTGTTTAGCTTTCAGTGTCTTGAACTTTGATGCCCCCCCCAGAAGCTGTAGCCCTAGGCTACCACCTAGTTTGCCTAGTAGTCAGGCTGGCCCTGAATACTACTTAAAGTATTTTTTAATTTTTGCTTTTATTAATTTTATACATGCAAATCAAGGTAGCCTAAAAATAGCATAAACTAATGAACACATCAGATGCATTATTAGGTTTCAGAGATCAAATCGCAGGTGTTTCTTGCAAAGGTTATGAGCTGCTAGCCCAGTAAAGCTTCTGCTTCTTAAGGGAGAGTCATTTTACTGTTCTGCTGGAGTCATCAATCAAATGGAAGGAGTTCAGTCAAGGCAATCAGATTTTTGTTTTTAATTATGTAGTTAGAGTTCCTGTCATCTAAACAATGTGCTGTGTAATTCACCCTTGAATTTGGAACCAAGGAAAATTTGCAGCAATAAGATATTTTTCAGGCTGGGTGAATAAATATATTCAAATTCTAACGAAAAAAATCAACTCAGAAGTCCTACATATCTTACAAATTGACACAAAACCCTGCTAGTTAGGCTATTAGACTGATTCTTACCCTAGAAAGATAGAGCCCTAGAGAGTTTGGCAGCTATGTTTTAATGCTGAACTGCTACTACCAGTACTGAACATTTGTATAGCACTACAAGACGTAAGCAATGCTGCACAGGCACATGTGAAAGATGGTCCCTGCTCATCAGAGCTTACAATCTAGTCGAGACAGACAATACAGTAGCTGTAGACATAGGATACATCTAGGGGGAATGGTAAGGAAACACAAAGGAGATCAGGTGAGTCAAGATCCGAAAGCAGAGCGAAGAGGTGAGTTGTCAGTCTGGATTTGAAAAGGGTCAGAAAAGGCGCCTGACATACAGACTCAGGTAGTTTGTTCCAGGCATAAGGAGCAGCAAGGTGAAAGGAGCGACGTTTGGAGTTAGCGATAGAAGAGAAGGGCACAGACAGAAGCGATTTGCCAGAAGACCAGAGTTCCCTTGGAGGAGTGTAGGAAGAGATAAGAGAGGAAAGGTAGTGAGGAGCTGCAGAGTGAATGCACTTATAGGTCAGCAGGAGAAGTTTGAACTGGATGTGGAAATGGATAGGGAGCCAATGAAGAGACTTGAGAAGAGGGGTAATATGAACATGACGAGACTGGCGGAAAATTAGCCGTGCAGCCGAGTGCTGAACAGATTGAAGGGGAGAAAGATGATTCAGAGGGAGACCAGCAAGGAGTAGGTTACAATAGTTTAGATGGGAGGCGACTAAGTAGTGGATAAGTGTCTTAGTCAACTGGATAAGTGTCTTAGTGTTCAGAAAGGAATGTGTGAATTTTGTTGATGTTGTAGAGAAAGAAACGACAGGTTTTAGCTATTAGTTGGATGTGTGTGGAGAAGGAGAGAGAGGAGTCAGATTGCAAGCTGAGGACACAGAGAGGAGTAGAGAGTTATCCACAGATGAGAAAGGAAGAAGGGGAGAAGAGGGTTTAGGGGGAAAAATAAGAAGCTCAGTTTTGGCCATGTTCAATTTCAAGTGGCGGTGAGACATCCAAGCAGCAATGTCAGAAAGGCAGGCAGAGATCCAGGCCTGGATTGCAAAAGAGATTTTAGGTATAAAGAGGTAGATCTGGGAGTCATCAGCGTAAAGATGGCACTGAAAACCATGGGAAGAGATGAGTGCACCAAGGGACTGGGTATTTATTTATTTAATGTATTTATTTAACTGCATTTATATCCCGCTTTTCACCGGGTCAAAGCGGTTTAACAAAGAAAGGGGGGGAGGACAGTAATCAATTCACAGAGGGAGGGGGCGTCACAGGGGGGCCAACATTGATGATCTGAACAGAAAGTAACGACTTAGACAATTAACATGAGTCTCTTAGTAGGTAGTTCAGAGTTGTCAGTGATGGATGTCTGTTTCTGGTCCAAGGTATTCATGACACAGGATGGTTTTTAGTTGCTTCCGGAATGTGGAAAGGTCTCCATTGTTTCTGATTTGGCTCGGCAGGGAGTTCCAGAGGGAGGGTGCGTACAGTTCGAAAGCTCTGTTGCAAGTCCGTTGATTGTACGTCGTTTGTGGGGGATAGTAAGGGTGTTGCTGGTGGTCTGTCAGGTTGTGCTGTTGAGGGTGGGCTGGGGTAGTAGAGAGCAGAGTTGGGTAGTCTGCGTTTGATAGAGAGCTTTATGGATAAGCAGGGCCGATTTGTATTTGATCCTTGCTTCGAGTGGTAGTATGTGCAGCTCTCTCAGGACTGGAGTGATGTGATCATGTTTTTTTGCCTTCTGGATGATTCTTGCTGTGGTGTTTAAGGCGGTTCGTAGAGGGTTGGTGTGGGTGTTGGGTAATCCGTGATAAATTATATTGCAGTAGTCCAGGTGGGGGAGCATCATAGCCTGCATGACTGTTCTGAGAGAGAGAAAAGGAGTGGATCAAGACAGATCCTTGGGGTGCACCAATTGAGAGTGAGATAGTAGTAGAGGAGGATCCAGCAGAAAAAACACTGAAAGGGGGATGGGAAAGATAAGAAGAGAATGAGGATAGCACAGAGCCCTTAAAACCAAGTGAGGACAGGGTATCAAGGAGAAGGTTGTGGTCAACAGTGTCAAAAGCAGCAGAAAGGTCAAAAAGGATGAGGATGGAGTAAAGGCCCTTGGATTTTGCCAGGAACAGGTCATTGGAGATTTTGGCAAGAGCTGTTTCTGTAGAATGTAAAGAACAAAAACCAGATTGTAGAGGATTCAGAAGCACCTGAGAGGAGAGAAAATCAAGGCAATAGTGGTGAACCGCACATTCAAGTAGGATAGAAATGAAGGGGAGGAGGGAGATTGGTCGATAGTGAGAAGGACAGATAGGGTCTAGTGAGGGTTTCTTGAGGAGAGGAGTGACCACAGCATACTTGAAGACTGCAGGGAAAGTTGCAGTGGAGAGCGATAGGTTGAGAATATGAGAGATGGAAGGGACTAGAGTGGAGGAGCTAATGAGATGCGTAGAAATAGGATCATAGGAGCAGGTAGTGAGTTTGAATGAGGAAAAAAGGTGAGTAGTTTCCTCCTCAGAGATCATAGAAAAGGAAGAAAGGGTAGCAGAGGAAGGGGGAGGGAAATTGGGGGCGGAGAGGGGGAGGAGGGGACGTCAGCTGACCTCATGGAGAATTGGAATGTGATCTTGTGGATTTTGTCATGGAAGTAGTCAGCCAGGGTTTGGGCAGAAAGGGAGGAAGGGGTTGGGAGGCACCTTGAGGAGAGAGTTGAGAGTTGTAAAGAGACGGCGAGGATCAGAGCCAAAACAGTTAGTCAGTTGGACATAACAGTCTTGTTTGGCGATTGTTATGGCTGACTGGAGAGAGACAAGCAGAATTTGAAGTGTAGAAAGTCTGCAAGGGTGTGGGATTTGAGCCAAGCATGCTCAGCTGAGCAGGCGCAGGAATGAACATAACGAGCAGTAGAAGACAGCCAGGGCTGAGGTACAGTATGCCTCACAGGATGTGGCATGGGCGGACCAAGAACATCTAGAGCAGAGGAGAGTGCAGTGTTATAGGCAGCTACTGCCTCATCAACAGACTCAGATAACATAGTGGAGGAAAGAGGTGATGAGACAGTGGAGGAGAGAGCCAACGGGTCAATAGCATGAAGATTTCAGGGTCATGCATTTGGGTGATCGGAGAGTAGGGGAGGGGTGGGTGATATCCTGGTCTGTTGGTAGTCCCTTTGAGGAGGATGTTGTTAATATGTTGAGGAACCTTCAGGGGAAGAGGAGATTGATTGCACAGGTACACTAAAAAATTTTTTTTTTTAAACTGCCTCTAATGTTTCGATTGATTTTTACGTTTTTTGGTGCGCTGAATCCAAATCTGGTAACCAATTTGCTCCATCACGTACAGATTTTTTGCTACATTGGGTTAGCAGTTTGAGGTGAACGTTTCAGATTGAGTGCGATCGAGATAAAAGTTTCTTGGATGAATTCTTTATACTAATTGTTTAGTAGTTATTCAAATAAGAATAAAGAAAATTGTAACAAGGCAGCACATAAGAATAGAGTAATGTCAACAAAACACACTGTGATGGTAGCAAAATTGTCTGCACTTAAAACAGCCACATACATGTGCACAAACATTGAGCATATAAGAGCGAGGTTAGACACAAAGCAAAGCAAAGAAATGTGCAAAAAATGTTGTACAGGTATGTATGTAAGAATAGAAAACGCAAACCGCACCATTGCAATACATGAAGACAAACACCCGATGGTGTGAAAATAAAATTCTAATAAATGAGATCCGACACTGTGGTAATAACTAGCAAATTTTTATTTCAAAGTTTAGTAAAAACACGATATTTGTCAACACAGTTTAGATTTTAAAGTCATTCTTGGGTCAATCAATCTCCTGGTGGGCCCGTTTCTTCTTCCCCCGAATGCTTCTCTTGGTGCGCTGCTTGGCGTATTTTTCATCTGGGGTTTCCCGCAGCAGCAACCAGCAGAAATCAGCCATCATAGTGGTGTTCCATCTTCCTTGGTACCTTCTCTCTGCGTCCTTGATGTCCTGGTGAAACCTTTCACCTTGTTCTTCACTGTACGCCCCCAAGTTTTCGGGAAAGTAGTTCACATGGGAGTGCAAGAAATGGACTTTCAGGCTCATGTTACACCCTTGTTCTTTGAAGGCTTTGAGCATCCTGGCAACAATATCCTTATAGTTCTCATCCCGCCTGTTCCCCAAGAATTTGAGAACAACATCCTTGAAGGAATCCCAGGCTTCTTTTTCCTTCTCAGACATCGTTTCAGCGAATGCTCCATCTGAAATGAGTTTCCTTATATCAGGGCCAACAAACACTCCTTCCTTTGGCTTTGCTTCAGAAAGTCGGGGGAACTTTGAGCAAAGGTACCGAAAGCACTCACCATCTTTTGGAAGGGACTTGATGAATTGCTTAATGAGACCCAACTTAATGTGGAGAGGTGGTAATAGAATTTTATCACGAGGTACCAAGCTCTCATGAAGAACATTTTTCTCACCGGGTCTCAAATACTCCCGAATTGGCCAGTCTTTTTTCCCCCAGTGTAGGTCGCGGGCCCGGCTATCCCACAAGCAAAGGAAGCAGGGATATTTGGTGAAACCGGATTGCTGCCCTAATAGCATGGATAGAATTTTAAAGTCTCCACAAATCATCCACTTATGCTCATCATAACGAATCTTCTGAAGAATCAGGGCCAAATTCTCGTATTTTTCTTGGAGAATAACAGAGTGAGCAATAGGAACTGAAGCGAATGTGTTGCCATTATGAAGAAGAACACCTTTTATGCTGTCTTTTGACGAATCAATGAACAGCCGCCATTCAGCAGGATCATACTTGAGTTTAAACTTTTCCATCACTCCGTATATATCGTTGCAAAATACCAAATCTTCCTCTTTGCTGAAATACTTCAAAAATTGTGTCTCGCGGTGCGGTTGCGGTACCAATAAAAAGTTGTTCCTGGTGACAATAGATTTTTCTGTTTAAGCTGAGAACCTAGCAGTTGGGCAGCATCTTTTGGGAGTCCTAAATCCTGGACTAAATCATTCAATTCAGCTTGAGAGAAAAGTTCAGGTTTCGGATCTGGTTCAGTTTCAAACTCGGAAGTACTGGACTCATCGGGAAAAGCCATCTGATGAGTCTCATAATGATCAGAACCGTCCACACAAATATGATCCAAAGATTTTGGTGGTTCAGGCACAGGTACTTCGTTGCTATGAGGCATAGGCCTAATTGCTGAGGGAAGGTTGGGGTAACTTATTACGTTCTTATTTTTTAAGTTGTATCCCTTCACAATGCAAGAGCAAAAATAGCAGTCACTGCTGTGGTCTCTTTGTTCACGCCACATCATAGGTATTCCGAAACGAAATGCTTGTTTTTTACCTTTCATCCATAAGCGTAGATCTTCCTCACATGTCTTGCACACTTTGTGAGGAGCCCACGGTTTGTCTTGATCGCCTAACTTCAAACCGAAATAGGCGAAAAATACTTTTTTAATAAATGCAGAAATGTTCCTCTGCCGCTTTTTCACGGTATATTCCCCACAAATAAAACAAAAACTGTCCGGAGAGTTGATGCAACCTCTGGCTCTGTGAGCCATCACAAATACACAGCACTGCAAACTACAACTGTAGTGAACCACTTCGGAATAAAGCTGGATTACGACTGAGCAAACAAAAGGTAATAATAAACTTGCAAGAAACTGAAATTTGACAGGAACGTTCATGTCGCAACCACCGTGTTTGAGCGAGCGAATGAGGCGAGGCGAACAGGAAAGAACATGCGCCAGCGCGAGTACTGGATTTAGCCCCCCGCCTCCCAATTGTCTTGTTAATGTATAAAATGAATACAAAACACTCTAAAATATCATGAGGGAGTGTTTCTAGTTAGTTAACCATTACAACCTCTATTTTGGGCCAAGAAAATAAACTGCAGTCGGCTAAAAAGAAATTATGTGAACATTCCTTATATGGGTAAGAAATCTAATTTTGCAAGAAAACGTGACGTGATGGAACATTTTGGCTATTTTTCCTGGATTCAGCACCCCAAAATCTATAGGAATCAGTTGCAAAACTGGAGGCAGTTTTTTGGTAGTGTACCTGTGTTGTCTGCTGTGGGAGGAGGGGGGGGGGGTGATTCCTGGATAGAGGTGTGTGTTGAGTCAGGGAGCGGCCAGGTGAGAGTGGTTACTGGGGTTGGGTGTGTGGTGGTGGGTGGTACCTGACCAGTGGTACTCCACTGGTAATGTTGGCTATGCTGGTGCAGCAATTTTAAAAAGCTGTTTCCGTATCTATGGGGGTGAAGTCCTATGGCTGTTTTTCCCTATGTAGCTTCTTAAAATCGCTGCTCCTGTCAGACGTGGAGAGGCATACCCATGTAGTCCTGCAGCTATTTTACAGGAATCTCTTCTAAAATACTGTTATAATTCTCCATGTCCTGAGATGGATATGGGAATTCCCCTCTCCACATCCTTTCTGAAATGTGTCTTCACCTGTGTATTCAGCATCACTACCTAAATGGATAATATCACCAAATATATGGATTAAGCTAAATGGCAGCACTAGCATTTAACTTACACCAGGGACTGTGCAGCTGACAGTTCACCCATTTATACAGCTTATACTGCAAGACTGGCCCTAAGAGGGTGGGTACAAAAGCAAAAGTTGGCTTAGGGTGCACAGTCCCTTGAGCCAGCCCTGCTTAGGGTTTCCACTGCGATTTTTGTCAGCACATTTCTGTTGCTAATTTATATTCCCTTATTCTGTAATAGGTATGTTGCTATTTTGTTCTTCTTATAGTCCAGTCTGGACCAGGAGTTAGCCCTGAACTCTCTCAAGGTTCAGGTGGTGGCCCTGGTGTACTTTCTGGAGCACATTCAAGAGATGTCCTTGGCAGCTCAGCCTCACATCTCTCACGGCCTCAAAGGAATGAAGTAGTCATGCCACCAGTGAATCTAGTTGTTCCTCAGTGGAGGCTCTCTGTTATTGAAGACACTGAAAGGGTCCTCTTTTGAGCTCATTCTTAAGATTTTTTTCAAGAATTTGACCTGGATCTGGAGGCTATTTCATCTGCAAGGTGGGTGTCTGTGCTGCAGACCTTGTCCTACAGAGATCCTTTTCAGTCATTTGGTGGATTCTGTCTACTTGTGGACTGTGCCATCTTTTTTTTTCCAAAGGTGCTGTCTCCCTTCCTCCTTAACTAGACCATCATCCTGCCTTCCTTCTTTAAGGAGAACCTTCAGGTAGACACTTCACTGCGTCTTTTAGACATGTGGACAATGTTAGATACCTGGTGATTACTAATCCCTTCTGTTGGTTGGATCATCTCCTTGTCTTCTTTAGTGGTCCAAAAAAAGAACTGGCAGTGATCAAGTTCTCCATTGTCTGCTTGCCAGAGGGAGTCAAAGCTCATTCCACTAGGGTGCAGGCCTTCGTTTGGGTGGTGTCAGCCTTGGTGCCTCAAGAGGACATCTGTAAGGTGGCTACCTGGTCATCTGCAGGGCCGGCCCGTCCATTGAGCAAGAATGTTTTTTGCACAGGGCCCCGCGTTTCAGGGGGTCCTGCGCAAAGAACATTCTGCTTTTTTAAAACTTAAATTTAAAAAAAAAAAAAGTTGGCTGCTGCCGCTGCCGCTGCCGCCGCAGCAGAGGCAGCGGCAGAATGGAGTGTCCCGCGTGGCCCCCTCTGCCCGGCTGAGCTCTCCCTACCCGGCTGAGCCCCTCTGCGCCGGCTTTCAGATACGCGAAGGGAGAGTGTCTCCCTCACGTCTCTGTTATTTATTTATTTATTTATTTATTTAACAGTCTTTTCTATACCGCCCCTTCCAGAGATCAGGGGCGGTTTACATTGAACATTAAACAGAACAATTGTATACTTCTGTATACATTTACAAGGAACATTATGCTTTAACTATGTACAGGTGTACTTACAGGGAACATATTTTGAACAAATTTTGAACAACATTTTGAACATATTTTGAACATTAACTATAACAGAGCTTTTCAAACTATTTACAGGTTATATACATGGAGCGCATCTTAGTTAGTTACAGTTACAGTGGTGAAAATAGTCAACTTTTTGAGTGGTTCATCTCTGTTAAGCCCGCAGAGGCTGATGGGAAGCAAGGGCTGATGGGAAATTTCCCATTTGCCCCTGCGGGCTTAACAGAGATGCGAGGGAGACACTCTCCCTTCGCGTATCTGAAAGCCGGCGCAGAGGGGCTCAGCCGGGTAGGGAGAGCTCAGCCGGGCAGAGGGGGCCCCGCGGGACACTCCATTCTGCTGCTGCCGCGGCGACAGCAGCAGCAGCCAGCTTTTTTTTTTTTTTTTAAATTTTCCATGAGCCGATGGGGGGGGGGGGGTTTAGGACTGGTAATGGGTTATGGAGGGGGTTAGGACTTGACTTGAGGTGGGCGGTGGGCTGGTGGGGGGGTAGGACTGGTAATGGGCTATGGGGGGGGGTTAAGCCGGGTTAGGGGCTGTGGGCTTATGGGGGCTGTCTGGAAATGGGGTGATGGGGGGTTAGGACTGGTAATGGGCTATGGTGGGGTTAGGACTGATAATAAGCTATGGGGGGGCTAGGGCAGGAAATGGGCTGATGGGGAGGGGTTAGGACTTGAGGTGGGCTGATGGTGTTAGGACTGGTAATGGGCTGTGGGCTGTTGGAGGGGGTTAGGACTGGTAATGGGCTATGGGGGGGGGGGGTTAAGACTGATAATGGGCTGTGGGCTGATGGGGGCTGTCTGGAAATGGGGTGATGGGGGGTTAGGACTGGTAATGGGCTATGGGGGGTTAGGACTGATAATGGGCTATGGGGGGGGGGCAAGGACAGGAAATGGGCTGATGGGGAGGGATTAGGACTTGAGGTGGGCTGATGTGGTTAGGACTGGTAATGGGCTGTGGGCTGATGGGGGGGTTAGGACTAGCAATGGGCTATGGGGGCTGACTGGAAATGGGCTGATGGGGTAGGACTGGAAGCGGGCTGATGGGGGGTTAGGACTGGTAATGGGTTATAGGGGGGGCTTAAACTGAAAATGGGGTGATGGGGGGTTAGGACTGGAAGTGGGTTGATGGGGGGCTGGGACTGGTAATGGGTTGGGGGGTTACTAGGACTGGAAATGGGCTGAGTGGAAGGGGATGCTTGAACTGCAAATAGCTGATGGGGAGGGGGCTTGGAATAGATTGCCAGCCTTTTCTTCCAAGGCAATGGAGTGCTAGTAGGAATCAAACCCAGATCTTGTGAGTATGAGGCTATTGCTCTAACCACTGGACTACTCCTCCACTCTAAAGCTGTGTCAGCTCTAATTTCCTCATACAAGGACAAAATGGTGCGTGCATAAACCATAGTTACTGCTTCTCTGGGAGTCCATCCAGTGCTGCCCTTGTTGGGAATAGGCTCCATCTACAGGGCCTGATGAGTGAGGGTTGAGCCCTCTCTCATGCCATCTTACTCTACATTCCCTTGCATGTCTCTGTTGCTCCGATCTCTGTTCTCCCCATTTCTTTGGCTAGCTCTTGCAAGCAGCAAAGCCACTAAAGGATAAGAAGCAAAAGACATTTCTTCTTGAAAGCCAAACTTTCACTTATATGCTGAAAGATACATGCCGAAGCTGTTCATGCCGACTGTAACAGTTCATCAGCACACACACTGAAACAGTCTGTCTCTACACATGCAAGAATTTTACCTCACCTCAGACCAGGAGTAGAGATAATGGTGTTCTTGAACTTTACGCCTGGCTGTGTAATCCTCTATGCATTTTTCTGCATCGGGCACAGACTTTATTAGCATTTCATTTTAATATGTGCAGCTCATTTGCTTATCATTTTACTATGCTTGGCATTGTGTGCACATACTATTTTTACCCTCTTTATGCACACATCAATCTCTTCTCTGCATTTGACATAGCGGTACTTGTACATATATATTGCGTTGTCTGAGTGCAAAGAGTATGCTAGTCTTTCTGCATCGGCTTGAAGGTTTGCAAGCAGCTGAGCTATTGAAATATGCATGCTAAAACGTTACTTAGTTTGAGGAAGGCATTACGTCTTAGGCTTTAGTAAGTACTGTATGTATTAAAAACGTCATAGAGAGGGACATGTTGAGCCCGATATTCCAAAGCATTTATATGCTTTACAGAGCTGTAAACCATGTAAAAGCCCCTAAGTGGGATATTCAGTGGTACTAACATGGTTAGTGCCGCTGAATATCCCAGACTAATGCCACTATATGCCCCGATGATAACCACTTAGCATTGGGGTGTGTTGGGGGGCATTCCGGGGTGGAGCAGAGGTAGAGCTGATCGCAGACCAGGCAGGAGCAATATTGAACTGCTGCCTGGTCTGTGACCCGTGAGTAACAATAGGTGCAACAAAAGCTGGCCTGTCTTTATCTGTGGGAGCTAACCAGGCAGCAGCTCAATATCGTTGCTGCCTGGTTAACTTCTGCTGCATGGCAATCCTGGATATTCAATGCAGGGATCAGATATTTTATTTTATTTACATTCTCTTATATACAGTGCTATTCTGCATCAGTGCAGTTTACATTGAACAAACTGAAATTACATTGAACAGGGCATTATAACTTGGAGATAACTATTATATAGGGAACATGGGCTTTGGAGGGTTAAGTGGTTTGCCCAAGACCACAAGGAGCACCTGTGGGACTAGAAACCCCAGTCCTTCTGGCCCAAGGTTGCTGTCCTCTAGTGGGATTTGAACCCCCAACTTTCCAGCTTGAAGTACCTTGCCCCAACCACTAGGCCACTCCTCCACTCCAGATTTGACTTTGGTATTGAATATCTAGGTTTAATGTTCAACGCCGGCGACTAGCCACCAGCACTGAATACTGTGCTCATTATTTTGTTCACACCAGATGAATTTTAATTTGCATCTGATATGCCTTCATTTACATGCACAGACCCATTAGTGTCACTGATGTTTCACATGCATGCTAAGGCCTTACTGCACAGTCTCTCTCTCTCTCTCTCACTCACACACACACACACACAAACATACCCAGACCTGAGAATTTGTCTTTTGCATACTCTCCATCTTTTCTTCAATCTCATTCCTCCTTAGCTTTCTCTGAATTGCCATACTTCTTTTGATGGATTCCCCTGACACCTGCTTGTCTCATTCTCTAGGGCATCCTATGCCTCTTCTTTTAAGGGGCCTACTCTTTTCCTGCCCTGCCTTTGCCCCACTTGTGAAGGCTTGATATACAGCTAAAGAACTACAAAGCCATCAAAGCAGTTTACAGCATGCGGGGGGTAAGAGAAAAAAATACAAGAACAGAGAGAGAGAGGAAGGGTGACGAGGACAATGGCCTTTGAAGATTGGGGAGGGAAAGTAATAGAAGTCCAGCAGAGTCCGAGCTGATGGAAAGGGGAAGGCAGCAGGGAAAGAGGAAGGTGGATTTAGTAGGCAAGAAAAAAGAGGCAGACATATTTGTCCCCCCCACAGAAGAGCAGAGAGGAGGAAAAGGCAGACCCCTCTTGAGCCCCCTCCTCACCCGTCCTCTGTATCCCTCTAGGTGGGACATATTTTCCAGTGTGAGACTCACTGATTGAAGCCATGTTGAGGCTGCCTATCTGATGAATATCTTATTTTCTGATATCTATATTCAGCAAACCCCAAATATTTATTACTATTTACCTTTCAGGGACCAAAATGACTTTGGCTGAATTGAGATGTCAGTGCTCAAGTGGAATCACTCTCCTCTTTGCTCACTTCCCAGCTTTCACAGGTCAGCTCTAATCCATCAAACTATATCATAGACGTACTGCACTTGTTAAATTCCAGAGTACTGTAGGGAGCTTTCCGATGATAACTATACTTACCATGTGTATTTTTGAACTTTCCGGAGAGGGCTAAGACATGCTGTGATGTGCTAAATGGCTTTAAACCGTCTGCAGAACTAACTCTGCTTTATTTTTTCCTTAGGACAATGGCCCAACTTATAGTGCATTTGGAGATGCAACGACAGCATTCTTCAAACTTGTATGGCTGGAGCTTCTTTCCCGCCAAAGCTAGTGTGTTCACTGTATCACTTTATGGATGCTGCTGAATTCAACTCTGCAGGATTTTGCCACAAGACTGACACATATCTGGCATGGGAAACCACAGTGACAACCTGACCTGCCTCATAGATGACTCCTTTAAGTACAACCTGTATGGTGCCGTCTACAGTGTTGTTTTTATCCTGGGCCTCATTACAAACTGCGCCTCCCTCTTTGTTTTCCTCTTCAGGATGAAAATGAGAAATGAAACAGCCATTTTCATGACAAATCTTGCCGTCTCTGACCTGCTCTTTGTGTTCACTCTACCCTTCAAAATTTTCTATAACTTTAACAGGCACTGGCCCTTTGGAGACACGCTCTGCAAGATTTCTGGGACGGCATTTCTGACAAACATCTATGGGAGCATGTTGTTTCTCACCTGCATCAGCGTTGACCGGTTTCTTGCTATAGTCTATCCATTCAGATCTCGAACCGTAAGGACCCGAAGAAACTCTGCGGTGGTGTGCATAGGAGTCTGGATTTTAGTGCTAAGTGGAGGGATTTTAGCATCCTTGTTTTCTACCACCAATGTCTCCAAAACGAGCACAACTTGTTTTGAGGGTTTCTCCAAGAGCACTTGGAAAACGTACTTGTCAAAGATCACCATATTTATCGAAGTGGTTGGATTTTTGATTCCATTATTACTTAACCTTACTTGTTCCTCTATGGTTCTGAGGACTCTCCGGAAGCCTGAAACCTTATGTCAGATCGGAACAAACAAAGAGAAAGTGCTGAAGATGATTGTTGTCCATGTTCTTATCTTCATAGTCTGTTTTGTGCCATACAATTCCATTCTTTTCTTGTATGCTCTGGTGCGATCACAGGCCATAGCAGATTGCTCTGTGGAGTGGTTTGCTAGGACTTTGTATCCCATCACACTATGCATTGCAACCCTGAATTGCTGTTTAGATCCATTTGTTTATTACTTCACCTCAGAATCTTTTCAAAAGTCTTTTAACATAAATGCCCACCTTAAAATGGATTCCCTTTTCAAAACTGATGTACCTTTAACAGTGAAGAATACCTTGCCAACAATACAGGATGATCTAAGTGACCAGACAGTAACAAATGGCAGAGATCTCATGTCCGAATCCCACTTTTAATACAGCCCTGTAACACCGCCCTCCCCCCCAAGCTTCGTACTGCTGTATTTTTTTCTAAAATAAAGATGCAGAATTTGAGCAAATATATCTAGAACAGACACACACAAATAGAGCTATGATATAAATCTGATTGATGCATCAGAACATTTTGCAACATTGGGTGATTTTTAAGTTTGTTTTTTTTAATGAAATTGTAGGACCAGAAACTTATAGACATTCTACATTAATATCACTAGAAAAGTTCATCTAGGCTGCAAAAGATTTTCCATCTTCAGACCATCCAAATTTAATAAAGTGCTCATAATACCTTAAGTTTTTTCCATAATTTTAGAGCATGCCTTCCAAAGGTGATGAAATATAGCTGAGTTCTGAAACAGACTACATTAGCTAAACATAGGAAGTATTTGCTTCCTGTAGAAATGAGGAAATGGTAAATAACAACCTGAGTATGAAAAGCAGTTGAGTCATATCTATGACAATGAATTGGTTCAGAAAACCTACTTACGAAACTTGCGACACTACTGTGAGAGTAGAAGGCAGATGACGGATGTCTGAGCACACTGCATTTGCACAGAGTGCCGAGTAGTGCAAACAGAGCACTGTGTGTAATGTGTAAAACAGGATTCTCCCACATGCACCATGGCTACAACTTGACTTGTGAAGTTTAGAAAGAAAAGAAGTTTCAGCTGCATACTAGGCAGAAAAAGGCACTAACCTGAGCTATCTATCTAGCTTTTCGTTTCTGCAAAGTGGGGGAAATTAGGTTCCTACGATGGACATGTATTTGTTTAGCTTATTATAGCAAGTTAAAAGATTATCATGGGAAGATAAAGATGAGGACATTTGCATCAGTCAAATGGATGCATAGGAGTAAAGGCAGACATTTTTCCCCATGCATTATTTTATTTAAAAATATATAACGACAAATATGGTTAAAGAAGAGCTTTCTCCATGTCTGTTTCATATCATGAAATATATGCAGTGTATTAAGGATATCATTTCCCTCCATGATTCTGTTAGTTTTATTACATAGGGACTGTAATTTTCATTCACTTCTGCACATAAAATAGGGTTTTAATGCATGAAATATGGTTTTTGTAAACTCCTTACCTCATGCACGGTACAATTATGTGCATGTAGCCAATACACACGTAATTGTACCTGCATATTGCTTAGGTGCTCTTACAGGAGGGAGTTGGGATCAAAAGCACAGTTATGCACATATTTGGGGATTTAAAAAAAAATTATCTGCATAAGCTTTCAGGGAAAAGCACCTGGAAAAAGAGTAGGTGCAGATTTTTCCCAGATTTTTCCTGGGTTCAGTTCAACGCAAGCACATTCATTAATGCCACTTCCAAAAAGAATGGCGTGAAAGGAGTCACACCGTAAATAATATTCATGCTAGTCACCTGCTTGTTTGTTATCTGTCACTTATTTCTTTATCATCGTATACGGAGAAATCTGACATAAATAGTATTGGAGGGGTCAAACAAGAGCGGCAGAGAATACAACAGCTGCTGTAGCCACCAAGTACTGGTGGCTGAACCTCTGGGGGGGGGGGGGGGATATTCAAAAGCGTTTACATGGTTTGCAGACCTGCAGACCACGTAAATGCTGCTCTCTGGACTATTCAGCGCTTAGCGTTGGGGCGTTCTGGGGGCAGAGTGTGGGTGGCACCATGGGTTAACTGACCAGCAGCGATATTCAGCTGAATGTCTGTCCAAACTTTAGCCGGTTTTGCTACCCGGCCAGTGGTTGAATATTGCCATTGACCAGATTGCAAAATTGCAGTCCGGGCAACCTGGATATTCAATGCCAGGGTCTGGATATGACTCTGGCATTGAATATCCAGGGCAAAAACAAAGCGATGATGGCCAGCCACTGAAAATCTCCTCCCCCCCCCTCCAGTCTTTTGTTATCAAGAGAGACAGAATTGGAGTCAGCATCTTATTTTCTTCTGTAAATTTGAAAAGCATGTTTACCTCTTAATCGATTCATGTATAGTTTACATTTCCATTAAAGGTACATGTATAAGTAGATAAGGCTATATATACATATGTATGGATATATATATATATATATGCACTTTATTTGCAGTGGTGCATTTACCATCAACCTTGATAATTCCTTAGGTGTCAAACACTTCAAAATTGTATAGGAGGTGTTAACCAAGTTAACATTAAAAAGTAAATAACTTATTGATTATGTGAGTTTAATGAAAGAATTCCTCTTTTTCATGTCTTATGTAAGTAAACTCATGCAAGCTAGACCTGTACATAGTAAGTCACACAATGTACTTAAAATAATGTACTAATAGTCGAAATTTGCATTTTCACAATCATTTTCTTTACACAAAGAGAACAATCCCTTTGATGTCTGATCCGCTAAACTTCTTTGGGCAAAAATAAGGCCATTTTTAACATGACCCCCTAATTTCAAAGGACACAGTTACTTTTGAGACACCTGCATGAGAAGTAAGAGGATGTGACCTAGCAGGCAGCAGAACTTCATGTTATTTCGAGCAGCAATGCTGTGCAGAACGTTTCTCACGCATCTCGATAACGCTGAGTAAGTCACTTATCTCTTATTGCTTCCAGGATTCCAGTCAAAAAGACATTAGACATCACAGTCATCACATTCTATTATTTAATTGCTATTTAGACATACTACAAATTGTAAAATAATAATAATAATGATAATAATAATAATAATAAAATTTGAAGTGCACTGGAACAATACCCAAAGTGGACCTTAAATGTGTTTTTCTACTCCTTCTGAGTAAAAGGGAATGATTTACTTAGCTAGATAAAATGAGATCACTGAATGACTCTCTCAGTTTTGACTACAAATGACTAGGTATTAGACTCTGGTCTTCTGATGCTAATCCCGTTTAATTAGCGATAACCTGGAAACATGCAATATGTTGGCAGGTGAAAACCACTTCACCCACCTGTGCCTTCCTTCTAGGTATACAGGCCATACTCCATGCTTGATTTATTATTGTTTGGTCAGCGATTCTCTATTTTTATACTAGGGAAGCAAAAATGAAAAATAGACGTAGAAATTCAAGTGCTTGGGAACTGTGGGGGGCATGTTCAGGGGTAGCAGCCACTATGATTAAAGCAGCTGGCCATCACTGCGTTAATTTATGCCTGGTTCATATCCAACCAGCAGCACTGAATATCTGGTTTGCTTGGATAGCGATTTAGCTATCTGGTCAGTGGCGATATTCAGCCGCTGACCGGATAGCAAATCTAGCTAAATTTAGGCCAACTTTTTTTCTGCCTAACTTTAGCCAGTTTAGTTAGCTGGTTAGAGGCTAACTCTTGTTGCCACCCGTGGAACACTCCGAAACTAAGTGGTTAATGGCGGGGCAGTTAGATGGGCTAAGAGGAGATATTCCGTAGCCCAAACTGGTCTATGTGCTGCTGAGTATTCCACTAAGCGGCATTCACATGGTTGGCAGATCTGCCTTTTTCTCACTTTGCGATTCAGGAAATCTGCTAATTGCTTATTCAGGAAATGCATAAAAATGTTACATTTCTGATGTCCAGATAAGTATTCAGTTGCTACCCTGCAGAACAAGTAATATGAAACTCAAAGCAGAACTGAATCTTGTTAATAATGAACATGAACGATGTCATTCTGCTCAATCAAATTTGTGCCAGGCCATTTGCATTAGAGAGTGGATCTTTTCCATAGGAACCACTCTCTAGTCTCCTTAAAAGAACTGCAAAAAAAAAAAAAAAAAGGACAAGGAGATAGAGTGTGTGTGTGACTGACTAACATGCAAGCTATGTGGACACCTTCTAATGGTGATGAGAATATAATGACTGTATTTTTTTCTAAAGTACAGCCTCTGCCAATGCTCACAACTCTCTACTTGTCTTCAGAGTGAGCAGGAGAGCTGTGGTCAGTATCCTCACATAAAAAATGAAACGTGATCATCATATGCCAAAATACTGATTGAAAGGATCCATTATCTTGTACTTTATAAGCTTTTAAATTCCACAGAGATCATATGCTGACAGACACATAAATCTGTAAAGACGGGTTTTATTTTTCTGTACTTTTTTCCAAGGTTGTGTATACTGAGCAGATGCATTTATGGTCTGAGTATATAAACTTAAGTAGGAGTTCAGAGACAGGCACTTCCTTGAGGATGGAAAATGAAAGGAGGCGATGGCAAAATAAAATGAATTTACAGATAAAGATGTAAAAACAACATTTTAGGAGAAAATAAATGGACTGAGGAAAATGAGAATTTGGATGCATATGTTTGTAAAAGTGTTTGACTTAAATATCAAAATGTTCGGGGAACTGTTTACTAAATTGGGAGTAAGATTTTGTAGTTACCATGGCTGAACGGGCCCATGTGATGTGTGGTGACTGCATAACTTCTCTGTTTATTGCTGGGAATGTCTCCTATAATTTGTCATTCAGTTAATGGCGGATACTAAAATGCAATTAGCTTTACCTGTTCAGGTGACATTAACTGCACTGCACCATCTGCTGCACTAAGAGGTAGGTTTACTAAACAGCGATAGCGGCTTCCATGCTATATTGGAGCTGCTACCACTGTTTAGTAAACATACCTCTAAGATGTCCTTTTACCAAAGTGCGCTAACATTTTGCCCTTACTGTGCAATGTCCCCAGATTACTACGGGGTAAGTGCATCTGAAATAGCCATTTATACATGTATACAATCTGCACATGTAAATACTATTTGCTTTTATAACGACCTCCTAAGGCACCATTTTAATGTGGATAGATAAAATGATCCATATGAAAGAGGCATATTTGCAAAACATTTTTCCCATAGACATATGAATGGGTAAAAAGGCTTGGGGGGTCATTTACTGATGCTTAGTGCATGCTAATGATGTTGGCATATGCTATCTGCCACAGGGTCTATTTTAGTCTGCGCCCCTCCTACCCCTCCTCGCTTACACAGTGATTGCATGTAACCAGTAGGCCCAAAACGAGATAAAACACATAGAACATCGTGTTCTAAAAGGCAAATGTAATGTTTATGTGTTTATCTGGAAACAGATTTACTTTAGAAAGTAAAAACAAATTTCTTGCAGCTGTAGTGTGAGCTTCCTCTCAGACTTAATCTAGAGGAACTCTGGTCGGGGAGACAGGATGATTCAGCCTCTGGGTTATGAGTCATGTGTGCAGGAATATTAAGTTATGGGCAATATGGGCTTAATAGTGTGGTTTGTTCAGCAGAGACTCGCTTGCATAACATTCAACCAGAACTGAGAAATGAGCATGCTCATGAAACATTCAGAAAGGGATGGGTGAAATGCAATAACTTGTTTGTAGAAAGGTCCTTTTCAAGGCAAATACTGAATGATCTTGATAGTACTTTACCTCAAATGAAATGCAAAGTGTGAACAAGTCACTGTCAAACTCAAACCAGGAGACCCGATTCATGTTTGGAAGAATTTAGGAATTTTCTTCAAATTTGGTGAGAGAATCACTTGGATTTCTATTTGCCGAATTTTTTATGGGAATAAGAAAAATCCAAGGCAGGTTTTGAAAAATGTGCTCTAAATTGTTCAAACATCTGATATACAACTGCTCTATGATAAAATTCCTTTTCAAAAGAACAGACATTAGGTATCTAAAGCAAGATTTTTCCAATCCTCCTCAGATTTTTTTTTCAGGAAGGTCTGAGAAGCTAATTCAAAAATATTTTTGGGTTAGCTGAATTATTAGCACATCACAAAAATAACCATCCCTTTAAGGTCAAAGTCACTGTTTATACATCACCAAACTCTCTAAGGGAAGGGATGTAGCTCACACCTTTTTCAGGAATAGCTCTAGTTACATGCATGTACAGGAGGTCTTTAACTATCTCTTGAAGGTCCTGCAATCTAAGGGGCTCTTTCATTTTATCCTGCTGAGGTTTGCACTTAACAAACATTTTTAATGCACAGTAAGTGCAAAGTCTCCGTGTTAACTGTTGCATGTTGGCATGTTCCTGACAGTGAACATGCGAATATGTACCTTAATGTGCAGCACAATGATTGCGGGTGAACCTAACGATACCCTTGCTAATTGGCATATTGACACCCACACCAACAGTCTGCCCTTAACCTGCCCACTGTCCACATTAGCATACAATTACCAGTTAACGTGTATCTTGGTGGCCAGTAGCTGTCATGCCACAGCTATTTACTGCAGGCTTAAATGTGCATTAACCAGTTAATAGTGTTTAATAAAAAGACTTCTAAGCTTGTACCTGAGGTAATGGAGGGTTATGTGACTTATACAAGATCACAAGAAGTACCTGGTGCTCAGCAGACTGTTCTAATCATTAGGCTACTCCGCCAATCCATATCTAGAAGTATCGGATGTTTAGGAAATATAGGGACATGACAGTTACTACACGCTGATTCACATGTTGCCACACACATGTTAGGGTGCTGAATGGGCTGGCTAGGGGTGGAGAATGAGCATAGTGAACATTTTTCAGTTAGCATGGGGACATATTGTGTGCTGTCAATGTTGCCATTAGCCAGGGTTCATTTAACGCCACATCAATAGGTGGATTTAAGTGCATTCGCAGTGATAGTGTCATGCATTAGTGTGCTCATCCATGTGTTAACTGTCAGAAACATGCTGGCCATACCCCTGACGTACCATAAAGGCGTTACACTTAATGCATGTTAGTTTGTGCACTAAACAGATATTAGGTATCAAAACCTAACACACGTTAGTAAAAGGGGCCCATACAGGTCTAAACATTCTGTGCAAACATTGTTAATGCATTTAGGGAAAGTGAAAGAAACCTTTTACAGCACAGCTGTGTACAGTTGTGGTGAACATTATTGGCACCCTTGCGTTTTAGGTATGTTGTGTACAATATCTTGAGAAATAATTGGAAATATTCCAATTGTATATCATCATAATATTTTAATAGTATGTTCAAAGATATACAACAAAAAAAAGTCTGTGCAACATTTCTGTGTAATTTCTGAGAAAATAAAACAAAATATGACCTGGACAGGATTAATGGCACCCTTCACTAATATTTCGTTGCACAGCCCTTGACTGTGATGACAGCCTCCAAACGTTTCTTGTAGCCATCTATAAGTTTTGTACATCTGTCTGCTGGTAGTTTCTCCCACTCTTTAACTGTGATTTGCTCCAGCTTCATGAATGCTTCAGGCTTCCTTTTACCAATGGTAGATTTCAGCTCTTTCCAAAGGTTCTAATTGGATTGAAATCAGAACTTATTGCTAGCCATTTTAAAACAGTCCATTTGTTCCTTTTTAACCATTCTTTTGTACTTCTGGATGTATGTTTTGGGTCATTGTCCTGATGGAGGACCTATAACCTTCGATCCAGACCTAGCTTTCTGACACTAGGTGGCAGATTTCACTCCAAAATATCTTGCTAGTCCTCTGACTTCATGATTCCTTTAATATTTTCCAGGCCTCCAGTTCCTGAGGCAGCAAAACAGCCCCACAACATTATGGAACCTCCACCAGATTTGATTGTAGAAAGGATGTTTTTTTCCTTTGCCTGTAAATGTATTGCTGGTCTGCATTGCCAAAGAGCTCAAGTTTGGTTTCATCTGTCCACAGAACATTTTCCCAGAAGGATTGTAGTTTCTTGAGCTGGGTTTGGGCAAAGATCAGGCATGCCTTTTTATGTCTGTCTTTGTGCAGTGGGGTCCTCCTTGGCCTTCACCCATGAAGTCCTTTATTTCATGCATGTCATATGGTGTAAATTGAAAACACCACTCCAGGTCATCCTTAAGCTCTTTGAATGTTGTACGTGGTATTTTTCCAACAGGTCGCACTAACCTTTGAAGACTTCTTAGATTAATTTTCCTCTTCCCACCACGTCCTAGGAGTGAATGTGGCAATTTTAAACATTAGTGCCATCATTCATTCATTCATTGTCATGTGAGCACAGGGCTTCTAATTGTACTGCATTCTGAATATGGTTCTTCTGTTCAAACTTAATTGAATTGTTTATAAGGGTGCCAATAATCATGTCCTATAAATTCATAACCCCCCCCCCAGTGTAATCACAATAATATCCCTAAAAAAGGCACACTCCAAATAATCCCTAAAGTCACCAAAATGTATTCCCATAACTTAACGGACAGAACTAATCATTTACTCAAAGATTTTTGTTGGATCGCCTGCAATGAGGATGTCAAACATTCTCGAGTAACAGGCCCTCCATTTTATTCAAAATTTTAAAAGGCTATTCAGCCAACTTCGCATGAGGCTATATGGCCCAATGGACCAGACACTGCAAACAATAACTTTCAAAAGCCATATATTATCTTTGGTCAGGCCCCAAAACCAACAAGGACTGCTTCAAAGAGTAATGGCATCTATATCGCTCGTGAGAAAACCAAATTACTTATCTGAGAAAAGTGAAACTTCTGATGATGAGGTAACTCAAAAGCAGGGACGTAAGCAATCTTTCCTCCTGCGAACTCTGTCCTCCTGACCTGATAATCGCTAAAGGCAATCTACGTCCATGCTGTAAAGTCTTCCACTGGGCTTTCAAACGTTCTGTTGGGTAACTGCAACACAAACTGTTGTGTTTCAAGTGAGCTGTTTTAATGGCCCTTTATCAAGCTACGTACACCCAACTTCCTGTTCCGATGAGACGTAATGGCGTCAGCCGGGACTCATTGATAACCAATGGATACAATGATGGCGTCTAACTGTCCTCTATAATGAAACTTAATTCAAAGTCCACCATTCAACTTCCATGTTCAGCCCAAACGGGTCTACAGATCGTAGCATAAAGATCCACCTCTGCTCCTTATAACGTGGTAAATTTTGACGATCACCCCCGCGTGTCAACGGGGGGACGACATCTATTGTCCATTTCCGTTGATCAAAGGTATGTGCATGGTGCACGCAATGCTAAACCAGTGGGGCCGTCAGTACCTTAGTATTTATGCGGGATCTATGTTCTTGTAGACACTTCCGGATCATTCTAGTTGTCATGCCCACATAAACCATTATACACGGGTACAAAATCAGATAAACAACAAAAGTAGAGGCAGAAGTAGTAGTATGGCGCAAAAAATATCTCTTCTGAGACCGTGGATCTAGCCACTCAGTGCCCTCCATTGTGTTTAAGCAGAAGTCACAGGACCCACAAGCTCGGTGACCCCCCCCCCTCTCTCAGGTAAACTATCCGACCTAGGACAGGTGTTAATAATGCAATCAGCTATATTAGCGCTCCATTGATACGCTAGCCTCAATGGATGCTGAAAACATTGATGTGTAGTTAATATATGCCAATGAGATCGAAGGATCTTCGAAACTTCCATAGTGTGAGGCATAAACGGAAGCACTCCCCTGAAAGTCCTTCTGGGTTCCTCCTGTTGTAAACCAGAACCATCCCACCATATATATATAACGCTTGTTTATATGCCGTATCGATTAATCTACTAGGGTACCCTAGAGCCAATAATCGTGCTTTTAAATCAACCACATGTCGTTTGTATTTAGCTAACGTGGAGCATAAATGCCGAATGCGCAAAAATTGCCCAATGGGAAGCGCATGATGTAATGATCGTGGATGAAAACTAGTGAACTACAACAAAGTGTTACGTTGGACAGGTTTCCGATACAAAGTTGAATGAAGCCGCTGACCCTCCTTAAACAACAGCATATCTAAAAACTCATGTGGACTACTACAGAGCATGATAATTTAAGTATTTACCTGTTATTTTTCTTTTTTTGATCTTATCTTCATTACTCTGTATTCATTGCAAGAACTATGGGGTATGTTTACTAAACCTTCTTAACGTGCGCGGGCACATGAGCGCACGCTAATGATGCTTTACGGGGCCAAAATGCGCTTTAGTGCGCAGCGGCGCACATGAGCGCTGAAGGCAGGGAAAGGCTACCGGAGGGCGGAGGAAGGCTCCCCAGGGGCAGAGAGAAGGGGTCAATGGGTGGAGAGTGGGAGGGGAGAGGGTCCCCGCACACTAGCGAGGTGAAATTCGAGGCTAAAAATAACGCAAGTGAAAACCTCGCATTAGAGCCGATTTAAAGGGAAGAGAAACCATTTATGTCAGCAATGTACTGCAAAACCAGGGAAACCTACAAAAAGTGATAAGTGTGATACATGTGCACAGAACAAAAGTACAAATAAACATTGAAAAGGACCCCAACAAAATAAAAATAAATTATAATCAAGCTGGGAAATAGTGATCGTAATGGGAAACATCAAAAAACACTCCCAAGAAAGCCCCAAAAAATAAATCTGAATTTTGGAAGGGTCTACGCTCCGTCCCCATACAAGGTGAATGATCCCACAGTGAAATAGCACTGATCAGGGTTTCCCTCTCCATCAGACAGGTTTCCTATGGCATGCACATGTGCGGCAACAGCAGGGCGGGCATGTCGGAACGGCCAACTGGACAGATGCTTGGAAATGGGATACAGAGGGCTGCAGGCGGCACATGCTGTGGTGTAGCTGGGGCACAGTGCGGACTAGGCAGATGCCTAGATGGCACTTAGGAATGCTGAAACTGACCAGCAGCCAGACAGCAACTGATGACGGCCCAACATGGGCACGAGAGTGTCTATCACAGTGTCACAGGGGATAGTACCCAGCAGGTACCCCCAAGGGCACAGAACATTGGTAGGCAGTGTTGGGGGGAAGCGTGGACACCTATGCAGGCACCCCTACCCCAGAACACGCACCATAGGCAGCCGCCTACCTGCACTCTGGATGGCTTGAGACTGCGTACCACCAGCACCACCAGCAGAAGGGCATGTGAGCATGATGGCAGAGGGGTACTGGTGGTGGAGGGGGGCAGTGGCAGCTGCCCAGAGCCGACCATGTCCTAGCCCTGTGTAGGTGGGTGCCATGCACTGAAACAGACAGGCCCTGCCGGACAAACAGTCATGGTATCATCAGGGAATGCACTCTCCCTGTGGCAACACGGTGGTGCAGTGCACACAACCAGTGTGTTTGAAAGCAGAAAGTCACAGGTTCAAGTCCCAGCTATGGTGCCTGCCAACCGAGTCCCCATATTTTACCCACTACTACAACGTGCTAATACAGACATAACGTTTATTGCAGATGATGTAAACCTGCCCAAAACACCTACATTTTACCCTACAGAGCAAAGACACCATAAACAGGCGCATTACCTAGAGCAGAGTCTCCCAAATGCAGTCCTGGAGGGCCAAACACCATTCAGGTTCCATGCTGCCTCTAATTAAAGATGCCTGTGCTGCATATCTATGCACCACCCCCATGGTATGCAGATGTATCTCATGCATATTCATGAAGGACAGCATGAAAACCCGAACAGTGTTTGATACTCCAGGACTGGAGTTGGGAACCTCTGCCGTAAAGCAGCAGCCAACAGGGGCAGACACACCCACACCCACACCCACACCCACAGGCTCCATTAGCCAATGCCTCCTGGAGAGGCAGGACATTCCTAGGTGGCCCATAGGAATGCTGAAACAGTAGAGCAGTCAGACGGCAACTGATGAGGGACCAGCATGGGCACGAGTGTGCTTCCCACAGTGTCACAGGGGATACTACCCAGTAGGGACCCCCAAGGGCACAGAACAGTGGCAGGCGTTACTGGGGGGAAGCATGGACACCTATGCAGGCACCCCTACACCAGAACCCGCACCATAGGCAGCCGCCTACCCGCACACTGGATGGCCTGAGACTGCGCTCCACCAGCACCACCAGCAGAAGTGCATGTCAGCAGGGTGGCAGAGGGGCACTGGTGGTGGAGGGGGCAGTAGCAGCTGCCCAGAGCAGACCATGGCCTAGCCCTGTGTAGGTGGGTGCCATGCACTGCAACAGACAGGCTCCATCTGATGAACAGTCATGGTATCCCCAGGGAATGTACTGTCTCTGTGGAAACACGGTGGTGCAGTGCACACAGCCAGTGTGTTCAGGAGCAGAAGGTCACACCAGGACTGGAGTTGGGAACCTCTGCCGTAAAGCAGCAGCCAACAGGGGCAGACACACCCACACCCACAGGCTCCATTAGCCAATGCCTCCTGGAGAGGCAGGACATTGGGCCCTGCGTGCATCTCCCAATACTAGCACTTGCATACCCTAGCAATGCCACCCTAATCCTGGGAATACTGTACACAGCTATCAAAAGGTAGCTATGATTACTGGCAGATAGCAATTCCTACGTTAAGCACGGTTTGCCGATTGAGCTCCATCATAGCAACCTTTCTGATGTCTGTGGAGTTTGCTTCAGGTCTAATGTCTGACAGTGTTTACCACCCTGGGGAGTGACCCCCAACAGTATTGCGTGCCATATCTATGCCTGCACTGTGCCCAGGACTGGTCTGGTGGCCAGGGCTGCCAAACACCTCTATAGTAGCACAATGCTGGCATAGGTGCGGGAGTGTGTGTCTGTCTATCCAGTGTGTGGTGGCTGCAAACACCCTCCACAGCCCACACTGTCAGCACTGTTGCCAGTATTGGCCTGCCAATGTGCATAATGAGGAGCAAGGTACCATGGGTATAGCCCGGACAGGGTGGCCTGGCCAGGATGCATCTGCACAGGGCATAGGGCAATGGCTGGGACATTGTAGTGCCTGGCCACCACCTGCACAGACAGAGTGGCCACAGTATGTTCTGCTGGGAGATCACTCTCACCCTGACTGAGCAATGACCACGGCATGGCTAGGTTCCCCCATAGTGCTATATAGTAGTTCTTTCATGTGGTTTTTATGGGTTCCCTTTTGGGGCCCAGTCAATGATTTATTTGCTTGGTGTGTATGCTGACATCCCAGTTCAGGGTGCATGTTTTTTCACCAGGAACGTGCACTATGGTCTAGCTAGCAGACTGTTTGAAGCTGGTATGTGTTTTGCTGGAATACCTTGCAGGGTACAGCAGCAGAAGGCTTGCTGCAGAAGAATTTCAGATAGTGGTGGGGTGCAGCTTAGCATATCCAGGCCTAAGGTCTGTTTGCTATTGCTTTATGCATGTGTATAGAGCTGCATTGACTGCCCTGTAGGGTGTCTGTTCCCCAGCAGGACTGTGGTTGATGGTCCCCTCTACTGCCACCAATGCAGGGAGGTAGAATATGGATCTGTTGGTGGGAGACCCTGTTTACCACCCTCAGCCGGGGAGGGGCTGGTGGTACATAATCTTCCTATGGGTCCATAAGGGCTAAACCTTGACTGAGAAACACAGATGTATCCAAGGTGTGTCTGCAGAAACTACCTATCTCACACATTAGCATTGTTGGGGCCCTGCAGCATGGTCTATTTCTGCTGTGGACCTGGTGCTGGGCACCCCACCTCACCCTCAGGGTGAGTACAGTACCTGCACAATGTGACGGTGTGTAGCTACTCTGTGCCAGTACCACACACGGTCAGTTCCCCCTACCAGGCCGAGGTGCTGTGGGTGTGCATACCCCATCTTGTGATCATCTGTAGACTGCTGATTTGCATGTGCAGTGCATCATGGGTATGGGTGGGTTAACCGTTAACCCTATCCTGGTGACCACAGCAGACTGCGTGGTGACGTGCAGTCCTTCTGCAGCCAGCCAGGGGTTTGCTAGCAGCTGTGGAGCTGTAGTCCCCTGGTTACTTCACTGTTTGTGGAGCCAGAGGTCATGGGTTCAAACCCACAGTGGGGTTATTTGATAGGGTTGTCCAAAGCATTGTCTATTTTTAATGTACATTAGTGCTGCCAGCAAAACACCCTAAGGGTACTGTAACCATAAGGTGCCTCAGAAGGTGCCCTATAAGGCGCCTTATAGGGCACCCTATAAAGCGCCTTCTGAGGCACCTTATGGTTACAGTCCGTATAAGGTGTCCTATAGGGGACATTATAGGGTGCCATGACGGACAGTGCATTTTATAATGTGCCCTATGGAGTGCCTTATAGGGTGCCTTATGCGGCACCTTAGGTTACGGCACGTGAGGGTGTGTTTGCTGGCAGCAATAATTAAAATACAAATAAAATGCCTCAGGAAACAATACTTACATGTCAAAGCTGATGCCTCAGCCAGCCTTATGCATTAGGCACACCACAGGGTCAAACTCATGGCCCCTGTATCATCAGTCAGTGTATTAACCATTGTGCTACACTTCTATTTTTATGCTTGGATGTCTGTGCGCCTACTTAAGATTACCGCGCGGTAACGCGCTTAGTGGAGCTTTGCCCGATAATGTGCGCAGCAGTGTGCATTATCGCACGCTAATCCTGTTTTGCTACTTTAGACTGAATCGCCCACTGCTTATATGGCATCCTGCACACTAACGCCGGGCGCACATTAAGAAGGTTTAGTAAACATACCCCCTAGTATTTCTAGACGCCTCTTCCTCTCCCTAGCCCAGGCTGATGAAGACAATAAGAGGATAATATAACCAACCACGTAAAGTCACATGCCATCCATGCATGCAAATCAAATATGTTGTATGACTTATGTGTGCAGACGGACCCTCACATGCTTACTTTACGTAATCGCTATTCTATAAGCACATATATCAAGCTGATGGTGTGTACTTTCAGAGTGTGTGAGCACAGGGGTGGGGCTTCTGCAGAGCCAAAATTTACACACATAACTTATAAAATATGCTAACTTAAGAGAGTGCATGTACACCAAGTCTAAGGGGTATGTTTACTAAAACCCCGGTAATGTGCGGGCCGCACTAGTGTGCAGGTGCCATATAAGGAGTGGGCGTTTCTTTCTGAAAAAGAAAAACCGGGATTTAAATATGCGCTAAAGTGCGTGGCGCCCATGTGCGCCCCGCACATTAGCGCATGAGAAAGCTGCGCAGGAGGCATAAGTGGCGCGCTGATGTGCAAGCAGAAAAGCAGAGCCACAGCACAATGTTTAAGACACATACCAATGGTGCAGGAATCAGGGGTTCAATCCCCACAGTGTCCAATAAAGACAGCTGGCTGAGGCATTACTTTAGGAGGCATTTCAATATTGGGCCGCATAAGGTGGCGTGCTATTGCTTTAGGAGGAATTTTAATATTGGGCGGCATAAGATGGCGCGCTGATGTGCACATACAGGACCAAAACCGCAGCATGATGGTTAAGACACTGACCAATGGTGCAGAGATCAGGGGTTCAATCCCCCACAGTGCCCAATGAACAAGGCTGGCTGAGGCATTACCTATTATGGGGAAGATTGCTTTAGGAGGCATTTTATTTATATTTTAATTACTTCTACTAGCAAACGCACTCTCAAAGCGTGTTAACATAAGGCGCCCCATAAGGCACATTTTAAAGTGCACTGTTCGCCAAGGCACCCTAGAATGTTGCTTATAGGGCGCTTTATAGGGTGCCGTTTGAGATACCCCAAGGTCAGAGGACTGTTTTTGATGGCAGCACGGTGCAGTTTAAGGAATGAAAAGCATAAGTAGGTGTGCTGACATGTAAGGAGGAGCAGCAGTGGAGCACAATGGTTAAGGCACTGACTGCTGATACAGGGGTCATGAGTTTGCTCCCCAGGGTGCCTAATACTTAAGGCTGGCTGAGGCATCAGCTTTGCAATGTATGTTTTGTTTCCTGCAGCACTTTATTTTTATTTTATTAATTGCTGCCAGCAAACACGCCCTCACGTGCCGTAATTGAACATGCCATATAAGGCACCCTATAAGGGCACTCCATAGGGCACATTATAAAGTGCACTGTCCGCCACGGCACCCTAAAATGTCCCCTATAGGGCACCCTATAAGTTGCATCACAGGATAATGTATAGTGCACCTTATATGGACGGGAACCATAAGGTGCCCTATAGGGCGCCCTATAAAGCGCCCTCAGAGGCACCTTATGGGTACAGTACGCTGAGGGTGTTTTTGCTGGCAGCAATAATGTACATTAAAAAGAGATAATGCTTTGGGCAGCCCTATCAAATAACCCCACTGTGGGTTTGAACCCATGATCTCAGGCTTTAATAGACAATGAAATAACCATTGGGTTACAGCTCTATAGCTGCAAGCAAGCCCCTGGCTGGCTGCAGAGAGCCTGCATGTCACCACACAGACAGTCTGCTGTGGTCACCAGGATAGGGTTAGCCCACCCGTACCCATGATGCACTGCACATGCAAATCAGATGTCCACAGATAAACACAAGATGGGGTATGCACCCCCACAGCACCTTGGCCTGGTAAGGGGTACAGACCGTGTGTTTTACTGGCACTGAGTAGCTACACACCGTCACATTGTGCGGGTACTGTGCTCACCCTGAGGGTGCGGTGAGGTGCCCAGCACCAGGTCCACAGCACCTTCCATAGCTGAAAGAGGTCATGCTGGAGGTCCAAAGCAGTGTTAATGTGTGAGGTAGGTAGTTTCTGCAGAAACACCTTGGATATCTCTGTCTGTCTCAGTCAGGTGTGTCCCCCTATGGACTCCTAGAAGAATCATGTACTACCACTACCACCACCACCCCCTCCTCCTTCTGGATTGAGGGTGGCAAACAGGGTCTCCCATCAGAAGATCCACATTCAACCTCCCCGCAATGGTGGCAGTAGAGAGGACCATCAACCCCAGTCCTGCTGGGGAACAGACACCCCCACAGGGCAGTCAATGCAGCTCTGTACATAACCATAACACAATAGCAGACAGACATTAGGCCTGTATATGCTAAGCTGCATCCCCCCCCCCCCCCTATCTGATATTCTCCTGCAGCAAGCCCTCAGCCACTGCACCCTGCAAGACACATACCAGCTGCAAACAGTCTGCTAGTTAGCCCATAATGCATATTCCTGGTGGAAGTGCATGCACCCAGAACTGGGATGGTAGCACACACAACAAGCAGATAAGTCAGTGACTGGTCCCCAAAAGGAAAACCATAAATATCACATAAGAGAAATTCTATATAGCACTATGGGGGTGCCTAGCCATGCTGTCATCACTGCACAATCAGGGTGAGAGTGATCTCCCAGCAGGACATACTGAGGTCACCCTGTCTGTGTAGGTGGTGGCCGGGCACTAAAATGTCCCAGTCAGTGCCCTGTGCAGATGCACCCTGGCCAGGCCACCCTGTCCGGCCTATACCCATGGTACCTTGCTCCTCATTATGCACATTGGCAGGCCAATACTGGCAACAGTGCTGACAGTGTGGGCTGTGGAAGGTGTTTGCAGCCACCACACACTGTATAGACAGACACACACTCCGACACCTATGCCAGCATTGTGCTACTATAGAGGAGTTCAGCAGCCATGCCCACCACACCAGTCCTGGGCACAGTACAGGCATGGATATGGTACGCAATACTGTTAGGGGTCACTCCCCAGGGTGGTAAACACTGACAGAGACCAAACCTGAAGCACACACCGCAGACATCAGAATGATTGTTATGATGGAGCTCAATCAGCAAACTGTGATTAACGTAGGAATTTCTATCTGCCAGTACTCATAGCAAACGTTTGAGAGCTGTGTACCATATACCCAGGTGTAGGGTTGCATTGCTAAGGTATACAAGTGCTAGTATTGGGAGATGCACGCAGGGTCCAATGTCCTGCCTCTCCAGGAGGCATTGGCCAATGGGGCCTGTGGGTGTGGTTGTGGGTGTGTCTGCCCCTGTTGGCTCTGCTTTATGGCAGAGGTTCCCAACTCCAGTCCTGGTGTGCCAAACACTGTTCGGGTTTTCATGCTTTCCCTCATGAATATGCATGAGCTACATCTGCATACCATGGGGGTGGTGCATAGATATGCAGCACAGGCATCTTTATTAGAGGCAGCATGGAACCTGAATGGTGTGTGGCCCTCCAGGACTGCATTTGGGAGACTCTGCTCTGGGTAATGCGCCTGTTTATGGTGTCTGTGCTTGGTGGGGTAAAATATAGGTGTATTAATCATGCGTATGTTCTCAGCAATAAAGGTTTGTCCTTACTATCATGCTTTAGTTGTGGGAAAAATATGTGGACTGGATTGGCAGTAGCCCCAGCTGGACTTTGAACCTGTGACCTTCTGTTCTTGCACACACTGTCTGTGTGCACTGCACCACCATGTTGCCACATACAAGCTGCATTCCCTGGGGAGTCCATGACTGTACATCCGACAGAGCCTGTCTGTTGCAGTGGACGGTGCCAGCCTGCACAGGGCTAGGCCACTGTCTGCTGTGGCTAGCAGTCACTGCCCCCTCCACCACCTGTACCCTTCCGCCAACATGCTGACATGTCCTTATCTTGGAAAAAGCATATGAGCTGATTGAGTTGTGGCACTCCAGGACTGCATTTGGGGGACTCGGCTGTAGGTAATGCCCATTGTTATGGTTTGTGTGTGGTGTAGGGTAAAATATAGGTGTTTGAACCATGCTTATGTTCTCTGCAATAAAGGAGTGTCTTTACTATCTCTGTTTAGTGGTGGGTAAAACATGAGGACTGGGTTGGCAGGAGCCCCAGCTGGGATTTGAACCTGTGACCCTCTGGTCCTACAGGCACTGGCTGTGTCCGCTGCACCACACTGTGGCCAAAATGACAGTGCAGTCCCTGGAGATAGGAAACCTGGCCGAACGAGTCAGAAACCCTGCTCTGCACAATTTTACTGTGGGTTCATTCACCTTGTATGGAGACAAAAGGGCAAATAAACCTCAAAAATGACCTCGAAAAAAGGGGAAAAAAACATAACCAAGCTGGCCAATAGTGATATCAATGGACAACATTAAAAAACACTCCCAGGAAAGCTAAAAAAAAAAAGAAATGATTTTTGGAAGGTTCTACGGAGCGTAGACCCTTCCAAAAATCATTTCTTTTTTTTGGAGCTTTCCTGAGAGTGTTTTTTAATGTTGCCCATTGATATCACTATTGGCCAGCTGGATTTTAATTTTTTAGAATTTTGTTGTGGTCATTTTCAATTTTTTATTTGCTATTTTGTTCTGTGCACATGTATCACACTGCTCACGTTTTGTAGGTTTCCCTGGTTTTGCTGTACATTGCTGACGGAAATGGTTTCTCTTCCCTTTAAATCGGCTCTAACGCGAGGTTTTCACTCGCGGTATTTTTTAGCTAGAATTTCAGCCCCGCTCCTG
Source organism: Ichthyophis bannanicus (assembly GCA_033557465.1). Lineage (NCBI taxonomy): Eukaryota > Metazoa > Chordata > Amphibia > Gymnophiona > Ichthyophiidae > Ichthyophis > Ichthyophis bannanicus. Next base: position 204,549,602 of record CM066036.1, read on the forward strand.
TGCGGGAAGCCTCTCCCCTCCCACTCTCCACCCATTGACCCCGTCCCTCCTCCCCTCGGGAGCCTTCCTCCGCCCTCAGAATGCCTTTCCACGCTTCTATCGCACATCAGCGCGCCGCGCACTTGAGCGGGCCCGTTAGTGCAGCGCGCACGTGTGCGGGGCACAAAAATGCACTATTAGCATGCGCTAAGGTACCTTAGCGCACGCTCAAGTGCGCCCCGCACAATTGCGCGGTTTAGTAAACATACCCCTAAGGCTGCTATAAGGGCTCTAGCCTAGATTTGGTGTGCATGTCTTATGACTTACGCCTCTATTTTCTAAAGAAAATTAGGCTTCTACTTTGATTTGCAAAATTGGGGGACCCTTATAAAATTACCTTCTAAATGCATCATTCAGATAAACTAAAATCAGCAGTCCATATTATCCTTATATAAGTCATCATTCAAATAAAATGTATACAATAATTCATAATGTTACCCCCTGCCTGGGTGTAGTCCGTGCATCAGTCCCCTATGCCATGTTAAATTAAAGTAATCTATCACGCTCAGTAATCAATAAGTGGCACTCAAAGTTTAGGCCATAATATTGTATACATTTTCTGTTGGAACAAGGTCTCAGACAAACTATCAGCACTACGTTTCTGGGCTAAACACCAGTCCTCATGTTGTGCTAGTTTTAACATCAACGACCTTCTATAGTTTTTGTTCCTTTTTGTTATTTTTTGCTAATTACCAGCATATACCTTTTTCTTTACAATTAAAAACCGAGTACTTAACTTGACTCAAATATGTTGCTGTTCTTTTTACTCTGTTTCTCTTTTGGCAAATTCCGATGCCACAATCTAAGGCACCCTAAGCGTTTCACTACCTCTGGTTTCTTCAGGGAATTGCCTCCATGTGGCAGTGGTCGGCCTCTACTCTTGGGAATAAATTAGAGGGTTCTTTGAATGGGACCAGTATACACTTGAAGGCCTTGGCACTTAGAACTCCATTTACTACTTTCCCCTTCTCAAAATAACTTGAGTCCAGGCCAGGATATTTTTTTTCTGAACCAATGATTCACTAAAGAAGAACAATAGAAATAAATACACCTGGCAGAAATAACAAGAATATAATTCTGTTTCACACAATGAATGCTTTTTCTTTTTGCTAAAGATATGTTACACTAAGCTAAACAAAAGTGAGACCATAAGGTAAACTTTGTTTAAAGTAAAGCACACTATTGACGTTGGTCTGATTTATCAGAGGGTTATAGCCAAAATATCAGGAGAAGAGACCCTCAATAAATATTTAAGAAACTACTGGTGAACAGCACTATCAATCCAGAACTTCACAAACTAGATAGATGTAACTGATAAATTGAGTTATCAAGTGAATAATGGTCTCAGACTCACACTGGTATTGCTTTAGAATGATTCATAAGCTAAATACCTTCTTGCATCAACGACCATTTAGTATTCACTGAGATTTTCCAAAATGTTGTGCTTCATTCATTCACCAGATTGCTCTTAAATTTTTCTAAACTGTTCGTTTTTCTATTATCTCAAAACATATCTGTGAAGTAGAAAATGTGCTTATCTTCTGAAAGTTTTCATTATCTTCATAGTATCTTCATAGTGTATTTATGAAATAAAAGATGTGCTTATCTGAAAATCACTGAAAGTTGCTGGCAGGTTTCCCCGACGCTACCAAAAGGGTACCGCTCACGCGTTTCAAGTTCTTCCTCAGGGGGAATTGCATGCCCCAGCACACTCTTTTTCACTCCGCGGGATTTCTACGTTCCAGCCACAGGGACCATCAACCACAGCAAACGTCTTCAATGTAGCAAAAAACACCGCGCAGCGTTTTTTTCCACATTGAAGACGTTTGCTGTGGTTGATGGTCCCTGTGGCTGGAACGTAGAAATCCCGCGGAGTGAAAAAGAGTGTGCTGGGGCATGCAATTCCCCCTGAGGAAGAACTTGAAACGCGTGAGCGGTACCCTTTTGGTAGCGTCGGGGAAACCTGCCAGCGACTTTCAGTGATTTTCAGATAAGCACATCTTTTATTTCATAAATACACTATGAAGATACTATGAAGATAATGAAAACTTTTAGAAGATAAGCACATTTTCTACTTCACAGATATGTTTTGAGATAATAGAAAAACGAACAGTTTAGAAAAATTTAAGAGCAATCTGGTGAATGAATGAAGCACAACATTTTGGAAAATCTCAGTGAATACTAAATGGTCGTTGATGCGAGAAGGTATTTAGCTTATGAATCATTCTAAAGCAATACCAGTGTGAGTCTGAGACCATTATTCACTTGATAACTCAATTTATCAGTTACATCTATCTAGTTTGTGAAGTTCTGGATTGATAGTGCTGTTCACCAGTAGTTTCTTAAATATTTATTGAGGGTCTCTTCTCCTGATATTAAAGTAAAGCACAACCTGAGGGAACGCAGGCTTCAACATTCAGGAGATGTAAGGAAACCATTCATATAAAATTTTTATGGGGAAAACCTGCCATTTATTGCATCTTTCAGGTCAAGGTTTACTACCCCTCCAGTATCTTTCATAGGTCCCAAAAACTAAGCATTTCCAAGTTTTCATATGCATATAAAAATTCGAAAGCCACTTAGCTTATATGATGATTCTCCAACTGAATGCAGCAAACTGCTAGCTGTGAGGCTACAGGCCATAGTAACATAGTATATGACGGCAGATAAAGACCAGTATGGTCCATCTAGTCAGTCCAGCAAGGTGGCAAGAGTAGGTGCACCTGCCGCTCCATGCAGGTCACCCCTCCGCATGCCTTGTTTAGGGGTGTACTCACCGCTCTGTGCAGGTCACTCTTATTTTTTGAGATTTAAGAGATAATTAAGTTTATTTTGGTTTTATCCTGTTGCTATAAAGGGATCCACTGTGTCTGTTCCATGCCATTTTGAATTCTGTCACTGTCATTTGCCTCGACTCGAGTTTCACCAGAAGAAGTTGACTGGCTGCCTCAGGACAAGTGACACAGCAGGGATGAACTATAATCAAGTCTGCAGAATAACCACTAAAACCCAAGTGGGCATTTAAATAGGAATCTCAGTGCGTAAGCAGACAAACGCCATCAATGAAATGACATCACAAAGCAGAAATCCATTCCAGTTCTTCATTAAACCATTAGGCTGCAGTGCATTTATAGAGAAAATCCACCATTACTCGAGACGTGTCAAATGCCCCTCATTATTACTATTATTATTATTATTATTGATGAGAGTTAGTGACACAATCAATGACAAACCATTTTAGGCCATACCATTTATGTGACAAATCTAGGCAATATTGGACCATGGGGCCTGTGACCACTCAGTTGGCCAATCTGGATTTGTGTTCACTCAGCCTAGTTTTGACCATATGGCAGGTCCTTCCAATATAAATTTTGGAACAGGGGTAAATTATTCCATAAATGGCCCAAATTGTGCGGACGTTAGTGGAAAATTTCAGAGGATATTTATGACCCATCCTAGTTTCCACTCAGACGCTCACGGTAAGAGAGGTGTCACACATCACACATTGTCCACAGGGCTCATGTTTGCCCCATCTAGGGATATTATCTGGAAATGATTGAAAATCAAAATGCACAATGAAGTCTCGTATATTCTTGCCCTAGTGAAGGCTAATCATGGTCCATCCCTGAAAATGGAATGTAAGACCAAAATATGCCACTGGGAATAAATACTGCATGCTAACGCTTGCACCCCTTCAGTATAATGAATCGCGCAGACCTGTTTCTCCATGAACGGGGAGCAATGTTTTGAAGCAGCAAAGTCCTATTGGCATACTATGCCTGCAGATACATTTACCGGATAACCCGGTAAGGATAACCCCTCTGAATGAACTCTGAATGAACGCCTGATGTTTAAAATCTTGATCCTGTGAGCATACACGTTTAAGGCATAAAAACTGACAGATAGGGAGTGGCTTTTTTAAGTTATGTGGATGATGACTATCAAAGTGCAAAAGATTGTTACGATCCACTGGCTTCCTGTAATTTTATATGAATGGTTTCCTTACGTCTCCCAAATGCTGAAGCCTGCTTTCCCTCAGGTTGTGCTTTACTTTAATCAAAGTTTACCTCTCACTTTTGTTTAGCTTAGTGAATGTTTTGTGAGTACCCTGTGAGGAGTCTTTGGGTAGTGGTTTCAAAGACATGTTACAAGCAGGTCAATCCTTTCTCCTCTCTCTGTTGTATAACAAAAATTCACGCCCAATAGTCCTTCCCTGGTGCTAGCTCTTTACTCCAAGCTTCTACACCTCTCCACTGTTAATACTTCTGGCCATTACCTTTAATAGGACCCCCCCCCCCTCGCTCTAATACATCTTGAGCTAGCAGCTGTGCAGGTGCAGGTCCCTGATACCGCCCTGTGTTCACTCCTGGCTCTAGTGTCACTGGACACTAATGAACTCTTGTGGCTCCTCTCCTCCTTAAAGCTAGTGGCTTCAGTAGATGTAGGTCCTGATACTACACAGCAAGTGTTCTAGGCTCTGGTGTAACTATACTACTGATATCTGTTTCTCAGAACCCTCTCGCCTTCACTCTCAGAGTATGTCGCTCCCCTATTCCTAAAGAACAAAAAAAGAGGCAAACCCAAGTCAAAGCAGATACAATGAAACAAAGCTGAAGAGATCTCACATTTATACATTAGATAATACATATATTAGAAAAATCTGTAAAAGCAATAAATATGAATAAAAGAGATAAAACCAATAAACTGACTAGAAGACAATGAAAAAAAACCCTAAAACATTTATTAACATTAAAAACAATAGCAGGTCACATACATTTAAATGGAACACTGTCAGCCAGACAGTAGATGAATAGCTGTTATGGTTCCGGGCCAATGAGTGGGATCAGTTGCCTGACATTTTGAAAATGGTTGATGTGTAGGAACAGTCAATGGCAACCAGGCTAGGGTTCCCCATAAGGAAGTCCTCAAGCAAAATGTCACTGAATTCACCCAACTTCATCGCTGTCTTATCCCACTGTGGAATCAAAAATTCCAAAGCTGGTATCTTATAGAGGCAGACAGCAAACTTAGAAATGCAGAGAAACATCAAAAAACACAGTCATTATGCAGCATCTAGGCGAGCTGCACAAATAGCAGATATTACTTACAACGTCTAATTGACATTTCAATGTATTGTGGATATTCAGCGGTACTACCTTAACAGATCACATTGCTGAATATATGTATGATTTGTTTCAAATTATCCATGCTCCATGTGGCTGAATATTGATTACTCTGTGTCGTTCAGGGCTCCAGTCTCCAATGCCCTTTTCTGCTTGAACTGGCCTTTAATATGCCTGACATACTGCTCCTCTCTGATGGGAAACAGACAAGTGACAATTGCAGTTCATGTCTGAGTTTCTAGTAAGAGGAATTACAAGTTTCCACGTTCTGCAGTATGGCAATCTCTCTTCATGGTTCAGGGGTCAATCCAGCCCCTCAGGGGCATAGTTACAAGACCTTACATGAAGTTAATACCATCTTTCTTTATTCACCAATGCAAGCTTCTGTTCAAAACTAGCCTTGACAGGAAGAGATGCAGAAATGCTGTTATTTGAGATTTTGAACAACTTGAAAGGAAAGCTCCCAAGAACAACCTTTTCTCTCTAACAGGTGTTTCCGAGTGAGCACAAGGATTAAAGTAAATAAAAAGAAAATATTAGATATTAGTCAGAAAATAATTTGAAAAACAATAATTACTGTAAGATTTTTGGTTCTCGGCAAAAAGTGTATGATGAGAGAAAGAATAAAGCATCTAACAACAAAATTAGATTTGCAGTCTTGTACACACATTTAGGGGTATGTTTACTAAACTGCAGTAACGTTACATAACGCGCATTATGTAACATTAACGATCGTTAACGTCACATAACGTGCATTACTTAACGTTAACGATCATTGACGTTCCGCGGCGCAGTAAACACCGCAGAAGGGGAGAGAGGGCGGAGAGAAGGGGTCAATGGGCAGAGTGTGGGCGGGGAGAGGCTCCATTCACACTAATGCGCTGATATGAAGAGCTGAATCCTAACGCGATTGAAAACCTGCCGTTAGATGCACATATGCAGGAGAGAGAAACCATTTACGTGTCAGCAATGTACAGCCCAGGCAGGGAGCCCAAAAACTGTGATAGTAGTGCTCCATGTACAGCAATACCATAGTGCCAAAGTATGAATGGCCACTATGGCGATGGTGCAAATGGGACATAGGGGGCCACAGGCGGGACATGTAGCATGGGCAGCTGGGGCACAGGGTGGACCAGGCGGGCGCCTAGGTGGCACATAGGAACATAGATACCGGAGATCAGCAAGACAGCAGTTAACCAAGGCCAAACACAATCCACCAATATCTACCTGGTCCACCCTAGCCAATACTCGCTAGGGCACAGACCTGACATCCCCCCAGCCATCCCACCCCCATGTGAAGGGGACATAATAGTGGTAGGCAGTGATGGGGGGATGTGAGGATGTCCATGTATGCCCCCCCACCCCGGAACCCGCTCCCTAGGCGGGTGCCTACCTACACAGTGGATGGCCTGGGACTGCGCACTACCAGCACCGACAGCAAATGGCCACGTCAGCTTGGCAGGGGGGCGTGTGCTCGTACTGGAGGGGGCAGTGCCACCTCCCTGCAGTGGACCTAGGTCATGCTCTGCATCAGTACGTGGTGTGCAGTGCAACATAAAAGGTCTGGCTGAGGAAAAGTGCAGGTAGCCCCAGGGACTACCATGCATCTGTGGCAACAGTATGGTGCAGTACACCCAGCCAGTGTGTCCAGGAGCAGAGGGTCACAGGTGCAAGTCCCAGCTGTGGTTCCTGCAGAGCATGTCCCTATATTTTACCCTACAATGCAGATACAACAGCAACATGTGCAAAGCCCAAAGCAGCGACGAACAGGGGTGCAAACACCCACTCACACAGGCTCCACAATCAAATGATGCATGGAGCGGCAGGCTGTTGGCCCCAGAATTGGGATGATGTTATCACCAGAGCACTAGTACTACCCCCTGCACAGTTTAGCAATGTCGGCCAACCACCCCTATCTTTGTATAATGCTGCAAAAGGAGTGAGTGTGTTTGTATGTCTATCCATTGTTCTGTGGCTGCCCACACTTCACTGGGCCCAAAATGTCCCACTGTTACCAGCGTTAGCCTGATTAGATGCATAATGAGGAGCAAGGTATTCTGGGTATGGCCCGGATAGGGCAGATTGGCCAGGATGCATCTTCAAAGAGTGTGGGGCAATGGCTAGGACACTGTAGTGCCTGACCACCACCTGCATGGACAGGGTGGCCACAGCATGGCATGCTGGGAGGGCACTCACTCTGACCGAGCAGTGATCATGGCAGGTCTAGGTTCCCACATAGCGCTCTACACTATTTGTCTTTAGTGATGTATTTGTGTTTCCCATTGCTGGGGTCCCAATCATTGAGATGCCTGCTTGCTGCACATAGTTCCTGGTGGACTGTTTGCAGTTAGACTGTGCATGGTCGGAACACCTTTAAGGTACAGTCTGAATCTGCTGGTGGCTGGCACTGGTTTCAGCTGTTTTCTGTCCCAGTCATAGGTATGGCTCTGGCCCACTGACTCTGGAGAGCTGTCTTGTACAAACAGGATGGAGGTTGCTTCCCTGGTGTGGGGGTACTGTTCTTTACCTACGAAAGGGTGATGTGGGCCTGTTGGGGTATGTAACATATACCATTGTGACCTATACAGCCACTGCTACACACACACCTTGTGCAATTCTAGGAACCCCTCTGCCCTGATAACAGCTTCACATGTCAGCCAGACCCTCACACGGGGTACACACTAATCTGGCTGTTGTCTGGTCCCACAGGGCCACATGTGACTGCAGGATACAGATGGACACCAAATTACCTTTGGCTGCACTGCACAGAACACCTGTCACACACTGGTAGTGATGAGGATGTACAGTGGGACCTATCTCTAGCACCACATGTACTGCGGACCTAGTGCTGGGCACCAATCCTATCCCTCAGGGTGACCACAGAACCTGCACAATGGCATGGTCTGTAGCTACTCTGTGCCAGTATCACACACTGTCAGTTTGTCTTTCTCAGCTGAGGTACTGGAGAGGTGCAGACCCCATTTGGTGATCAGCTGTAGACTGCTAGTCAGCATGTGCATTGCATCATGGGTATGGTGGGGTTACCCTATCCTGGCACTCAGAGCAGACAATTTGTGCGGTGACCTGCAGGCCTTCTGTACCCAGACATTGCTGTGACATACACCATGGAGGTATAGCCTACTGGTTAATATATTGCCATTCTTGGCAGTGTTCATTGGTTCAGTTCCTCATTGTTCCCTCCTCTCATGCCTGTCCTACTCAAATAGTGTGCATGCCTGTAGAGGTCATATTTTTGCAAATCTGCGCTTCCAGCCCATAATACCCTCACCACAATTGCCAACATTCCCTCGGTCCGTCTATCTGTGTCTGTCAGCTGTGTAGAGTCCTGTTTGCCTGTGCAGGCTGCAAGCCCATGTCCTGCACTGCTACCCTTTCCTGCATTTCGCCTCTTTATGCTTGCCTCGCCTGTGCCTGATCTGCATGGCACCACCACTCCGCTGTCCACCCATCATTGTAACTATCCTGCCACCTCCACATCCACTGGGGGACACGTATTCCCATCGTCTGCCACCAACTGTTTTTCCGGTACTTTACATTGCCAACACCCTGTGCTGTGGTAGAGCTGCCCCACCATGTTTGTCATCAGTACTGGCAGGCACATGGGCTGCCCACAGATATGGCAGGTCCAGCGGCTCCCACTTCTCCCTCCTTCACTCACCTGTTCATTGCCTTTCCTGAGTGCTCTATCTAGTGTTAGGGCTACATCTGCCTCTGTTCCACACAGGTCATGCATGTCATCCTGAGGCACCTTGCAGTCCCTACAGCACACTAACCTAGGACACCATAACCTTGTTCGGCCACCTTAACCTATGGTTCCATAGCCCAGGGTGCTTTCTGCGGCTTTTGCATATTCTTCCGGACCCGCAAAAATATGCAAACCTCCTCCAAACCAAGCTAAGCCAACCCTTCTCATCTGTAAAAGCCGACCCTCTTGACAACCCAACCATCCTCTCCATCCCCCCTTCGCCTCCTCAACCCCTACCAGAAAGCCATCATCTCACTTCCTTCACCGCCCCTTCTGAAAAAGAGATCCAAAACACTATCACAAATATAAACACCACTACTGCACCGAACGATCCATGTCCAGACTTCTGGATAAAAACCCTACGAACCGAACTCCGTCCCTTCCTGGCCAAACTGATAGGAACCTCTTTCCAGACCGGGACCTTCCCCCGCAATCTAAAGCAAACATCAATCAGACCGCTGCTGAAGAATAGTAAAATGGACCCTGAAAAGATGGATTCATACAGACCCATCTCCAGCATTCCACTCCTGGCTAAGATCATGGAAAAAATAGCCCTTCATCAACTGAACCACCATATAGAGAACAATGCTCCACTTGACCCCTGCCAACATGGATTCCGGGAGTATCATGGTGTCGAATCCCTGCTAACAACTCTGTTCAGCACCCTAATAATAGGTCTCGATAACATCAGGCAAGGCTTTGCCCTCGTCTTCCTCGACATTGCAGCCGCTTTTGACTCTGTCGACCATGAGTTACTCCTGCTCCGTCTTGCTGAGAAGGGGATACATGGAAATGCACTCGCCTGGTGCGCCTCATATCTGAAGGACAGATGGCAGTACGTTCGATCCCGCTCCTCCACATCCAGTCCATTCCCCCAAACCAAGGGGGTCCCACAGGGATCATCTCTCTCAGCACTCCTCTTCAATATTTATATGCAACCTATTTGTAACATCATCAGGTCCTTTAACATCAACTGCCTACTCTATGCCGATGATGTCCTCATGTTCACCCCAATATCAACGGAAAACCCAGATCTATCTCGCCTGTCCGCCTGCTTCGATGCAGTCACTGACTGGTTGCAATCACAGAAGCTAAGAATAAACCTTAAAAAGACAGATGTTCTCTTCATTAGCAGAGACCACTCATTCTCTCCGCCTTCTTCACTTAAAGTACGTGGTGCAGAGCTCCCAACCAAGACTTCAATTCGATACCTTGGGGTGACTCTCAACCAACATCTAGACCTAAATGCCCACATAAGTAACATAGTCAGATTGATTTACCTCAAAATCAGGATGCTATGTCACATGAAGCAACTGCTTGAACCGGAAGATTTCCGAACAGTTTTTCAAGCACTTGTGCTGCCTCATTTTGACTATGCCAACTCCATCTTGCACAGTCTACCAAAGAGTACACTTCACCCCCTGCAGATCGCCATGAACACTGCAGCAAGAATTCTTTATGGAGCAGCTAGAAGAGACCATATTACGCCCATCCTAAAAGCCCTACACTGGCTTCCGGTCCACTGTAGGATTACCTTCAAAATACTAACAATAACTTTTAAAGCCATCAACAACATCACTTCTAGCTCTCTCTCTAACCTTATCCAGATCACCCCACCCCCACCGGCAGAACGAGAAGATTCACCACCTCTAACACCTTGCGACTCCCAGAAGCTTTCACTAGACTTTCGAAGACCACAGGAAATGGTGCATTTGAATTTTATGCCCCTCACTGCTGGAACACCTTACCGGCAAACATTCGTGCAATAAACAATCTCTCTCAGTTCAGAAAACAGCTGAAACATCATCTTTTCCTCCAGATCTTCCCTAGTTCAAGTGACATCACATAATCTACCCACATTGCTCTGATCCCTGACCCCCCCCCCATTCCCTCTTCATTGACTCAGGTTTCCTTAACTAACCTCCTAGCCTGCAACATGCAATTAATAGATCTGCCTCGATACCGTACCTGCTACAGTTAACGCTTATTTAGGTGATGCACCCACTGCTATCACCTTGTATTATAGTTTTCACTCTGTATAAAGTTTTAAAATATATTCTTTTATGATTAATGCCTTGTCAGGTGATTACCTTACCTACTATTTAATCCTGTACCATAGTTCACTCTCTGAGATAATCTGCCTGTTTCTCCTTGTTACCCAACCTGTTTAATGTAAGTGCAATGTGGTACCCCCATCGCACAATTGTTGTTGCCTGTGAACCACGCTGATGGTAAATAGTGCGGTATAGAAAACCCATAAATAAATAAATAAATAAACTTGTCCAAGGGTGCCTAATATGGCGCTTAGCCTAGAAAGCCCTATAGGGCGCCTTCTGATGCACCTTACATGGCACCTTACAAGGCGCCTTATAAGGCACCTTACAAGACACCTTACAAGGCACCTTGTAACGTTCGTTATTCTATGGCGCCTTGTAACGCGTGTTAGCTGTCAGCTTGCTGTAACGATGTACCGCCCATGCCTTTATATGGGCATCTCTACCTTTACCGCGGAACCTACTGCGAATGACATTACCGCAGTTTAGTAAACATACCCTTTAAAGAAACTCACATATCTAAAAATAGGAGGCAAAGATGGGGAACTATTATTTTTTATGCAGATTTCCCCTGAGAACAACTAAAAACTGGCCATAACTCACGGCATTCCAAATTGCTGCTGACCAATTAATGTGGAGATACAATTAGTAACTGAGAAAATGAGGAGAAATGAATATTAATAACTTAAAACATAAACACACAAAACAGAACAAATGGAGTTTTTAGCTCCTAAAACCTAGTCAAGAAATGTATTGCTAGTCCAATAAAAGGGTATCGCTTTGGGTTTTCTTTTTTATTTATTCATCTTTATATCTGTGCTTACAAGTGAACTAACAAAGCAACTTTATTCATGAGGAAATGAGAAAATTCCTGCAGAGAAAAAAATAAAATAAAATACCCCCCCCCCCCCCCAAACACACAAATTGAGGATGGTGCATGTGTTTTTCCTTGAATAGAACTGTGAATAAACTTAATGTTCTGAATTAGGCTTTTTCTACTTGTGTTTGCCTCTTCCTGTCTTCCCTTCCTTCCTTCCCATTCCAGAATACATTTGAATAAGAAATCAGCGAGGTTACGGGGAAGTCGTGCACTACATGAAGACAATCACAAAGACGTGCAATAAATCAAACTATCTGAGATTGTAAGACTGTGAAAAATTAAACCCCTATAAGAAGCTGGTGATCAGTTTTTAAGGTTTTATAGTTATAAAGTGCTAGACCAATATTAATTCTCCATCCCCCAACCCCCACCTCCATCCGAGGATTGGAGGAAGCTGAATTGTCTGTATAGAGATTTCCATCTTCTCACGTCAGGAAAAAAGAGATAGGGTGGGATTAAAATGAATTACCACTTTGTATTTTAATGAGAAGCATATTTCCGCTTTCCTCCAATTGCAGGCTCATGCATATATCTGTGAAAGGGGCTTCCGAATGAGTGGGAAGAGGCATGGAAAAGTGTTTGTCTCCCTGTGGGCTATCAGGATATGTGTGGGTGGCTGGGTGTACAGAGAGGACCTAGGGTGTGAGTAGAGACGGATGATGTATATGAGGTTCATGTCTGTGTGTATATTTATCTCCATGGGAACAGTTTAGCCGTTTATCTCTGGGGATGTGCAGATGGGATGAGAGGGTATGGGAGACAGGGCGATCTGTCTGCAAGCATTGGGAGATGTGATTGAATCAAGGGGTAGTGTATGTGTATGCATGTATTTGTGTGTTTGTGTTTATGGGCATGTAGGCTTCCTTCCTCTTGCATGCTTCCCTGCTCCCTTGTACTCATTTTCTGTCCTTCCCACCCATTTTGCACTCTATTCCTCCATTCCCAGTTGCCCTCCCTTTTCCACTGTCCCCCTTCTCCCTTGCACTATTCCCCCTCCTTTTCTGCCACCTCCCCTCCTCCCCCCCTGCTTTCCTCCTTGCACTTTTGCTGTTTCGTATTCTCCCCTCTTGCACTCTCTCTATTCCTTCCTCTTTCCGCAGCTTCCTATCACTCTGACTCCTGCTTTCTTTGCCATGGTCATAGCTTGCATTTTTTTTTACTGTGGGTTTTTTTCTCCATTGGGGTGGATTGCAGGAGGTAGTAGTTTGAGGAACTATTTTTCATACTGCTCCATTCTTCCCACAAAAGTCCATAGTCTCCCCTATCTCTTTTCCTTTCTCCTCATCAACAGGGCAGCATGCACCACTCCCCAACAGTGCTGTATTGCCCTTCTCCTCTCTCGAACAGTGTTGCGTCTCCCTTCTACAATGCATCAGGAGATGCAACCATGCAAACCCCGGCATATTTATTTGGATGTAAGTTATGCTCCTTCCTCGGGTCCCAGCAGCATGGGGCACTTATGATTTTAGCTCTGGTACACGAGAGTGCACCATAAGTGAAATCAGAGTAAGGGGTATGTTTACTAAACCATCTTAATGTCACAGCGGTGGTATTATCACGTGATAAGTGACGTTATCCTGTGATAATGTAACATTATCGCGTGATAACGCCACTTATCGCGCAATAACGCAGCGGCAGCATTAAGGCACACTAACGCTGTGAAATCCGGGCCTGAAGGGTGAAGTAAGGCTTCCCAGAGGGTGGAGAGAAGGGGTCAATGGGTGGAGAGTGGGCGGGGAGAGGCTCCATGCACACTAACGCCTTGAAATCCGGGTCTGAACACTAACACCAGTGAAAACCTCGCGTTAGAGGCGCATTTGCAGGAGAGAGAAACCATTTCAGTCGGCAATGTACAGCAAAGGCAAGGAAACCCAGAAAAGTGATAGTTGTGATACATGTGCAGGGACCAAAAAGGCAAATAAACATATAAAAGGACCAGAACCACATCTGAAATCCCAATAACCAAGCTGGCCAATAGTGATATTAATGATAAACATAAAGCAACACTACTGACAAAGCGTATAAATTAAGATATCATGTTTGGAAGGGTCTATGCTCTGTCCCCCTACAAAGTGAATGATCCCACATTGAAACAGCGCTGATCAGGGTTTCTGTCGTTTAGCTTGGGCAGGTTTGTTATGGCATGCACATGTGCAGCAACAGCAGAGTGGGCACATAGGCAAGGGCAACTGTACTGATGCTGTAAATGGGATACAGGGGGCTGCAGGCGGCACATGCTGTGGTCCAGCTGGGGCACAGTGCGGGCTAAGCATATGCCTAGGTGGCACATAGGAATGCCAAAACTCTAAAGTAGCAAGACAGCAACTGATGAGGGTCAAACATGGGCACAAGTGTGTGTCCCACAGTGTCACAGGGGATATTACCCAGCAGGTACCCCTAAGGGCACATAACATTGGCAGGCGGTGCGGGGTGGAAGTGCGCATGTCCATGTAGGCACCCCCACTCAAGAACCCACACCATAGGCAGATGCCTACCAGCATACTGGACTGTGCCTGGGACTGGCCTGGGACTGTGCACCACCAGCACCACCGGCATAATGGCATGGCAGCATGGTGGCAGAGGGGTGCTGGTGGCGGAGGGGGCAGTGGCATCTGCCCACAACAGACCATGGCCTAGCCATGTTTAGGTGGGTGCCATGCATTGCAACAGACAGGGTCTATCTGACGAACAGTCATGGTATCCCCAGGGAATGAGCTGCCCCTGCAGCAACAGTGTGGTGCAGTACACACAGCCAGTGTGTTAATGAGCAGAAGGTCACAAGTTCAAGTCCCAGCTGTGGCTCCTGCCAACCCTGTCCCCATATTTTACCCAGTTCTAAACCATGGTAATAAAGACGGAACCTATATTGCAGATAAAATAAACATGCCTGAAACGCCTATATTTTACCCTACAGAGCACAGACACCATAAACATGTGCAATCCCTAGAGCAGAGTTTCCCAACTGCAGTCCTGGAGGGCCAAACACCATCCAGGTTTCATGCTTTCCCTAATAAATATGCCTGTGCTGCATTTGTATGTGCCGCCCTCATGGTATGCAAATGTATCTCATGCATATTCATTAGGAACAACATGAAAACCTGAACAGTGTTTGGCCCACCAGAACTGGAGTTGGGAACCTCTGCCCTAGAGCAGCAGCCAACAGGGGCATAAACACCCACACCCACACCCACAGGCTCCACTATCCAAAGCCTCATGGAAAGTCAGGCTGTTGGGCCCTGCGCGCAGCAGCATCTCCCAATACTAGCACTTGCATACCTTAGCAATGCCACCCTAAACTTGGGAATACGTTACACATATATCAAAAGGTTGCTATGATTAATGGCAGATAACAATTAACAATTAGGTTAATCACAATTTCCTGATAGAGCTGCATCATAGCAACCTTTCTGATATCTGTGGAGTGTGTTTCAGTTTTGTTTACTGACAGTGTTTACCACCCTGGGGAGTGACCCCAACAGTATTGCGTACCATAGCCATGCCTGCACTGTGCCCAGGACTGGTGTGGTGGCCAGGGCTGCCAAAAGCCTCTATATTTGCACAATGCTGGCATAGGTGTGGGAGTGTGTGTCTGTCCATCCAGTGTGTTGTGGCTGCCTACACCTTACTCAGCTCACACTGCTTGTACTGTTTCCAGTGTTAGCCTGCCAATGTGCATAATGAGGAGCAAGGTACTTTGGGTATGGCCCGGACAGGATGCATCTGCACAGGGCATAGGGCAATGGCTGGGACATTGTAGTGCCCGACCACCACCAGCACGGACAGGGTGGCCACAGCATGTCCTGCTGGGAGGTCACTCTCACCCTGACTGAGCAATGACCATGGCATGGTTAGGTTCCCCCATCGTGCTAAATAGTATTTTTCTCAAGTGATATTTATGGGTTTTCTTTTCTGGGGCCCAATCACTGACTTACGTGCTTGGTGTGTGTGTTTACATCCCAGTTTTGGGTGCACACATCTCCTCCAGGAACATGCACTATGAACTAGCTAGCAGACTATCTGCAGTTAGCATGTGTATGACTGGAACACCTTGCAGGGTGCAGTGGCTGGAGACTCACTGTTCTTGCTGCTGGAGAATGTCAGATAGTGGTGGGGGGCAGCTGAGCATTTCCAGGCCTACTGTCTATCTGCCATTGCCTTATGGATGTGTACAGATCTGCATTGACTGCCCTTTAGGGTACCTGTTCCCCAGCAGGACTGGGGTTGATGGTCCCCTCTACTGCCACCATTCTACCATTTTGTCTTGCATTGATGTCAGGCTCACCAGACTAGTTTCCTGGAGCCCTTATTAAAAATTGGCATTACGTTGGCCATCCTCCAATTTTCAGGTACCATAGATGATTTTAATAATAGGTTAAAAATGACTAATAATAGCTCTGCAATTTCATCATTGAGTTCTTTCAGCAGTCTTAGGCAGGCCTGTACCTAGCCCTGTGCGAGCGGTGCAGTCACACAAGGCGCAAAGGCTTAAGGGGCGCATTTTAGTTGTCTTCCGTTGCCTGCTGCTGCCACTTTTTCTTCTCTCAGCGGCGGCAGGCAATGGCAGGACAGCTAAAATGTGCCCCTTAAGCCTTGCGCTGGCATGCTAAGCAGATCTTTCAGGGAAAGATTTGCTTAGCATGCCGGCGATTTGCACATCGGGCGTGCCTCTTCTCTCCCACCGTGGAGAGGGGGGTATGCACCCGATGTGCAAGTCGCACAGGGCGCGATCTTCCCTCGGTACAGCCTGGTCTTAGGGGTATACCATTCAACCCAGGTGATTTGCTATTCTTTAGTTTGTCAACTTATTCTACTACATCTTCCAAGCTCACCTAAATTTCTTTCAGCTCTTCTGACTTACCATTAAATACCTTTTCTGCTATTGGTAGCTCCTTCAAATCTTCTTCAGTACAGATTTTATTTATTTTATTTATTTAGCAAGCATTTGTAGCCCGCTCCTTCCAGCGATCAGAAGCGGGTAGGATTACTATTGTGAAACTGCCAAATCAAGGCAGGTACAAATTTTGTTTACATACAGATTGTCAGAAAAGCACATCATACAGAGTTAACACTTCTTAGCTATGGGGGAGTTCATTTACATATATACATAAATACATATATACAGGATAATCTTCTTGGACACAGTGGTCAGGGGCTGCTCCATCTGTGGATTTAGTTCAGGTTGAAATGTGATTGGAAAATGTGCGTTTTGAGTTTCTTTCTGAAGTCTAGAAGGTCATTGCTAGCTCGTAGTTCTGGTGGGAGTTGGTTCCACAGTGTTGGCGCCGCATATGAGAAAGCCCTGTGGCTGGTGTTAGCTTTGGCAGATCTTATATCTGTTGGAGTGTGAAGGATGTTGGAATTGTGGGTTCTTCTGTTTCGGGTAGGAGGTTGCAATCTTACTAGGTTGTTGAGGAAGGAAGGTGCTAAGTTGTGGATGAGTTGAAGGTGGTTGTTAGTATTTTGTATTTTGTGCGAGCTGTTATGGGTAGCCAGTGTAATTGAATTAGTACTGGTGTGATGTGGTCCCTTAGATTTTTCTTCATTATGACCCTGGCAGCTACATTTTGTGCCATTTGTAATATGTTTAGGGTTTTTTAGGTAAACCTTGTAGGATGGCGTTGCAGTAGTCAAAATGTGGCATGATGAGTGCTTGGGCCACTGTTCTGAAGTCTTGGGGATCAATAATATTCCGAATGGGTTGGAGCACTCTAAGCTTGTGGAAAACTGCTCTGTTGGTCTTTCGGAGGTGTTTTTCCATCTTTAGGTCACAGTCAAATGTGACTCCTCGATACTTTATTTCTTTTTTTGTTTGGTAAGTGTTGTTACATAGTGTTATTGATGTGGGAGGGTCAAAATTCGGTTCTTTGGAGATATACATTACTTCGGTTTTTTTGTGATTAATTGACATTCTACTTTGTTGTAACCAGTCTTGCATCTCTCCGATACATGTCTCCAGTGGGTTGTAGTCTGGGTTTTTAGTGTCTAGTTGTGTGTATAGCATGATATCATCGGCATAGATGTGGTAATTAATTTCGTGCCGTGAGAAAATTTTGCATAGTGGCTGCATATATATGTTAAACAGAAGTGCTGAGAGAGCAGAGCCTTGGGGGATTCCCTGTGTTTGTGAGAAAGATTCTGCTTTTTCTCCGTTGAATTGAACCTGTTGTGTTCGATTTGAGATGTAGGATGAGAACCATTTTAGTGGGGTTCCTGTTATTCCTATTGATTTTATCCTATTTATGAGGGTCCCATGATTAACTGTATCAAAGGCAGCTGAGATGTCAATGAATACAAGAATGTACATTTTCTTTTTGTTTTCAAGGCCCTTTAGGAGGTTGTTAAGTAGAACTAGTAACAGGGTTTCAACTCCATGATGTTGCCTGAAGCCATATTGCTGGTCATCAAGAGGAGCACTGTCAGTCAGATGGTCTTGGAGTTGTAGAAGGACCGTTTTTTCTATGATCTTTGCCAGGAATGAGATACTTGATATGGGACGGTAGGAGGCTGGGTCTTCTCCGTTGAGTGTAGTGTTTTTTAGGATCGGTCTAATGACTGATTTCTTTAGTTCTGAGGGCATGATTCCTTGTTGTAGGGATAGGTTAACTATGTGTGCTATGTGAGGTGCTATGTCTTGTTTCACTGCCTTGATCCAGGATGCAGGACAGGGATCTAATGGGGAGGTGGTGCTTTTCAGGCTTGTGACAATGGCTGTGATTTGCTTGGTTCCTATTTTGTGGAAGTGCTCCCATAACTGGTTTTGCGTTGTGTTGTTCTCACTTCTGATTTGTGGTGTTGGTGGGGGGGGTGGAGGACCAGGGGCCGTCAGTTTGGTCGCGTAGTGGTTTGCCAGTGTTTGGACCTTGATGGATTTGTTGAGGTTGGCATTTTGGTCGGTTTTGGTTAGTGATTTGACAAGTTCAAATAACTCTCGTGGGCGATTGATTGCCTTGTTTAGGATGTTGGTGTGATGTAATTTTTTTGCATTGTTCACGTCGTCTTTGTATTTTGCGAGATGGGCCATGTATTTAGTTTTGAGATCGGAGGATTTGGTTTGTCTCCATTTTCTCTCTATTTTACGGAGCTCCCTTTTTGATTTTATTAGAGTTCCTGTGTACCAGGGTTCCGAGTTGATCTTATGTGGGTTTGATGTGTGTTTCAGAGTTGGGTTAGATGTATTTTGGATGTGTGTGTTCCATCTGTTAGTTAGTTCGTCTAGGTCTGTGGACTCTAGGTTTATGTGGGATGCAATGGTGCTTATGAGGTGTTCCTCGTTGAGTTTGCTGAATTTCCTAATGGGGTTGGTCAGTCTCATCTCCTTTGAGTTTTTGGGTTGGCACTGTAGTTTAAGTTTACAGTTGATTTGGTGGTGGTCTGACCATGGTACTTGAGTTATGTTTATTATAGGTGGTTCATTGCTTTGTTGTGGATTTCTGGGTATGAAAATCATATCTAGGATGTTTCCTCTATCGTGTGTGGGGTTGCTTATTATTTGTTGGAAACCCAATTGGTCGATGGCTTCATAGAAGGAGTCCGTGTGGGACGGAGGAATTGATGCTAGGTTCAAATCTCCGAGGATGATCTGGAATTTTTTGCTTTGTGTGGATGTGATGGTTTCTAGTGCTGTGGCTAGTGTTTCGTGCTGTGGTGAGGGAGGTCGATAGATTAGGCAGATGGATAATGCCATGCTCTCGCCTTTAAGTAGGTCAAGATCTGGATTTGTGACCGTAGATGTGGTTGTGAGTTGAAGGCTGGTTTTGGCTGCTATAAGGACTCCGCCTCCTCTTCTGTTGATGCGTGGGCAGTTGTATAGTTGGTATCCGGGCTTCTGTATTTGGTTCATTGTTGCAGAGTCTGAGTCAGTGAGCCATGTTTCTGTTATGCATAGGATATCTGGTTGTTCGTCAGTTAGAATGTTGTGGATAATATGCGTTTTATTCCTTATTGACCTAGCATTAATAAGGATAATGTTACATGTGTGATGTTCTTGGTGTGTGGTTCGTGTGAGTTGTATTTGAGATCCAATAGTGTTCTTTGCTTTGGTTTTAGGGTGTTTTTGAGATTTGTTCCCTTTGATATGGGTGTGTCGTTGGGGTAATTTACTTGGTGTTTGTGTGGTGGTGATAGGATTTAAGTTGTATTGATGCAGGATGGGTAATGGAGGGGGGGTGGAGAAGGTAGATTGGTGTATATAGTAGAGGAATGCAGTATTGTGAGTGTGGGATGGTTCTATATGAAGATGTTAGTATACACATGCACAAAATCAGGAAGGTGTGAGCAGGCTCCATTTTATGTCTGCCAGAAATACTTGGATTTTGGATTCGAGTGGCGCAGTGTGGGGTGAAGTCAAGGCAGCTGGCCTAGAGATGAGTTAGTGTAGGCCGGCAAGATAGTTGTTGGGTACCAACAGTCTAGCAGGGATAGATGGGTTGGGGTACAGCGTTTCTTATTACTTTAACAAAATAGGGATACAGTCCTAACGTTCCTTATCACTCAGTATAAACAGATACAGTATTGTGCGATACAGTCCTATCGTTACCTATCATTCAGTATAAACAGATACAGTATTGTGCGATACAGTCTTAAGGTTATTGCAAGAAGGTTATTGGGTTACTGCATTGAAATGTAACAACTTGCTGGTTAGAGATACTTTGTTTCATTTAGCTCTAAATAAACAGTAGTAGCCTTTAGAGTTGGTAGGGGTTTACAATGTAACAGCTGGCTTGAGGAGAACAGGGCTTGTGACAGTGGGGAGTTTACACATTATATATACAGAGGTATGTTGGCTCCTACTTGGGGGGGGGGGGGGTTAGGCCAGGGTTGCACAGTGGTCTTTTGCATCAGGAGGTAGATAAGTCCAGTAATTGTTTACCTGGGTGATATCGTTGTAGTTGAAAGCTCTTGATGTCGAATTTTGGTCCAGCTATGGGAATCTCGTGGAGCGTGGTGGTCGGGACCGGCGAGCTCAGACCCGGCCTGGGGAGCTCAAGCCGTCAGTCATTTGATTGTTGCACTTTCGTTTTCTGTCCGTTATTGGAGTTTTGGTCATGTGAGTCAGGCTTCTTGATACTTGCAGCCTTGTTGCGGTTGAGTGGATGATGTTTCAACTGCACCTAATCTCCACCGCCTAAGGGCCACCGCCAAAGGGCCCTCTGGCGAGGCCCTCAGGCGCGGGCCCGCAAGGCGCGGGCGCGCCCTGTAGGGACGCCGCTTTTATGCGGTTCTGCCTGCGTGCGTGTGAGCCTCCCACTGCCCGGATTGGGCAGGAGTGTGTGGAGGGAGGGCTCCCACTGCCCGGATTGGGCAGGAGTGTGTGGAGGGAGGGCTCCCACTGCCCGGATTGGGCAGGAGTGTGTGGAGGGAGGGCTCCCACTGCCCGGATTGGGCAGGAGTGTGTGGAGGGAGGGCTCCCACTGCCTGGATTGGGCAGGAGTGTGTGGAGGGAGGGCTCCCACTGCCCGGATAGGGCAGGAGTGTGTGGAGGGAGGGCTCCCACTGCCCGGATAGGGCAGGAGTGTGTGGAGGGAGGGCTCCCACTGCCCGGATAGGGCAGGAGTGTGTGGAGGGAGGGCTCCCACTGCCCGGATAGGGCAGGAGTGTGTGGGGGAAAGGCTCCCACTGCCCGGATAGGGCAGGAGCTTCACCAGGGCGGTTGGAGGGCTAGCGATGCTCAGCGGCTCCCACGAAGTAGGGACGCCGCTTTTATGCGGTTCTGCCTGCGTGCGTGTGAGCCTCCCACTGCCCGGATTGGGCAGGAGTGTGTGGAGGGAGGGCTCCCACTGCCCGGATTGGGCAGGAGTGTGTGGAGGGAGGGCTCCCACTGCCCGGATTGGGCAGGAGTGTGTGGAGGGAGGGCTCCCACTGCCCGGATTGGGCAGGAGTGTGTGGAGGGAGGGCTCCCACTGCCTGGATTGGGCAGGAGTGTGTGGAGGGAGGGCTCCCACTGCCCGGATAGGGCAGGAGTGTGTGGAGGGAGGGCTCCCACTGCCCGGATAGGGCAGGAGTGTGTGGAGGGAGGGCTCCCACTGCCCAGATAGGGCAGGAGTGTGTGGAGGGAGGGCTCCCACTGCCCGGATAGGGCAGGAGTGTGTGGGGGAAAGGCTCCCACTGCCCGGATAGGGCAGGAGCTTCACCAGGGCGGTTGGAGGGCTAGCGATGCTCAGCGGCTCCCACGAAGCTCCCAGCGGCTCCCAGATCAAAGCAAAGAATTCATTTAGTCTTTTGCCCCTCACTCATCTAATGGTCCAGCTGGTTTCTTGCTTCAACTGTTCCTGGAAAAGATTTTTTTATATTTTCATCTCTAACAGAAGCTTCTTTTCAAATTCTCGTTTTACCTTCCTTATTAATGTTTTACATATAACTTCTCAATGCTATGTTGTTTCCAATTTTCTTCATTTGGTTCCTTTTGTCATTTTTTGAACGATGTTCTTTGGCTCTAAAAGCCTCTCTCACCTCATGTTTTTACCATGCTGGCTGTCATTTGACCTTGCTTCTGCTTTGTTTAATACTTAGAATACATCTGGTCTGGGCTTCCTTGATGGTATTTTTAAATAATTGCCATGCCTGATATAAACTCTTAGGGCCCGATTTTGCACTGGGCAGGGCTAAGTGCCATACCGCATATCCCTGCCCATTGACCCCTTAACCCCAGAAATTCACTTCCACGGTGAAGGACGTGAATATCCAGGGGTCACTGCACAGCCGGAAAGCCACCAAGCCTAAACGGGCAGCAGCGGTTTTCTATGTTGCCTGGTTTTCCTCGTCTATCTTTTCAGCACAGAGTGCTAACCGGGCAGCATGGAAAATCGCTGCTGCCTGACTAGCACTTGCCTCCACCCCCGTTCCACCCCAGAATGCCCCCAACACACCTTGATGCTAACCGGATAGTATTAGGCACATAAGGGACCTTGGAGGGGATTTTCGAAGGCACCAACTGGGTAAGTGCCTTTGAAAATCCCTGCTTACAGCATTTACATGGTTTACTGGGCTATAAACTGTGTAAATGCCTTTCAAAAAGCCACCCTTAATCTTTTCAAATACTTCTTTTAGTATTTTTCTAATAATTTTTCTCATTTTATAATAGTCTTTTAAAATTAGTTGCTAAGACAGTAGATTTTCTTTGTGGTCTCTCCATTTATTAAGTCAAATTTGATCATGTTATGATCCCTATTGCCAAATTTCCCAACACAGTTTGCTCTTGCACCAATTCTTGAATTCTACTAAGGACTAGGTCTAAAATAACTCCTCCTCTAGTCAGTTCCTAAACCAGCTGTTACATGAAGCAGTCATTTTTTTCATTTAGGAACTTTAATTCCCTAGCATGTCCTGATGTGTTGCCAAATTTCTTAGCTTCCCTAAATTCTCCTAACATTTCATCATCTGTCTTCTCACTCTGGCCCAACTGCTCTTTTGTAATAATCTCGAATTCCTTGGGAGTTGTCAAGTTCAAAAGATTGTCACAATCTATCTTGCACCAGATCTGATGGATCTACACTAGGGTTCTCAATCCAGTCCTCGGACATACCTAGCAGTCAGATTTTCAGGATAACTACAATGAATATGCATGAGAGAGATTTATATGCACTGCCTTCATTGTATGCAAATTGCTCTTATGCATATTCATTGTTGTTATCCTGAAAGCCCGACTGGTTTGTTGTGTCCCGAGGACTGGGTTGAGAATCCCTGGTCTATATTGACTATACAGGACAATTTTCATACTGCCAGCGTTGGGTCAAAGGAACACAAAAAAAGCTGAGCCCTTGCAGCTAAAGCAGGAACACACACAAGGCGTAGGCTGATTATGTCACAGGTTCTAACTTTTAATAAGGATTTCCTTATTAAACGTTAGCACCTGTGACCTAATCAGCCTCTGCCTTGAGCATTGGGTCAAAGTCCATAGATACCAGTTTTACACCAACCTGTACCAATTTACAAAGTGAAAGTACACACATACTTTCATTTTGAAGCTTGAGGCAAATAGCTATCTTTTATAAATACTTATATACCATGATTCCTGAAGAATCATTCCATGTAGTTTACAATAAAGAATTGTAAAATATAATAGTATACAAATATACGTAAAAGCACTACAACAGATTTAAATCCTCATCCCTCCAAGAGGTTTAAAAAGCCCTCTAGTACCAAGGAAAGCATAGGATATGGAACATAGTAATTCTCAATGACCTCCAAACATTTGCACCGGCTTTTGTAGCTGGGAAGGTTGCAGTCCATATACAATCTTCTCCCGGCTTTGTCTACTTTATCTCCCAAGTCTATCACAACTCTTTTGGGTTTCAGCTGCTGATACATCATGCTTCTTCCGTGTGCTTGCCAGAAGGCATGCGTCTCATGGTATATGCCATACCATCACTTCAATTTTTGATCTTCTCTCTCTGTTTCCTATGGTTCCACAAAAATTTCACTTCCTGAGACTAATACTCCCCCAATATTTTTCCCCTATTACAATCCTGAAGACCAACTACCCATTCTCTACATTCTTTACCTCCCTAGCTATTCTTCCCTTGAGCTTCAAAAATGTCTTCCTCCCATCCAGCCATATCCATTCTCATTGAGAGCATCTCATCCTTATCACTGTCATCACACTTCCCCCTCTCTATATTTTCCTGCTCCCCCTTCTCCTTTCAGCTAGTGCTAGCAATCCAAATCTTGGATCTCCAAGGAAAGTCTCACCCCATCTGTGCACATCCAACTGGAACCTCCTCCCAACTTATTCCTATTCCCCAAGCCTGGCTTAACCATTAGGCAAGACAAGGGTGACAGCTGCTGAGGGGTGGCAAAGAATAGCTGAAAATAACACAATATAATAGATCCTAACAGTCACAGCCATCAGCACAAGCTTTTACCCACAGAAAATAACCTCATTATACATGTGTCTATCTATTTATAGATTTAGATCTATATATATGTGCATATGCCAAAAAACCCCACAAAAGTATTATAGACGATTATGCATTCTACAGGATTGTTCTTGGAAGAGTGGTATTGGGTTAATCACAATTATTGAGTTTTACTATCAAATTATGAGAGAGGGGGCTAACAGCCTTAAAATTAATTCAGAGGCTGGGGAGAGGGATAGCATGGACCTGAAGGATTGCCCGGTGCTTAATACCCTTGCACTGACTCTGCTTAATCTTCTCCTTCCTCCCTCTTCTCTTCCTTTCTCATGCTCCCAGTGAAATGTCTGCTCTACTTCCAACAAACTTGTCTACATTCATGACCTCCTTATCTCTCATACTCTACATGTCACTTTAATTGAGACTTGACTTTCTCCTGGGGAGAGGAATGTGCATAGTGAAAAATTTTTCAGCTTGCTTCCTGTTTCTTTGGTCTTCTTTTTCCCCAATTTTTGGACTTTTTTTGGCTTATTTCACACATTCGTGTAAATAAAAAAATTTCATATTAGAACTTTGTAATGAATGCAAATTGACTTCACTCATGGATCATTAGGGGGCTTGTTTACAAAGCCGTGGTAGCGATTCGCGATCGTTATTGGAGCCGCGGCCCCATTGAAATCAATGGGGCCGCGGCTCCGATAACCATCGTGAACCGCTACCGCAGCTTTGTAAACAAGCCCCTAGGTTAACATGTCTGAAATAGATTTTGCACACACTAAGAGGGTTATTTTAGAAGGCCTGTTTGCAATTTATACTCGTATAATCAGGCATATAGGCATATAAATCACATCCATGTGGAAATGGCCATTTTAGAAAAAATCCAGTTTACTCATTTGAGTGCTTAAACATGGATGTAACATAGTAACATAGTAAATGACAGCAGATAAAGACCAGTATGGTCCATCTAGTCTGCCCAGTAAGATGGCAAGAGTAGGTGCACCTGATGCTCCATGCAGGCCACCCCTCCCCAAGTCTTTGTTTAAGGGGTGAACCCACCGCTCCGTGTAGGACACCCCTGTATGTTGAGAAATTAGTTAGTTAAGTTTATTTTGATTTTATCCTGTTGCTGTAAAGGGATCCACTGTGTCTGTCCCATGCCATTTTGAATTCTGTCACTGTATTTGAAAGGGCGAGGAACGACAGACATCATTGCGGATGTGAGATGGATCCTTGAAAAGACTAAAGAATACCAAAAGGATATCTATTTGTGCTTTATTGACTATAGCAAGGCTTTTGACTGTGTAAACCATGAGAAACTCTGGGCCACATTAAGAAGCATGGGTATACCAGAACACCTGATCGTACTCTTGCACAATCTGAACATTGATCAAGAAGCAACAGTTCGAACGGAACAAGGAGAAACAGAATGGTTTAAAATAAGCAAAGGTGTAAGACAAGGCTGCATACTTTCCCCCTACCTGTTTAATTTATATGCAGAACAAATCATCAGAGAAGCAGGATTGTATGAAGACAACAGAGGTGTGAAGATTGGTGGAAGACTCATCAACAACCTTCGCTATGCTGATGATACCACATTACTGGCTGAAAGTGAAGATGATCTGAAACATTTTCTTCTCACAATCAAAGAACATAGTCTCAAAATGGGCCTGCACCTTAATGTAAAGAAGACAAAGATCATGACAACTGGCATAATCAACAGGTTCATCGTTGAAGGAGAAGAGATTGAAATCGTGAACAACTTTAACCTACTTGGATCAACTATCAATAAAGAAGCAACAAGCAGTCAAGAAATCAGATGACGCATTGCTCTTGGCAGAATGGCTATGAAATGAAAGACCAAGATAAGATTCTCAAGAGCAGAGATGTCTCTCTCCATACAAAGATTCGACTTGTTCAAGCCATTGTATTTTCAATAACATCATATGGACAGTGGAAAAGATAGACAGGAAGAAAATTGATGCCTTTGAATTATGGTGCTGGCGGCGAATACTGTGTTTACCATGGACTGCCTGAAGAACAAACCAGTTGGTACTAGAGGAGATCAAACCTAAGCTTTCTTTAGAAGCTCAGATGACAAGACTTCGACTTTCATACTTTGGACACATCATGCGAAGAGAGAGATCATTAGAGAAAGACATCATGCTTGGTTAGATAGAAGGTCAACACAAAAGAGGAAGGCCAGCAATGAGATGGATCGAGACAATAACAGCAGCTACGGGTACCAGTCTGTCAACAATGAGCCGCCTGACTCAAGACCGAACACAATTTAGGATAGCTATCGAGAGGGTCGCCATGAGTCGACTCCGACTCGACGGCACTTAACAACAACAACATTTGCCCCCAGCACTTCCATCAGGAGGGCATTCCAAGCACCACCACCCTTTCAGTGAAAAAGTATTTCCGGACCTTGTCTTTCAATTTATCCCCTTGCAGCTTCATGTTATGCCCTCTGGCCAGAATGAACAAATGGATGATGAAATGCTCAAAGAAATCAAGGAAGCTAACAAAAGTTACAGCACAGTAATAATAATGGGTGATTTCAATTACCCTGGTATCAACTGCGTCAGTTACATGGCAGGACATGCTAGGGAGATAAAGTTCCTGGATGAAATAAATGACTGCTTCTTGGAGCAGCTGGTTCATGAATCAACTAGAGGGGAAGCCATATTGGACCTAGTCCTTAGTGGAACACCACATCTGGTGCAAGAGATAAGGGTGTTGGGGCCACTTGGCAATAGTAATCATAGCATGATCGCGTTTGATTTAATTAGTGGAGGAGGAATAGTAAGGAAATCCACAGTACTACATTTTAACTTTTGAAAGGGAGACTATGATAAAATGAGGAAAATAGTTAAGAAAAAACTAAAAGGAGCAGTTGCAAAGGTTAAAGACTTACATCAAGCTTGGGTGTTGTTGAAAAATACTATCTTGGAGGCCCAGACCAGCTGTAGTCCATGCTTTAAGAAAAGTGGAAGGAAGTCCAAAAAACTGCCAGCATGGTTTTTTGGCAACAACAGAGAGGCTGTTTTTGCCAAAAAGCATCTTTCAGGAAATGGAAAAAAGAGCCAAACGACGAAACCTGGAAACAGTACAAGCACCGGCAAGTTAAATGCAAGGCATTGATAAGGCAGGCAAAGGGAGAATTTGAGAAGAAGCTTGCTGCAGAAGCAAAAACGGATAATAAAGACTTTTTCAAGTACATTCATAGCAAAAACCTGTGAGAGAGTCAGTTGGTCCATTAGATGATAGAGGGGTTAAAGGGGCACTAAGAGGCGACAAGGCGATAGCGGAGAGACTGAATGAATTCTTTGCTTCGGTCTTTGCTGAGGAAGATGTAGGGATGTTACCCATGACTGAAGTTGTATTTAAAGGTGCGGAAGAATTGAAGGGAATATCGATACATCAGGAAGATGTATTACAACTATTTGATAAGCTGAAGAGTTGCAAATCACCTGGACCGGATGATATACATCGAAGGGTATTGAAAGAACTGAATTATGAGATTGCAGACCTGCTATTAGTAATCTGTGAACTATCATTAAAATCATCTGTAATACCCGAAGATTAGAGGATGGCGAACGTAACACCAATTTTTAAAAAGGGTTCCAGGGGTAATCCGGAAAACTACAGACCAGTGAGCCTGACGTCAGTACCAGGAAAAATGGTAGAAACCATCATAAAGAACAAAATTGCTAAAAATGTATATAGTCATGGCTTAATGGGAGACAGCCAACATGGCTTTAGACAAGGAAGATCCTGTCTTACTAATCTGTTATGTTTTTTTGAAGGTGTTATGTTTGAAGGTAGACAAAGGTGAGTCGGTTGATATAGTGTATTTGGACATTCAGAAAGCCTTTGACAAGATCAGAGACTTTTGGCAAAACTAAAGAGTCATGGGATAGGAGGTAGTGTACTATTGTGGATCAGGAACTGGTTAAAAGATAGAAATCAGAGGGTAGGGTTAAATGGCCAATTTTCCCAATGGAGAAATGTGAATAGTGGTGTACCCCGGGGATCTGTGCTGGGTCCGCTGCTTTTTGACATATTCCTAAATGACCTGGAAAAGGGAATAACGAGTGAGGTTATCAAATTTGCAGATGACACAAAATTATTTAAAGTTGTTAAAACCCAAGAGGATTATGGAAAATTGCAAGAGGATCTTGATAAATTGGAAGACTGGGCATCAAAATGGCAGATGAAATTTAATGTGGACAAGTGCAAAGTTATGGGAAGGACAACCCAAACTATGGTTACACGATGCAAGATTCCACATTAGGAACCACCACCCAGGAAAAAGATTTAGGTGTCATTGTGGAAACATGTTAAAACTCTCTGCCCAGTGTGCAAATAGAATGCTAGGTATCATAAGGAAAGGAATGGAAAATAAAACAAAGGATATTATAATGCCTCTATATCATTCCATGGTGAGACCGCACCTTGAATATTGTGTGCAATTCTGGTTGCCGTATCTTTAAAAGGATATAGCGTAATTAGAAAAGGTTCAGAGAAGAGCCACCAAAATGGTAAAGGGGATGGAAAGATACCCCTATGAAGGGTAGGGCTCTTTAACCTGGAAAAGAGACGGCTGAGGGGAGATATGATAGAAGT
The DNA here is from genome assembly GCA_033557465.1 of Ichthyophis bannanicus. NCBI lineage: Eukaryota > Metazoa > Chordata > Amphibia > Gymnophiona > Ichthyophiidae > Ichthyophis > Ichthyophis bannanicus. The sequence continues at coordinate 204,578,944 of CM066036.1, forward strand.
CTATAAATTAATGAACGGAGTGGAAATGGTAAACGTAGATCGATTGTTTACGTTATCAGAATATAGAAAGACTAGGGGACATGCAATGAAGCTGCAGGGTAAACAATTTAAGACTAATAAAAGAAAATATTTTTCACTCAACGTGTAATCAAACTCTGGAATTTGTTACCGGAGGATGTACTGCAGTAAACGCTGTTAGTGTAGCTGGGTTTAAAAAAGGTCTGGACAAGTTCCTGGAGGAAAGGTCCATAAACCATTATTAAGAAGGGACCCAGGATATCTATGTTTGACCCAGTACAAGCAATGTGGAACCTGTGTCTTTTGGGGAAACTGCTAGGTACGTATGACCTGGATTGGCCACTGTTAGAAACAGGATGTGGGCTTGATGGACCTTGGTCTTACCCAGTATGGCATATCTTATGTTCTTAGTTTTACAGCTTAGCTGTTTTGGAAGAGATTTGTTTGTTCATTATTTCTCTTTAAGTATTTAAAGGTCTGAATCATATGTCCCCTTTCCCTCCTCTCCTGCAGAGTGTACATATTTAGGTCTTCAAGTCTCTTCTCATAAGGCTTCTGACGCAGACTCCAAATCATTTTGGTTGCCTTCCTCTGAACAGTTTCCAGACTTTTTATATCCTTTGCAAGATATGGTCTCCAAAACTGAACACAGTATTCTAAGTGAGGCCTCACCAGTGACTTATACAGTGGCATTAGTACCTCTTCCTTTCTGCTGTATGCAACTCAACATCTTCCTGGCTTTTGCCACTGCCTCATCACACTGTTTTGCCACCTTGAGATCCACAGAAATAATCACACCAAAGTCCTTCTCCTGGTCCGTGCACACCAATCTCTTGCCACCTATCGCGTACATGTCCCCTGGATTACTGCTTCCCAAGTGCATGACACTGCACTTCTTCACATTAAATCTTAACTGCCAAGCATTAGACCATTCTTCCAGCTTTTGCAGATATTTCTTCATGTTATCCACTCCTTAAGGGGAGTCCACTCTGTTGCAAATTTTCGTGTCATCTGCAAAAAGACAGACTTTTCCATGCAGTCCTGTAGCAATATCACTCACAAATACATTGAACAGTGCCAGGCCCAGGACCGAACCCCGGGGCACCCCGCTAATAACCCTCCTTGCATCCGAGTGAGCTCCATTTACCATCACCTTCTGTCGTCTGTCAGTCAACCAATTTCTGATCCAGTTCACCACCTTGGGACCTATCCGCAAACTACTGAGTTTATTGATAAGCCTCCTATGAGGAACAGTATCAAAGGCTTTGCTGAAATCCAGGTAGATGACATCCATCGCATGCCCCTGATCTAGTTATCTGGTCACCCAGTCAAAGAACTCAATCAGATTTGTTTAGCAAGATCATCCTTTGGTGAAACCATGTTGCCGCAGATCATGCAACCTGTTGGTTTTGAGAAAGTCCACTATTCGCTCTTTCAGAAGAGCCTCCATTACTTTTCCTGCCACCGAGGTAAGGCTCACAGGCCTGTAGTTTGTCACTTCTTCCCTGTCACCACTTTTGTGAAGAGGTACCACATCCGCCCTTCTCCAGTCCTGAGGAACTACTCCTGTTTCCAAGGATCTGTTGAAATGTGTTTAGTAAATGAAAGTTTTGGGCGAGGTTGTCAGGGATGGGGTCCGGGCATGTTTTGGGAAGGACAAAAATCTACAGGTGTGTTCCCCATTTCATTTAGAGAGTGCACATGTATGCCCAAAATTCTCTGGGCGCGATATTCTACTAGGCAGGCTATGTGCCATAGCGGCGCATAGCCCTGCCCGCTCACCCCAAACACTGGATATTCAATGCTGCAGCGACAGCATTGAATATCCAGTTTTGGTGCCCAGAGAAAACCACCACAGATCATAACTGGGTAGTGGCGATATTGGACCGCTACCCGGTTAGCATCCGCGGCTAAAACTAGGCGAGTCAAAAGCTGGTCTAGTTTTACCCACGGATCACTAACCGCATGGCACAATATTGCCGTTACCCAGTTAGTGGTACTCCCCACCTCAGCTCTGCCCCGGAGTGCCCCCATCATGCCCCAATGCTAACCAGAAAGAATCAGGGCACGTAGGGGACATAGACAGGGATATTCATTGGCACTAACCATGTAGGTACCATTGAATATCCACATTTAATGCATTTACATGGTTTACTGGGCTGTAAATTCGTTTTGACTATTGGCCCTCCATGTCCAGATTTACACCTATTCCCTGGCAGGTGTAGATTTAAAAAAAAAGGTGTGTCTCAGCTAGCACTTTGCAGGAGGAATTAGAAACATAGAAACATGATGGCAGAAAAAGACCATATGGCCTATCTAGTCTGCCCTTCCATATCAACCACTACAACAGTCCCCTTTTTTCCTTTAGAGATCCTCTGTGTTTCTCCCATGCTTTTTGAACTCAGATACTGTTCTCGTCTCTACTACCTCCACTGGGAGACATCTACCACTCTTTCCATAAAGAAATATTTCTGCATATTATTCCTGAGTTTATCCCCTTTCACCTTCATCCTATGCCCCCTTGTAGCAGAGCTTGTTTCAATCGAAAGAGACTCTCCGCCTGTGCATTTATGCCATGAAGGTATTTAAACATTTCTATTATGTCTCCCCTTTCCCACCTTTCTTCCAAAGTATACGTGTTGAGCTCTTTAAGCATGTCCCCATATGGCTTATAATGAACACCACTGACTATTAAGGAAGTATCATTCTTAATCTTGCCTAGTTTATTTCCCCCTTCCAAATTGAAATGAGTTCAAGATAGCAGCATCTACATGTCAAAGTGTGGAAAATGGCTCACATGGACGTGTAAGTGGCAATATTTACACTTGTAAGTTGCCAGTTTCCGTCATTGATTTTGCCTAAGTATAAATTTGTAAAATGGTTCCTCCTGCTGCATGTGGACGTCAATACATGTACTATACATTCCTGCACATCCGTCTTTGTATTTTAGAAACAGCTCCACTTTTAACAGAGCCATTTCTAAAACATATCCCGACCTTGACATCTCAATTTCGATCTCCTCATACTATCTAAACTGTACCTTAACACTTTTAAGGCACGTTAACCGAATGCATACTGACAAATGAACATCCCTAAGGACTCTGTTTCAGTGGCTGCCCTCTCCAGGCTATTGACTCTTACATTCTCTCCACCACTGTCTTAACTCTCATCTCATCTACTTTGTTATCAGAGTCTCTTTCTATAACACTTTACTGTCCTCTGCTTTGGGCAGAATTAGCTTCCCATGTTTCTGTGCCCACACTGCAGAGCTCCTCCAGGTAAAATCATGTGTCCATGCTGTCTTCATTCATTTCACATGTATGCTGAATTCTTCCAGTCTGCTAGTACACTTGCCAAGCAAGACTACTATGTCCAACTGACAATCTCCCTTGCCTCCAACTCTTGCTATATCTTTGCTTCACTCAATTCCCTCCTCAAAGTGCCTCCTCCTTCACCCCTTCCCTTCACTTATTGCCCAGACTATGACAAAGTTTACAAGGTTAATCTCAAGTTCTCCACCAAGTCACCTTTATCCAACTTTCTCACACTTGATCGCCACACCATTTCTTTCAATCCCTGTCACACTTTCTTCCTTTTCTAAAATTATAGAAGAGGAAAATACAAATCTTCTCTCCACCTCCAAAATTGCCACCTCTTCCTCTGATTCCATTTCCATTTAACTCCTCAGTTCTATCTCCCCTGCTATCATCTTGTCTATCTGTCATTTCTTCAATCTAGAATTTTCCACTGCAACTGTTCCTGCTACCTTCAAACATAATCACATCACTTCCTACTAACTCTCATTCCATCTACCTCCTCCCTTCCACAACCAAACTACTTGAATGTGATGTTCACCTAGTTGTCTTGGGCTTCTTTCATCTGAAGTGATTCTTAATCCACTCCAATCTAGCTTCCATCCTCTAAAACTGTCATCTTCCAGGTCCCCTTAGCCCATAACCTTGGGGAAATCTATGGCCCTTCTCTCTATTTCTCTACATACTGTATATATCCAAAACACTACTAAAACATGTCATTTCTTTCTTTATAACATCAGTAAAATGTATCTCTGCCTTTCTGAATACACTACCAAAACCCTTATTCACACTCTCATCATCTTCCACTTAGATTATAGCAACCTGCTCCTCACAGGTCTCCCACTGAGACATCTTAATCTACTTCAATCTATCCAAAATTCAGCTGCATCGTTTATCTTCCATGAGTTTCACTACACGCACAGAATCCCTCTTCCCAAGTCATGTCATTAGCTCCCTGTTCTTTCCGACATAGAGATCAAACTTCTCTTACCAACAGCTCCGCAGCTCTTTTAGCTCTTCCTCAGGAAATCTGCTCATCGAGGAAGTGACTCTTATCTGCGTCCTTCTTCTCTATGTTCAGACTCCATTCTTTCCACCTTTCCGCTATATGCACCTGGAACAGACTCCCTAAGTGGGTGCATTATGCTCCCTGTCAAATTCATTCTAAAAGGACACCTTATTGAGGTCACTTTTAAAGCTTAACCATGTGTTCTCCAGTTCATGCCCATGTTTTTAACCATTTTCTCATAATAAATGAAATTTCCAAATTCATTTGTTTTGTTGATCTGTCTTGAGAAGACTGTGAACTCTAGATAGCAGGAGCAGTGGAGGAGTAGCCTAATGGTTAGAGCAGCAAGTTGACAACCAAGGAAGTCATAGTTCAGAGTTCACTGCTCTGCTTTGTGGTCTTGGGTAAGCAAGTTAGACCTTTATTGCCCCACATCAAACTTATATTGTAAGCCCTCTGGGATAGGAAAAATATCTGAATGTAACTTGCATTGAGCTGCTCTTGAAAAAGCTGTAAGCTAATTCCTTCACCTCTTACATGGATGTTACAATGCTTCTATGCAGGAGGAGTGGCCTAGTGGTTGGGGTAAGTTACCTCAGGCCAGAAGGTTGGGGGGTTCAAATCCCACCAGAGGACAGCAACCTTGGGCCAGAAGGATTAGGGTTTCTAGTCCCACAAGTGCTCCCTGTGGCCTTGGGCAAGTCACCTAACCCTCCATTGCCCATGTTCCCCATTAGCATAAGTGTCTCATATCCCCATGTGTTAAATGTATCCCCCAATTGTGTTGTGACCACTTTGATTGAAGGATAAGGTGGTATACAAAACTGTCTAAATATATGTAATTAGGTACCTTTTTCATGGAAGATAATGCAAGTAGATGTGAAAATGCAATTTATGAACATACTTTTCCTAAACACATCCTCAGAAATGTTTCCACTAAAAGTATGCATGTTGTTCTAAAACATACAGGCTTTTAGCCACATGGAGGTAAGACAGTTTTCAGTTCATTTGCATGCATATATTGCTATTTGCCTACATAAAGAACTTTGAAAATTGTCCTCATAATGTCAGGATTAGCTTTTGAGAATTCTGTTCCCTTCATTTGTTTTGTGCCGAATGAGCTAAGGATGATGTCTGGATACGCAAGTTGGACCACACCAGCCATATTTGTTTTAAAAGCAGCAAAGAGCTGTGAAAGGGAGGGAGGATCTAAAATGGACTTGACCGAATGCCCTTCAGGTCCCTACATTTAAGTCTACTTGTTTGTTTAAATATGCAAAGAATTTAGAGTGCTTTCTGATAATGCTTTGGATGTAAGGTGGGGAGTTCAAGCTTTCGATGCTAATGTAAACCACTTATACCTCCATTGCTTGTTTGAAGCAGGCACAAAGTTCAAGAGAAAAACACAAAATATTTACTGTTTCCTTCCCACCCCCCTCCGCCTACTTCCCCCCCACTCCCCGAGAAACAAATTAGTGTGATGACTGTAAATGTTTTTCTTTCCTCAGGGCACAAATAACAGTACAGCAGAGCAAAGAGGATGCGCTCTGTACAGCTGTAAAAGACTGACCACAGCCTGCGAATCTGAATATCTTCTAGGGAATGCAGATACGTGCACTGGGCTTTGGCAGAGTTGGCCATACTGTACAGAGCTCCAGTTTTTGCTTGCTTTCCTCTCTCATTAGGTTATTAAAACAATTTCAGTCTCTGAAAAGAAAAAAGTCCTTTCAAAGACAGGAAAGTATCTCAGGATTTAAAGTAAATATTTTTTGATAAAGATACTGTTCAGTGCTGGGAGCACTGTCACAAATGAATTGTTAAGTGTGGTCTCTTGGAAAGTCAAGTCTAGGGGGCATGTTTACTGAGCTGTGGTATTTGCATCTACTGCACGGCATGTGCAAAAATGACTGTGTGGTAGGTGCCAACCTTGTGCAGTAAATGCAGTGAACATGCTCAGCATCTGCCCTCCATTTAATGAACAAGGCAGACACTTAGGGGGAGGTTTACTAAACGGCGCACAAGTGCGCGGCACACAATAGCGTGCGCTAAGGTACCTTAGCGCACACTAATGATGTGTTTTTGTGCCCCGCACACGTGCGCGCCGCACTAAAGTGCCCGCTCATGTGCGCGGCGCGCTGATGTGCGATAGAGGCGTGGAAAGGCTCCCGGAGGGCGGAGGAAGGCTCCCCAGGGGCGGAGAGACGAGGTCAATAGGTGGAGAGTGGGAGGGGAGAGGCTCCCCACACAGGAGCGGGGCTGAAATTCGAGTAAAAAAATACCGCGAGTGAAAACCTCGCGGTAGAGCCGATTTAAAGGGAAGAGAAACCATTTCTGTCAGCAATGTACAGCAAAACCAGGGAAACCTACAAAAAGTGAGCAGTGTGATACATGTGCACGGAACAAAAGGGCAAATAAACATTAAAAATGGCCCCAACAAAATATAATAAAATTATAATCAAACTGGGCAATAGTGATAGTAATGGGAAACATCAAAAAACACTCCCAAAAAAGCCCCAAAAAATAAATATGAATTTTAGAAGGGTCTACGCTCCGTCCCCATACAAGGTGAATGATCCCACAGTGAAATAGCACTGATCAGGGTTTCCCTCTCCATTGGACAGCTTACCTATGGCATGCACATTTCCACAACAGCAGGGCGGGCAGGTCGGAATGGGCAATTGGACAGATGCTGGGAAAGGGGATACAGAGGGCTGCAGGCGACACATGCTGTGGTGCAGCTGGGGCACAGTGCGGACTAGGCAGATGCCTAGATGGCACCTAGGAATGCTGAAACTGAACAGCAGCCAGACAGCAACTGATGAGGGCCCAACATGGGCACGAGAGTGTCTATCACAGTGTCACAGGGGATAGTACCCAGCAGGTACCCCCAAGGGCACGGAACATTGGCAGGCGGTGATTGGGGGACGTGCAGACAGATATGCAGGCACCCCTACCCAAGAACCTGCACCATAGGCAGCCACCTACCCACACACAGGATGGCCTGAGACTGCGTACCACGAGCACCACCAGCAGAAGGGCATGTCAGCATGGTGGCACAGGGGTACTGGAGGTGGAGGGGGGCAGTGGCAGCTGCCCAGAGCAGACCATGGCCTAGCCCTGTGTAGGTGGGTGCAATGCACTGCAACAGACAGGCCCTGCCGGACAAACAATCATGGTATCATCAGGAAATGCACTGTCTCTGTGGCAACACGGTGGTGCAGTGCACACAACCAGTGTGTTTGGAGACAGAAGGTCACAGGTTCAAGCCACAGCTGGGGCTCCTGCCAATCCAGTCCCCATATTTTACCCACAACTATGTTGTGATAGTAAAGACGAACCTTTATTTCAGAGAACATAAGCATGGCTCAAACACCTCTATTTTACCCTACAGAGCACAGACACCAGAAACATGCACATTACCTAGAGCAGATTACCCCAAATGCAGTCCTGGAGGGCCACAAATCCTTCAGGGTTTATGCTGTCTCCAATCTATGGATGGAGCGGTACTGGTGGTGGAGGTGGCAGCAGCTGGTGGCCACAGCAGACCATGGCCTAGCCCTGTCCAGGTGGGTGCCGTGCACTGCAACAAACAGGCTCTGTCGGATGTAAAGTCATGGACTCCCCAGGGAATGCAGCATATCTGTGGCAACACAGTGGTGCAGTGCACACAGACAGTGTGTGCAAAAACAGAAGGTCACAGGTTCAAAGCCTAGCTGGGGCTACTGCCAATCCAGTCCACATATTTTTCCCACAACTAAACCGTGATATTAAGGACAAACCTTTATTGCTGAGAACATACGCATGGTTAATATGCCTATATTTTACCCCACCGAGCACAGACACCATAAACAGGCGCATTACCTAGAGCAGAGTCTCCCAAATGCAGTCCTGGAGGGCCCCACACCATTCAGGTTCCATGCTGCCTCTAATAAAGATGCCTGTGCTGCATATCTATGCACCACCCCCATGGTATGCAGATGTAGCTCATGCATATTCACGAGGGACAGCATGAAAACCTGAACAGTGTTTGGCACACCAGGACTGGAGTTGGGAACCGCTTCCGTAAAGCAGCAGCCAACAGGGGCAGACACACCCACACCCACACCCACAGGCCCCATTGGCCAATGCCTCCTGGAGAGGCAGGACATTGGGCCCTGCGTGCATCTCCCAATACTAGCACTTGCATACCTTAGCAATGCCACCCTACACCTGGGTATACGGTACATAGCTATCAAACGTTTCCTATGATTACTGGCAGATAGCAAGTCCTACGTTAAGCACAGTTTGCTCATTGAGCTCCATCATAACAATCTTTCTGATGTCTGCGGTTTGTGCTTCAGGTCTGGTCTCTGACAGTGTTTACCACCCTGGGGAGTGACCCCCAACAGTATTGCGTACCATATCCATGCCTGTACTGTGCCCAGGACTGGTGTGGTGGGCAGGGCTGCTAAACTCCTCTATAGTAGCACAATGCTGGCATAGGTGTGGGAGTGTGGTGGCTGCAAACACCTTCCACAGCCCACACTGCCAGCACTCTTGCCAGTATTGGCCTGCCAATGTGCATAATGAGGAGCAAGGTACCATGGGTATAGCCCAGACAGGGTTGCCTGGCCAGGATGCATCTGCACAGGGCATAGGGCACTAGCTGGGACATTTTAGTGCCCGGCCACCACCTACACAGACAGGGTGACCTCAGTATGTCCTGCTGGGAGATCACTCTTACCCTGACTGTGCAGTGACGACAGCATGGCTAGGCACCCCCTTAGTGCTATACAGTATTTCTGTCATGTGATATTTATGGGTTTCCTTTTGGGGCCCAGTCACTGATTTATCTGCTTGTTGTGTATGCTGACATCCCAGTTCTGGGAGCATGCATTTCCACCAGGAACATGCACTATGGACTACCTAGCAGACTGTTTGCATCTGGTATGTATCTTGATGGAGTGCCTTGCAGGGTGTAGCGGCTGAAGGCTTGCTGCAGGAGAATATCAGATGGTGGTGGGGTGCAGCTTAGCATGTCCAGGCCTAATGTCTGTCTGCTATTGTGTTATGGATGTGTACAGAGCTGCATTAAAGGGTGTCTGTTCCCCCGCGGGACTGGGGTTGATGGTCTCCTCTACTGCCACCATTGTAGGTAGGTAGAATGTGGATCTGTTGATGGGAGACCCTGTTTGCCACCCTCAACCCTGGAGGAGGAGGAGGGTGGTGGTGGTGGTGGTAGTACATAATCCTCCTTAGGGGTCCATAGGGGCTACACCTAACTGAGACAGACAGATATATCCAAGGTGTTTCTGCAGAAACAACCTATCTCACACATTAACACTGCTTTGGATCTCCAGCATGGCCTATTTCTGTCATGGAAGGTGCTGTGGACCTGGTGCTGGGCGCCTCACTGCACCCTCAGGGTGAGCACAGTACCCGCTCAATGTGACGGTGTGTAGCTACTCTGTGCCAGTAAAACACACAGTCAGTACCCCCTACCAGGCAGAGGTGCTGTGGGGGTGCACATGGTCAGTTCCCCCTACCAGGCCGAGGTGCTGTGGGGGTGCATACCCCATCTTGTGTTTATCTGTGGACAGCTGATTTGCATGTGCAGTGCATCATGGGTACGGATGTGCTAACCCTATCCTGGTGACCACAGCAGACTGTCTGTGTGGTGACGTGCACTCCCTCTGCAGTCAGCCAGGGGCTTGTCAGCAGCTGTAGAGCTGTAGCACAATGATTACTTCACTGCCTGTGGATCCCAAAGTCATGGGTTCACACCCACCATGGGGTTATTTGATTGGGCTGCCCAAAGCATTATCTATTTTTAATGTACATTATTGCTGCCAGCAAAAACACCCTCATCGTACTGTACCCATAAGGTGCCTCAGAGGGCGCTTTATAGGGCGCCCTATAGGTCACCTTATGGTTACTGTCCATATAAGGTGCACTATACGTTATCCTGTGGAGCAACTTGTAGGGTGCCCTATAGGGGACATTTTAGGGTGCCGTGGCAGACAGTGCACTTTATAATGTGCCCTTTGGAGTGCCTTATGTGGCACCTTCAATTACGGCACGTGAGGGCGTGTTTGCTGGCAGCAATTAATAAAATACAAATAAAGTGCTGCAGGAAACAATACATACATTGCAAAGCTGATACCTCAGCCAGCCTTACGTATTAGGCACACTGGGGAGCAAACTCATGACCCCTGTATCAGCAGTCAGTGCCTTAACCATTGTGCTACACTGCTGCTCCTCCTTGCATGTCAGCGCACCTACTTAAGATTTTCATGCGTTTAAATGCACAATGCTGCCATCAAACACAGTGCTATGACCTTGCTGTGCCTCATAGGGCACCCTATATAACGCCCTATAGGCCGCCCTTTCAGCAACATTGTAGGGTGCCGTGGCGGACAGTGCACTTTAAAATGTGCCCTCTGGGGTACCCTATGAGGCGCCTTATGCAGCACCTTATGTTACAATACTTTGAGGGTGTGTTTGCTGGCAGCACTAATTAAAATAAAAATAAAATGCCCCCTACAGCAATATTACCTATAACAGGTAATGCCTCAGTCAGCCTTCTTCATTAGGCACAGTGGGGGATTGAACCCATGACTCCTGCATCATTTGTCAGTGTCTTAACCATTGTGCTCCACTGCTACTCCTCTTTGCATGTCAGCGCACCTACTTATGATTTTCTTTCCTTAAACTGCACAGTGCTGCAATCAAAAACAGTGCTGTGACCTTGCGGTAACTCATACGGCACCCTATAAAGCGTCCTATATGCAACATTCTAGGGTGCCTTGGCGGACAGCGCACTTTAAAATGTGCCTTATGGGGCGCCTTATGTTAACACACTTTAAGAGTGCGTTTGCTAGTAGTGATAATTAAAATAAAAATAAAATGTCTCCTAAAGCAATCTTCCCCATAATAGGTAATGCCTCAGCCAGCCTTCTTCATTGGGCACTGAACCCTTGATTCCTGCATCATTGGTCAGTGTCTTAACCATTGCACTGTGGCTCTGTTCTTGTGCTTGCACATCAGCGCGCCACTTATGCTTCCTGTGCAGCTTTCTCATGCGCTAATGTGCGGGGCGCACATGAGCGCAGCGCACATTAGCGCATGATTAATCCCGGTTTTGCTTTTTTCTGACTGAAATGCCCACTCCTTATATGGCATCCGCACACTAGCGCGCCACGCACATTACCAGGGTTTTAGTAAACATACCCCTTAGAGGCCAATTCATGCAATACGTGCCTGACCCATCCAGGTGTTCAGAATCGAGACGGTCAGAAGTTGCACCCGATTCTGATCCTGTGGGGGCTAGAAGTCCCAGCGGGATCAGAATTGGGTGCAACCGGCTTGGACGTTCAGGCCTGGCCTGAACGTGCAGGCCGGGCACCGATTCTGGGCTCCTGGACATCTGACATACTACCCGGCTAACTTAGGCTCCTGCATGGAGCGGCAGTAGCCTGGCATCCCGTTGCCATGCCACTGCAGCTCCATGAAGGAGCCACGATCACTGGTCACCCACCAGACCCTTCTTTTCCCACAGCTTGACCCCCAATTGGGCCTTCCATGGCCATGGTCAAGCTACAGGGCCGTGACTGGAATTGGCCCTGTATGTCCAGGTATTGGCCCTGCCCCTGGCCTACCCACTCTCCTCCCCATCACCACCCCTGCCCTCCCCCATCCAGAGCTTGTTATACATCTCCTATGTACATGTGGGGAGCTTTGGGCAGGGAATATGGTCCCGAGCATTTAGTGGGGATGGACGTCCGAACCAACAGATAGTGTGGAAGCACCCCACCGAGGAAGGGAACATAGGCCCAGAGAAAAACCACAGAGAAGGACAAGTGGCCGCTGCCACAAAGTCCCCCTTCCCTGCCGATCCAGTGCCCTCCCTGATCACTCCCCTTCAATCCATTCCCCCACTTACAACTATACTTCCAATTAAGTTCCCCCCTTCAGAACCACCCTTCCATCATACAGGATCCCAAAATGGGCACCATCCTCAAGACTCCTCCCAACCCTTCCTCCCCAAATAGGCCCCCTCCCCCCAAGCATCCTCTTCAGCCCTTTCCTTCACTCCCTGCCTCCCCTGGGTCCTACCCAGAGTTCCCTGGTGGTACAAGTGGTGTATGGTGCAGGAGTCACCCCCCTCCACTCCTACCACAACTCCGGCAACTTTCAAAAATGGTGCAAGTCTCAAGAGTACTGAACCCTAGTTGGGGGTCAGTCATATCCATTCGCATATTCCTCAGGCATGTCTAGTCTGTTTCAGAGTTTAATGTCATCTGCAAAAAGGCAGCATTTACCCACTAACTTCTCCATCTCACTCACAAAGATATTGAACAGAATCAACCCTAGGACATATCTCTGAAACTCTTCAAAACTGCTTTTCTTTCTCAGAGTTAAATCCATTATCTCTCATCCTCTGTACTCTATTAGCCAGTTTCCATCTCAGTCCAATCCCTTGCGACTCAACCCCAGGCTGCTCTCTTTATTTATCCACCTCCCACATGGGACAGTTTCAAACGTTTTGCTGAAATCTGTCCTCCTCATTATTACTATTCAGGTGCTAGTGTAACAGCAAAGAGGAAAACAGAAAGAAGTACCTAGTTTTGTATGGGTCCCAGCCATTTTGGTGCATGGGGAGGCCAGGGGAGCAAGTTTACTGGTTCTCCAGGTCTGCCACGACACCGGAAATATCATTAGGGGGTATGGCCTCTGTGATCGCGGGCCACTGCCACGATTGCAATGATGTCACTTAGTTCCCTAAAAATGTCTCCATAGGCGTCGGGCAGTCATGGGGAGGTAAGCCTGAGGAGCCTGACCGGGAGGCTCTGCTTCAGAGTCTGGCCACAATAAAATTAAAAGTTTTCTGGAGCTGGTCCAAACCCAGACGTGCCCGCACATTCGCGATTGCACTCTAGGTAGGGGAGTAGGGCCAGGAAATGAACAAGGGAACCTAGAGGAATAAAAAACATTTAAATAAATGAAAGTCAAAGTAAACGAAAACTGCAAAATGACCCAAATCGGGTTGGGGTAGGCTATTTTAAAACCCCAGAGGGCAAAATTAAGGGAAAAAAGACTATAATGGAAAAAGTAAAAATGGAGTGGACAACACTAAAAAAAAATATATATATATATATATATATATATATGTGTGTGTTTGTAAGTGTGTGTGCTGGATTATGTGTCCATGTGCAGGCAATCAGCTGAAACTGTAGGTCACATGGAAAGAGCACAGGAGGCCAAAAGCATGATGTAATTTAAATAAATAATGCAGATATTATGCAAACTTTAAAGGAAATAATTTATTCAATTTCTTTAATGTGTGCACGTGTCTATTAGGGGTTTAAAACACTAACAGAGTGCTGTGTGAAGTGGAATAAAGCTAGAAACAAGGAACTATTTTCAAACAAATCTAGGTGGAAGAATACTTTAACAGAGCAAATGTAATACTGGTGCAGGAACTTTAGTTAGAGGATGGGGAAGAAGATTCTTATGAAGTAAGGTGTGCCAAAGGGTATCAGTATGGAAGAGTTAAGAAATAATTTGATTGGAATCAGAATTGTAAGTAATTGAGAATTATTTACAAGAGAAGTATGTAAGAAGGAGTGAAAGCTGAAGAGAACATTTAAGTTAAATGTGGAAAGTCTTTCCTTAGTAACTGGAAGCTGAAGAAGCTCTGTAACTCATTTAAGCAATTTTAACATCAAGCTGAATGAGAATTTGAATTGATTTATTGAAGCATGGGAGGTAGTTTCTTTTATTGATTTTTAAAGATAGGCAGTAGGTATCCTGACTTCAGCTGGATATCGCTGAAGCAGAGAGGATTCTAAGGTGCCTAACATCCAAGAAAGCAGCAAGACCGGGAAAAGAAAATTGAGATAAGTGACTGACGCACCATAGTGACTACTTTTTGAAACACACTACTGCACTAGTGTAATTTTTTTGAAACACCATACCTGAAGGGTAATTCCCATTCACCTGCAAGGGTATATATAAAAGACAGTTTAGAACTTGTCTCTTACTACAGAGTAAAGAAATTTCAAGTTTTAAATGGGTTAATTAATATTTGCCTGTTGTTGAAAGGAAGAATAGAAACATATTAATATTTGTTGATAGAATATAGTTGATTATATTAGCTTATAGTATAATGTACTAATGTGTTGGTGAGTTATATAAAGATTGTTATTGTTATTTATAAAAATTGAATTTACACTATTTTTTAAATTAAAATTAGAAAATTTTGCAAAGGTTAAGCTTATTTAAGTGGTTTCTTATGAGAGAGTTCTCATTCCTTGGTAAGCTCTAATTTGAATTTGAGATTCAAGAAGTTGTTAAAAAATATTTTCTCTTTAAGCTGGGAGTTTCCATTGTTGACCTTACCTGAGGTAACTCAACCACTCGTGATACTTATAACTTCAAGGTAACATAGGGTAACTATAAGTTCTCTGGAGCCCTTCTCTGGGGCCCTTCTCCTAGCTGAGGACACTGTTCCCTTTGGTCTCATAGGATGCTATCAGTGTTAAAGCTAACTCTTCCATCATCTGTTGTTCTTCATTCTTGTGGAACCTTTACTCCCTCCAAAGCTTGATTGAACAGATCCATCAAAAGGCCCGTCAAATCTTCTTTGAATTTCCTTAATGTCCTACGACCTATTACATCTGGTCCCAGAGCTTTGCCCACATTCAGTTTTGTTTGTTCTCCAATACTACATGCACCCTTTCCACCTATCTGAGGTCCTTTTCCAACCCCGTCCTTCAGAGGACACAAACAAAAGAATACGTAGGAGGCATTTTCTGCAGCAGTAGCCAGTGCTGCTAAAGTGGCTGGCCATTAGTGCTTTAAAATAAATCTGGATATTCAGTGCCAGTCCATATCGCATGACCAGCATTGAACATCTGGTTTAACCAGATTATTCGTTTTGCAATCTCATTAGCGGTGATATTCAGACACTATGGGCCCGATTCTGAAGAGACAACTTGCAGGATTGCATGTCCCGCCAGGATGTGCAGGCCCGCAAGCCATCTTGACTGTATTCCTCCTCTGACTCTCCCCGCACGGCCAGAGCAGCAATACGGAGAGAGCCGGCAGGGGGTGGGAGGGGGCGGAGTGAGGGCAGAGCAGGTACAGGCAGAGGCTGCAGGATGTACAGGGCTGATTCAGGTCATGGGGAACGTGCTGCTTATTCCACCTCAAAGGTGGAATAAGCAGCTTTGCCCGGACGATTGGGGCCAGATCCCCTCCAGAGTCTGGGGCCGGGGGCAGCTAGGTCCACACCTCGCAATCCTGGTCCTGGCTGCCCAGCCTTGGTTTGGACTGTGGGGAAATAGAGGGTCAGTGCTGCATGAGTCAGGGGGGCCTGTGGAGAGGATGTCCCCATGGATATGCTGTGGCATGCCGGGCCCAATCCTGCACCCACGGGAGCATCTGGTTCCTGCAGTGCAGAATCAGGTCCAAATGGGCCTGTCCTGCTCGGGGCTGTCCAGACCACCCAGACATGTACCTTAGGAAATCAGGCTACATGAGGGGCATTCTGACCCGTGAATAGCAGGGTTGGATTTTCGGATTGGCTCCAACGCTCCCCAGATGTACAGAGGGTTTGTGCAGGTAGCACTGGATGGGGACGGGAGGGGGTGATGCAGAGGTGAAGCGAGGGTGGTGTGGGGTAGAGGCCAGCAGCTGGGACGTACAGAGGCAATTCCAACCATGCCTCTGTACATCCCCACCATCGACTTGGATGCCCAGCTTATTCCACCCCGAGGGTGGAATAAGTGCCAGGCTCTGAGCTGATTGAGGGATGGATGCCCCCCTGCACCATTTCACCACCATGGGAGGGCTCCCACTGCCCGATCGCAGCCTTGGGGGCCTCCTTCAAGGGTCAGATGGTGGGGAAACAGAGCCGCACTGCATCCAGACCATTGGTTGCTCTGGCTGGACGTGCCAGTGCCATAGCGATGGGATACCACTGCACTGGTACACCAGCTGGCATGTTGGGAGGGCGGCCCAACACATCTTGGGATGTCTTCTCCAGATGAATCGCGTGCAGGCTGGGCTGCTATGTGCCCTGATTCAGCAACCACAGGAACGTATTGCTCCCGTTGTTGCGGAATTGGGTACAAAGCGGCCACGTCCATTATTTGGTCATCTGGATGGCCCAGCGATGCACATCTCAGAATCAGCCTCTAACTGGATTGCAAAAGCACCTAAACTTCACTCAGCTTTTCACCTTTTCTAACTTTAGGTGGTTAACTGGTTATCAGCTGAATATTGCCATTAACTGGCTGGGCCAAGGTGCTGCTCCTGCTTTGGTCCCAGAATGCCTTGTCACTAACCAGATAGTGATGGGGCATTTAAACCACTTAGGGGGGATGTTCGGCGGCACAAAATGGGTTAGTGCCATTGAATATCCTACTCTGCAAACCACATTAATCCCTTTGAATTTGCCCACCAATTTGTTTAGTATCACTTATGTACCTGGAAAAGTTTTGTCACCTTGCTTTACTGGCTCATATAGCTGGGATTCAGGGTCAGGGTCTTCACAGTGCCAATATTCCTTATGATATACTCTCAAAAATGCAATTTATGCTTGCAAGTTCTGAGCAGGCAAGGCCAGAGGGATTTTTCCTGGATGATGCAGGAGACCATGTAGTAAAGAAAGGGCTAGACTGGAGTCCTTCCAGACCTGTGGTGCTCATTCAAACAGTCACACCACACCAGCTGACGCAGAAGTCCAACTTCACTTGGGAACCCTGATTTGCAGGAGTGATTGAGTGGACAATTGTGCTTATCTTTCTGGTGTTTAAAACCACCTCTAAAAAAGACTTTTTTCATGCACCTTCTCAGTTGGCTCCTCTTGGGTGTCCATTTTGGAAAGTGCAGCACTTATATGGGAAAATGGCAGCATCTACAAGTGTAGGCTGTGAAATCAACACTAACATATGTACCGGCACTTGCACATTGAAAACCTGAGCGAGGCATGTGTTTCTTACTTCAATAGGTGCTCTTATTGTATGTGCCAGAGCTTACATGTGCATTTCCCAGTATGCTTAACTGTACTTTACAAAACAGAGGTGCTGGAATGCCGTTAGACTGCCAAGTTCCATCCCTTGGCCAGCCAAACTCAGTGAGACTGCGATCGCTGGCCTTCCCCTCCTGTCTGCCTGTGGGGACCTGATCTGTTATGGGCAGACAGGAGGGCCATGATCACCATCCAGCACGCAGTGGGCTGCCTACAGGAATCCCATCCCCCACTTCCAGAAGAGCCCCGTAATCATGGGAAAGACTCCTCCTGTCTGTCCTCGAGAGATCAGGTTCCCACAGGCAGACAGGAGGGGAAGGCTGGCGATTGTGGCAGTGAGGCTTTTGTGGGGCCAGGGTCACTGTGGCCGCACCCCTTTCCAATGCCTCCGTTAGAAAAGGCTCAATGTTCAGAGAGTCTTAATAAGTAGTTGGAGAACTGTAAATGATCTGACCCAGATGTCTCGATTTCTACCTAGTTGACCTGTGCAAAACAGGGCTTCACACATGCACTACTGGAAATTATTTTCATGTGTCTTGCTTTTACTGAATAATGAATACGATGTAGGGGGTTGGGATATGAGTGGAGGATTTTTGTTGGTTTTTTTAATAGAAAATGTGTAATGGAGAGAATCAGTAAATGCTGGTTTGCTGGGTATAATGTGTATATAAGTGGCAAATTAAATGATACTCTATAGGGCTGTGCATGAAGATTTATTTCATTTTGTTTCACTTATTTGTGCGCCTCCCTATTGAGGTTGCCAGAGTAGAATGGATTAAACTGTTTTGCTATGGTACTATCCTCCAGGACTGATCATGCTCCATATTTTTTTCAATGAATAACAGAGCACTGGTTTGGTCAATCCTGCTTAAAAGCTAAGGTTCTTAGAATAATTCTTTTTAAGTGCCGTCTAGTCAAAACTGATTCCTGGCAACCCAGCAGCCCACAGATTTTCTTGGCGAGGCATGACCCAAAGTAGATTATCAGGCCTTTTCTTCTGAGGCAATGGAGGGTAAAGTGACTTGCCCAATGTCAGAAGGAGTGTTAGTAGGAATCAAACTCAGATCACTTGGGTACTAGGCTACCCCCCCCCCCCCCCACTGTACTCAGAAGATAAATACAGTATGTCAAAATTTCCTTGAAAATATGACCTTACTTATGGGGTAATGTTTTTGTTTTTTTTGACCCCCACTGGTTTTGTTTCTATTGTTTTGTTTTGTTTTTCCATTTTTCTTTTTGTTATTTATTTTTGGCCCCCTTATTGTGGTCTATTTGTAATAGATAATTCGATTGGAGATTACTTTTTTCCTTTGTATATTGCTCTACTTCAATCATTCAATGTTAGCTTAAATGCAATAGATATTAAGTACAATAAAGAGAAAATTAAAATAAAGGATAAAATATCTCTCTTCATTGGCTTTATTGGTTGTGTTTGGTCATTCTTCTAAGTTCCATTCTTACCCACTAATTTTCTGTACTTCTCATTATACTACCCATGTATCCTCTTCCTCTGGCCCCTTCTCCACCCCGGAACGCCCCTAACACACCCCAATGCTATGTGGATAGCATCTGGGTACATTAGAGACTTAGCTGGGATTTTCGAAGGGCACTACCCTTTTAGGTTCCCATTTGAAAATCCTGGATAAGGCCTTTACACGAGTAACTAAGGAAGTTAACCATGTAAAGGCCTTAGAATATCGGGCCCCCTCTTTCCAACTCTTCATTTATTCGTTCTTTACAGGATTATGATTTTAGCATTTACATAATGTCCTAAACCAGAGCACTTTAAAACAAATAACATATATGTGGACTTGAGCTGCAGCAGCAAAGTAACACAATGAATTGTTAAGTAGTTGCAGTCTGGCGGTTTCTTCAGGTGGAAACTGACAGATTTCACAAACCTTGTCTTACTCTCCCTCTACTATAAGGCAAGTAGAGTGCAAGAGGAAAATAAAGTAAAGTGAATAAGTCACTATCAAGGTGATGTTACAGATATTAAATTGTAGCTAGGTAATGGTTTGTTAAGTGCCGTTGAGTCGATGTCGACTCATGGCAACCCTCTGGAAAGTTGACTTAAATGGTGTTCAGTCGTCAGTCAGACGACTCATTGTTGATAGAGTGGCACCCATAGCTGCTGTTATTGCATTGATACATCTCATCGCCAGCCTTCCTCTTTTGCGTTGACCTTCTACCTTGCTAAGCATTATGTTTTTCTCTAATGATCTCTCTCTTCACATGATGTGTCCAAAGTATGAAAATATAAGTTTTGTCATCTGAGCTTCTAAGGAAAGCTTAGGTTTGATCTCTAGTACTGACTGGTTTGTTCTTCAGGCAGTCCATTAAATACACAGTATTCGTCGCCAGCACCATAATTGAAAGGCATCAATTTTCTTCCTGTCTATCGTTTTCACTGTCCAATTTTCGCATCCATATGTTATTGAAAATACCATGGCTTGGACAAGTCAAATCTTTGTATGGAGAGAGACATCTCTGCTTTTAAGAATCTTGTCTATGTCCTTCATAGCCATTCTGTCAAGAGCAATGCATTGTCGGATTTCTTGGCTGCTTGTCATTTCTTTATTGATAGTTTATTTTATTTTTTATTTATCTAGCAGCATTTTTATACCACTATATCTACAAGCCACAGCGATTTACATGGAGCAACAAACAAAACGTTTTACATAGAATATTTGTTAAAGGTTAAGTTAATTGAACACATTATAGCTATTTACATCATACTTAACCGACTGTGGCACGTGCATATGAAGAGTTATGTTGGTGCTATGGAGGTTTCCGGCGTGGATCTTGAATGATGGAGGGGTAGTTCAGAGTCTGTGCTGAAGTATTCCAAGAAGAGGGTGGTTTTTAACTTACGCCGGAATTTGGTGAGGTCTGTGAGGGCCCGTATTTCTGGGGTGAGGGCATTCCAGATGAGTGGGACATAAAATGAGAAGGCTGTGTTGGAGGTTGTGTTGTTGGATTGGGTAAAAGTAGCTGGAACCAAGAGGAGGTTGGTGTTGGTGGAACGTGTTGATCTCTTGTGGAGTGGTTGTTGAAAAAGGGGACAGAGGATGTTTGCAGCGAGTTTGTGGGTGATCTTGAATATGGTTAGAGCTACTTTGTACTTGATTCTCACTTGGATGGGGAGCCAGTGTAGGGCTTTTAGCATGGGAGTAGTGTGCTCTTGTGGGCCCATGCCAGTGATTATTCTGGCTGTGGAGTTTTGGGCCAGTTGTAAGGGTAATAATGTGGCTTTAGGGAGGCCCTGATAAATGATGTTTGCATAGTCCAGGATAGGAGTAATGAGGGCTTGGCATACATTCCTGAAATTGTTGGGGTCCAGAAGTAAACGGAGGTGTCATTAGAGTTCTCATTTTAAAGTATGCTGTCTTGGTAATTTGTTTAATATGGTGTTGGAAGTTGAGGTGATAGTCCAGTTTGATACCTAGGTATTTTATAAATTGCTTGATCTGTAGGGTGAGGTTGGCCATCTTGATGGTAGATGGTGGGGTAAAGGATGGATGTTTAGAGATGATGAGGATTTCTGTTTTGCTGGGGTTGATATGCATGTTGTGGTCTTTTAGCCATTGAATGGATTCTTCTAGGCAATTGCTGATTGTGGAATAGTCTGGGTTGGTGGTGGAGACTGGAGTTATATATTAGGATGTCATCTGAGTACTGATGATACTGGGTATTATGTTGTTTTATGAGTGGGCATAAGGGTTGAATGAAAATGGTAAATAGCAGTGAAGATAAGGCTGAGCCTTGAGGTAAGTCTTGTAGCAGCTGGAAGGGTTTGGAAGTGTCAGATCCAATTTGTACTTGTTGTGATCGGTTGGAGAGATATGATGTGAACCACTGCAGAGCTGTATCTGTGATCCTGATTGAGTGTAGGCAGGAACATAGTTGGGCATGGGTGACTGAGTCAAAAGCTGCTGAGATGTCAAGAAAGATGAGAATGAATCCTTGATATACTTTCTGTGTACCTTTAATTAAGTTGTCAAGGAGGGAGGTCAGAAGGGTTTCAGTGCTGTGGTGTGGTCTGAAACTATGTTGGTGTTTGTTGAGTGATGTGTGGGTGTCTATGAAATCTTGTAGCTGAAGCTGCACTACTTTTTCTATTATTTTGGCCAGGGATGGGATGCTTGATATAGGTCTGTATGAGGCTGGAGCTGAGGGGTCCGCTGAGTGATTCTTGAGCAGGGGTCTGATTGAGGCATGCTTGAGGGGAGTTGATAAATGGCTGAGCATCAGAGATGCATTGACTAGGTGCATAATGCTTGGAGCGAGTTCATGTTTTGTCATCTTGATCCAGGTGATGGGGCATGGGTCGAATGATGAGGTGGTACAGTTAAGCTTTGTTATGTTGTTGATTATCTCTGGTTGATAACTGCCTGAAAGATGACCAGGTTTTGTTGTCTGGAGGGGTAAAGTAAGTGAGAGGCAGGTGGTGCAGCAGGTTGATCAGTTGTCTGGTTTGAAGGAATTGTGCCAAGTTGATCCAAGTAGCTTAAAGTTGTCAACTGTTTACATTTCTTCTCCATCAATGATGAACTTATTGATTTTGCCAGTTATCAGGATCTTTGTCTTCTTTACATTAAGATGCAGACCCATTTTAAGACTATGCTCCTTGATCTTGAGAAGCAAATGTTTCAGATTGTCTTTACTTTCAGACAGTAATGTGGTATCATCAGCATAGCGAAGGCTGTTGATGAGTCTTCCACTAATTTTCATACCTCAACTGTCTTCAGTACTGCTTCTCTGATGATTTCTTCTGAATATAAATTAAAAAGGTAGGGGGAGAGAATGCAGTCTTGTCATAACCTTTGCTGATTTTAAACCATTCTGTTTCTCCTAGTTCCATTTAAACTGGTGCTTCTTGATTAATGTAAAGGTTGTGCAAGAGAACTATCAGGTGTTCTGGTATACCCATGCTTCTTAATGTGGCCCAGAGTTTCTCATGATTTACACAGTCAAAGGTTTTGCTGTAGTCAATAAAACACATGGATATCCTTTTGGTATTCTTTTGCCTTTTCAAGGATTCATCTCAAATCCGTGATGATGTCTCTCGTTCCTCACCCATTCCTGAATCCTGCTTGTACTTCAGGCAATTCTTGTTCCAGGTATGGTTGTAGTCTCTGCTGAATAATATTGAGTAGAATTTTGCAGGCATGTGGGATTAGAGTAATTGTGCGATGATTTCCACAGTCAGTCAGATCACCTTTCTTCAATACTGGTATATACACAGATCTTTTCCAGTCAGTTGCCATGAATTTTAGGAGGCAGTGTACTATTGTGGATCAGGAACTGGTTAAAAGATAGAAAAAAACGCCGTTGCCAGGGCCCAGGATCAGCAGCGCGTTTGACGGGGGTGAGAGCAGGAGCTCCCCCCTTCCTACCAGAGCCCGCCTTCCGTCATCGGGGCCCAACGGCTTAAAAAACGCCATTGCCAGGGCCCAGGATCAGCAGCGCGTTTGACGGGGGTGAGAGCAGGAGCTCCCCCCTTCCTCCCAGAGCCCGCCTTCCGTCATCGGGGCCCAACGGCTTAAAAACCGCCGTTGCCAGGGCCCAGGATCAGCAGCGCGTTTGACGGGGGTGAGAGCAGGAGCTCCCCCCTTCCTCCCAGAGCCCGCCTTCCGTCATCGGGGCCCAACGGCTTAAAAACCGCCGTGCCAGGGCAGGCCCGCGCCTGAGGGCCTCGCCAGAGGGCCCTTTGGCGTGGCCCTTAGGCGTTGGTCCGTGGCATCTGTATCTGGAGTCCTTGATGATGTATTGATGCCCTACCTATGTATCAGGGTAACGTGTTGTGCCATGTCCTTCTCTTCCTCTTATCTGTTGGACTGTCTCTGTCCTCTACTCTGTCCTATCTTATAAATGATGTAATATTGTAAACCGCTCTATGCCTTTGGGTCTGAGCGGTATATCAAATTCAATAAACATAAACATAAACATAAAGCAGAGGGTAGGGCTAAATGGCCAGTTTTCCCAATGGAGAAAGGTGAATAGTGGTGTACCCCAGGGATCTGTGCTGGATCCACTGCTTTTTGACATATTCATAAATGACCTGGAAAAGGGAATAACGAGTGAGGTTATCAAATTTGCAGATGACACAAAACTATTTAAAGCTGTTAAAACCCAAGAGGATTGTGGAAAATTGCAAGAGGATCTTGATAAATTGGAAGACTGGGCATCCAAATGGCAGATGAAATTTAATGTGGACAAGTGCAAAGTTATGTACCTAGGGAAGAACAACCCAAACTATGGTTACACAATGCAAGGTTCCACATTAGGAACCACCACCCAGGAAAAAGATTTAGGTGTCATTGTGGATAACATGTTAAAAGACTCCGCCCAGTTTGCAGTGGCAGCCAAGAGAGCAAATAGAATGCTAGGTATCATAACCTGGCTTCTCATACCGGTCACAGCCAGCCAGTCTGAAAGGCCGGAGCTGCCCAAGACACAGATAAGACTAAGCTTTCTATCTCTGCTGGGTTTTTTATTGCAAATATAGAATATTAGCGGTGGGTTAAACCTTAGGTATTTGGAAAATTGCTAATCGCTGGTCCTACATTACATTTGGGGATAGTCAAACTGCTTGATTTCCTTGTGTAGCCTTAACAGTTTTCTGAGTGTGCCCTCAGTTCAGGTATAAGCCTACTGGGGCAGGGACACTTGGGTTCCCGCTCACCCTACCCCTCACCCCACCCACCCCTGGAGCTGCATTGCCTATATAGTAGCCAAAAGCTTGGGAAATGCCCACATTCTCTCAACCAGCATGTCTTGTATTCAGTGCAATACCTGTGGTACTTTCATTACAAGAAGAATCATTTGGCGCCTAAGAGCATGTCCTATGTGCCGAAGGTCATCGGCCATGCATAACGAATTGACTCTACTAAGAGAAGACCTAGCTGCCATGCTTAAAGAATTGTCTCTACTGAGGGAAGAACTGGCTGCAATGAAGTGCACCTCTTCTAGGATACAGACTGAACAAAGTCCACCACTGCTCCCACAAAGAGTCAAACACACCAGGAACAAATGGATCACAGTGGGTTCAGGTAGACTGCGATCTGTGACACAGAGACATCCTATACACCAAGAGATATCCCTGCATAATGAACTCTCTGCCTTGGTTAATAAGGATGCCCAATCCAAAGAAACTGAACGACCCTTAGAGGAGTCAGTCAATGCCCAATCTCCTGCTAAAGCACCAAATATGAAGAAAAACTCATCAAACAGAAAACTACTACTACTTGGAGATTCCATCATCAGAGACACCAACTTGGGAACACAGTTCAAAGGAGAGAAGATAGTCAAATGCCTCTCAGGCTCCTCAGCCGGCAGGAATACTAACCAAATTATTTTTGTACTTAGCGCAGAAAGCAAACACTCCAAACTTGATGTTGTCATCCACTTGGGTACAAATGACCTGGCTAGAAATAGTGCCTCTACAGTCCAAAAGGACTTCCAATTTCTGGGAGAAAAACTCAAGCCCATTGTTAACACTGTAGCATTCTCAGAAGTTCTACCTGTTCTAGGCAATGGGGCAAAAAGGCTAAATCGCATTAACAGCTTTAATACATGGCTCCAGACCTGGTGCAAATGAGAAGAATTCAGATTTTTTGGCGACTGGGAAAACACATGGACCAACAAGAAACTATACTGTGCTGATGGACTACACCTCTATGTCACAGGGAAAAGAATCCTACATGTAAAATTCAGGCAGTATGTCGATTTGCATTTAAACTAGAAGAAGGGGGCGACGGAAGGGGAAGGTCAAGTTCTGAACGTCACCCCCTAAAAAAGCAGAATAGCAGAAACAACCACACTTTTAAACAACACATCAAAAGCAACTTTGAAGAAGTGGGTAGAATAAAATCAATGCAAAATACACACAAGTCAGTTAAATGCTGGAAAGCAATGAGCACAAATGCTCATAGCTTAGCCAACAAACTTCCGGACCTGGAAGCCCTAATGGTAGAAAAGGACTTGGACATTGTGGCCATTATAGAAACATGGTTTAACGAATCGCATGATTGGGATATAGCCATACCTGGCTATAATCTATTCAGAAGAGACAGAGAAAATGGAAAAGGAGGAGTAGTAGCCTTGTATGTCAAAACCAATATTAAAGCTACTGAAATGCAGGGTGCATGGGGAAAAGAAGAAGCGCTCTGGATAGTGTTGGAAAGAGGAGATGGCACTGTCATCCATACTGCTGTAGTCTACAGACCTCCGACTCAAATTGAAGAGAGAGAGAACGAATTAATTATAGATATTGCCAAGATAGCAACAAAGGGGGAAGCAATCTTATTGGGTGACTTTAATCTACCCGATGTGGATTGGATTACTCCTTCTGCAAATCTGGAAAGAAGCAAAGAAATTGTGGACGCTATCCAAGATGCGTTACTTAGACAAATGGTGATAGAACCAACCAGGGAAAGCTCAACGCTGGATTTGGTGCTCACCAACAGTGATAGCGTGTCAAATGTCTGGGTGAGTGCCCCTGTGAGCAACAGTGATCATCACACGGTGTGGTTTGAGATAAAAACCAAGGTGCAGTCCAATCATAGCAAGCTCAAAGTCCTAAACTTCAAAAACACTGACTTCAATAAAATGGCCAAGTACCTAAAGGAGCAGCTTACAGGGTGGAAGGGGATAAGGGAAGTGGAATTGCAATGGGCTAAACTAAAAGAGGCAATAAAAGGGGCAACAGATAAATATGTAAGAAAAGTAAATAAAAATAAGAGGAGAAGGAAACCTATTTGGTTTTAATAAGAGCAAAAAACACAGCTTTTGCAAAATTCAAAAGCTTACAAACAGAAGAACACAGAAATGATTACAGGACCAAAGTCAAGGAGACAAAAAGAGAAATAAGGATAGCAAAATCAAAGGCAGAAGAAAAGATGGCTAAAGATGTTAAGTGTGGCAACAAAACTTTCTTCAGGTATATTTGGGAAAGGAAGATCATAGGTAGAATTGCAGGGCTCAGAAGTGCTGGGAACTGACTCGTGGAAAATGACATTGATAAAGTGAAATTGCTAAACAAATACTTCTGCTCTGTTTTTACTAAAGAAAATAGTGGAGAAGGACCACCTGTGACTCCCAAATATAAAAATGGGAATGAGGTAGATACCACACCATTCGAAGAGGATGAGGTGTTAGAACAACTTGCAAAACTGAAAGTGGACAAGGCCATGGGACCGAATGAGATACATCCCAGGATACTGAAAGAGCTCAGAGAGGTTCTTGCAGGGCCGTTAAAGGATGTTTTCAACAGATCCTTGGAAACAGGAGAGGTTCCTCAGGACTAGAGAATGGCTGACGTCGTACCTTTACACAAAAGTGGTGACAGGGAAGAAGTGTCAAACTACAGGCCCATGAGCCTTACCTCGGTGGTGGGAAAGGTAGTGGAGATGCTCCTGAAAGAGCGAATAGTGAACTTTCTCAAAACCAGAGGGTTATAGGATCCGAGGCAACATGGTTTTACCGAGGGACGATCTTGCCAGACAAATCTGATTGAGTTCTTTGACTGGGTGACCAGAGAACTGGATCAAGGACACGCGATGGATGTCATCTACCTGAATTTCAGCAAAGCCTTTGATACTGTCCCTCATAGGAGGCTTATCAATAAACTCAGTAGTTTGGGGATGGGTCCCAAGGTGGTAAACTGGATCAGAAATTGGTTGACTGACAGACGACAGAAGGTGATGGTAAATGGAGCTCACTCGGATGAAAGGAAGGTGATTAGAGGGGTGCCGCAGGGTTCGGTCCTGGGCCCGGCACTGTTCAATGTATTTGTGAGTGATATTGCTGAAGGACTGAATGGAAAAGTCTGTCTTTTTGAAGATGACACGAAAATTTGCAACAGAGTGGACTCCCCTGAGGGAGTGCTGAACATGAGGAGGGATCTGCAAAAGCTGGAGGAATGGTCAGATGCTTGGCAATTGAGATTTAATGCGAAGAAGTGCAGTGTCATGCACTTGGGTAGCAGAAATCCAAAGGAAATGTACACGATAGGGGGCAAGGGGTTGGTGTGCACAGAGCAGGAGAAAGACCTCGGTGTGATTATTTCTATAGATCTCAAGGTGGCAAAACAGTGCGACAAGGCGGTGGCAAAAGCCAGAAGGATGTTGGGCTGCATTCGAAAAGGAATTACCAGCAGAAAGGAAGGGGTACTAGTGCCACTGTATAAGTCTCTGGTGAGGCCTCACTTGGAATACTGTGTTCAGTTTTGGAGACCATATCTTTCAAAGGCTGTACAAAGAATGGAAGCTGTTCAGAGGAAGGCGACTAAAATGATTTGGAGCCTGCGTCAGAAGCCTTATGAGGAGAGACTTGAAGACCTAAATATGTACACTTTGGAGGAGAGGAGGGATAGGGGAGATATGATTCAGACCTTTAAATACTTAAAGAGGAATAATGAACAAACAAACCTCTCCCAGAGACGGGGAAGCTGTAAAACTAGAGGGCATGACATGAAGCTGCAAGGTGGTAAATTGAAAGGCAATGTCAGGAAATACTTTTTTACTGAAAGGGTGGTGAATGCTTGGAATGCCCTCCCAATGGAGGTGGTGGGGGCAAACACAGTGAAGGAATTCAATGTGGCCTGGGACAGACACAGTGGATCACTTTACAGCAACAAGATTAAATCAAAATAAACTGAACCATCTAATTTCTCAACAAATAGGGGTGTCCTACATGGAGCAATGGGGGGAGGAGTGGTGGGTTCACCCCTAAACAAACAAAGAAACAAAGATATGGGGAGGGGTGAACCTGCTCCTGGTGGGTGCACCACTAAGCAAAGACATGAGTAGGGGTGCACCTACTCCCTAAAAGACATGGGAAGGGGTGCACCTACTCCTGCCATATTGCTGGGCAGACTAGATGGACCACGCTGGTCTTTATCTGCCATCATTTACTATGTTACCATGTTACTATATAAGGAAAGGAATGGAAAATAAAACAAAGGATATTATAATGCCTCTATATCATTCCATGGTGAGACCGCACCTTGAATTTTGTGTGCAATTCTGGTCGCCGTATCTTAAAAAGGATATAGCGTTATTAGGAAAGGTTCAGAGAAGAGCCACCAAAATGGTAAAGGGGATGGAAGGATACTCCTATGAAGAAAGGCTAATAAGGTTAGGGCTCTTTAACCTGGAAAAGAGACGGCTGAGGGGAGATATGATAGCAGTCTATAAATTAATGAACGGAATGGAACGGGTAAACATAGATAGATTGTTTACGTTATCAGAATATAGAAAGACTAGGGGACATGCAGTGAAGCTACAGGGTAAACTATTTAAGACTAATAAAAGAAAATATTTTTTTACTCAACGTGTAATCAAATTCTGGAATTTGTTACCAGAGGATGTAGTAAAGGCTGTTAGTGTAGCTGGGTTTAAAAAAGGTTTGGACAAGTTCCTGGAGGTAAGGTCCATAAACCATTATTAAGAACGGACACAGGATATCAATGCTTGACCCAATACAAGCATTGTGGAACCTGTGTCCTTTGGGGAAACTGCTAGGTACGTATGACCTAGATTGGCCACTGTTGGAAACAGGATACTGGGCTTGATGGACCTTGGTCTGATCCAGTATGGCACATCTTATGTTCTTATGTATAGTCTTTCCATCTTTTCTTGATCTTCTCAGCATCATTCACCATGGATCCTTGAACATCTTGTAGCATTCCAATTTGAAGCTGGAATTTTTTCTTTAATTCTCGTAGCTTTAGGAAAGCCGATCTTGTTCTTCCTCTAATAGTTTCTGATTTTATTTCCTTGCATGTGTCATTGTAATACTTGTCTTGTCTTGCTACACGTTGGAAATCTTTATTGAGTTCTGTGATTGCCTCTTTTTCTCCTCTGGCTTTAGCTTCTCTGCATTTCTGGGCAATTTTTAGAGTTTCTTCAGTCATCCATTTTGGCAGTTTTTGCTTTTTCACCTTTTCCAGAGACTTCTCACTTTCTTCCAACACAACCTTCTTGATGTTATCCCATAATTCTTCTGGAACTTTGTCATTTGTATCTAAAGCAGCAAATCGATTTTTCAGGCAATCTTTAAATTACAGTGGTATATTCTCAAGATCATATTTTACTACATTAATGAGTGGCTTGCTCTTTCTCAATTTTAGCCTGAGTTTGCAAACTAGTCAGCTTCAGGTTTTGTCTTTGTTGATATTATAGAGCTTTTCCATCGCTGTCTACCACAGATGTAGTCAGTTTGATTTTTGTACAATTCATTGGGTGAAGTCCACATGTACTGTACAGTCAGTGTTTGTGTTGCTGGAAGAAGATGTTTGAGATGAATAGATCATTGGTTTTGCAGAATTCTATTAGTCTTTCTCCAGCATCATTTCTGTAACCAAATCCTTATTTTCCAAACATTTTGCCTTCTTTGTTGCCAACTTTTGCGTTCCAGTCACTCATGACTATCTGGATATCTTGTTTGCATGTTCTGTCAATTTCAGCTTGTACGTGTTCATTGAACTCATCAATATCTTCCTCTTCTGCAGCTGTTGTTGGGGAATATACCTGAATTGTAGTTGTATTGATGGGCATTCCTTGTAGACAAATAGAACTTAAATGTTCACTGACTACACTGTATTTCATTACAGTTTTTGCAAGTTTCTTCTTAATTATAAATGCAACACCATTGTTTCTTTATATATAGTAGACCATATGATCATCAGATGCAAAATGCCCAATGCCAGTCCATTTCAATTCGTTGACACCCAACAGATCAAGTTGTACATGTTTCATTTCATGCTTCCCTTGGTTCATGCTTCATACGTTTCATGTCCCAGTATGTAAGACATCTTTGCAAATTCTGACTTCATTTCATGCGTAGCTACATCAGCATTCAGACATCTCGAGGGCTTTGATGCAACCACATCATAAATGCTGCCTTTACTCTGAGAATACTTCAGCTCATCCCCAGTAGCTAGTTGAGTGCCTTCCAACCTGGAGGTCTCATCTTCCAACCCTATAGTGCAATTTGTTTTGTGATTATCCATTGGGTTTTGATGGCAAGATACAGAAGTAGATTTACCAAGCCTTTCTTCCATGCAGATAATTCTAGTGTTGTTGCAGTTGTCCCAGAAATGTGATCCTCCACTGTCAGCACCATCTCATCTGCAGCTGCCCAGATGGGTGGTTTGTCTTAGTCTGGCACCTCAGCTGAGACCTGTCTATCTTGGGAGACCCTGACAGTAGTTAAGCTACCGATAGCTTAGCTCTCAGCATCACTGATGCACATAAGCCCTCACAGCATGACAAGCTGCAAACCAAGTGAGGGCACAATGAATTACTTAGATATATAATGGTAGAAGAAATAAAAGGCCTCAAACCTATTGTGGGCAATAGATTTTACTGGACTAACTTGATAGACTTGTGTATAGCTTTCAAGAGCTATGTCTCCTCTGTCAGATCAATGCAACGTTTTGCCTGATTCCTATGATGGTCAGCAAATGACAG
Organism: Ichthyophis bannanicus; assembly: GCA_033557465.1. Taxonomy (NCBI): domain Eukaryota; kingdom Metazoa; phylum Chordata; class Amphibia; order Gymnophiona; family Ichthyophiidae; genus Ichthyophis; species Ichthyophis bannanicus. The sequence goes on from CM066036.1 coordinate 204,609,778, forward strand.
TCACCATGTCCCAGCAGCAAAACCATCATCCTATGACAGCGGTGATCTTTGACACCCTTGATTATGACCATCCCAAGGTTCTGCTTTAAAGAAGCAGGAACATGTTAGCACACCAACTGAGTGAGAGTATTGGGCCCTAATCTAGGAAAAGACAAGGACTGCTTGACTCTTTTCTGAGCAATGGACTTGTGAGAAACAGTATTACAACAGTTACTGACTGTGCAGTTAGCCTAGAGTATATGATCTGGAGGAATAGGAGAAGAGAAATAGCCTATAACAGATGTTACAAATGCAAGGATCTGGATGTTGATAAAACTGGCAGCAGATATAGAAAAGGTGACTTTGGCTTATTAGGGAGGAAGTAATGTTGCCCAAAAGCAAAGGAGATGATGTAGGGCGGATACAAACAGGGCTGACTCTACCATTGAGCGACTGTGTTTTTTACACAAGGCCCACTTTTCATCTCCTGTTTACTTATGCAAATAGGACCCCACAATCGGTCTCTGCTCATGGCCCCATATCCCACTGCATCCCCCTCAGGCTGGCCTTGGACACAAATGACGGAGAGGACAGGGGTACATTTATTGTCATCATTGATTATAATGTAAAAAAATTGGCATGGCCCTGATTTTACCCCATGGGTCTGAATTTTTGGGTATCCCTTGCTTCATATCTACTAGATTGAGGGATAGGATTTAATAGAATATGGAGTCTATACTGTACTGCGAATAGGTATTCACCCCCTCCCCTTCCAACCCTGGCAAAAGCCTTCCCATATGAACAAGGAGTTTGTACAGGGAGGCTTAGATGAGGTGGAAGGGGGCACTGCGGAGGCAGATTGAGGGTGGGCAGTTGGTGGTCCGAGATGCCAGACATACATGATCGATTCTGAAGTTGGCCCTGAACGTCTGGGGCCTCGGATCTAGATGGGGACCTATTACACCTCAGAAGTGGAATAAATCCCCCTGGATATCGGGGGATGGCAGGCCGGACAGCAGCAGAGAAGTGAGGAATGCAGGATGCTCCTTGCAGCCTGACCCTGGCCATGGAAGGCCAGATTGGGGGACAGGCTGTGGGGAAAGAAGATCATGGTCGACTGCCAGGGATTGCAGCTCTTGAACAACGGGACACCATGGCACAGCGACTCCATTTAGGACCCTGACTGAGATAGCCAGGCAGGGGTCTGTGTGTGCAGGCCAATCTGAATTGGGTCACGGCCTGCACGTACAAGCCTTAGACCCAGTTCTGAACCTGCGAGGCACATCTAGCCCCCGCGGGATCAGAATCAGGTCTACCTCTGTGCATCCCGATTCCGATCAGACACACAGGGGCCTGGATACACACATTAGAATGTGCCTTCATGGGGCATGTTTACTAAATCATATGAGGTTTAGTGCACAACAAGCTTGCCAAGCTAAAAGCATGGTGCCAGCTCTAAAATTCCTAGGCAAACAGGTTAACATGTGATTGGACAATGACAAGGTGGGTTGGGAGCAGAATGTGGGTATTGGCACATTGCAGTTAGCATGCGCATTATGGGCAAGCACTAGCCACAATTGTTGCCATTAGTATGGGTGCACTTAATGCCATCTCAATGGGTGACAGTAAGTTCTGCAGTACCATGCATTAACAACATGCCAATGGCAGGTGGACAGACATACACGTCCCATGAAGTTGGTGTGGGCCTCTGCGCCCGACTGCATGCTACTGACATGCTTTTTAGTAAACATTAGGGGAGTGTTGCCTAAAAAACATAGTTGAAAGTTACTAGAGATTTCAGACAAATAAAAAACTCAGATTTTTTTTTCTCACAGACAGAGGCTGGTCTTCCGCTTTTGAATTTTGGGTTAGAAAGTAGGCATCTTGAAGAACCATCACATCTCCATGGGGGCTGGCTGTAACCAGTATACAGGACCGTACCGAGACCTGTGCGAGCGGTGCGGCCGCACAGGGCACAAAGACTTAAGGGGCGCATTTCGGCTCTCTGCCGTTGCCTGCCGCCGTCACTTTAGCGGCGGCAGAGAGCCAAAATGCGCCCCTTAAGTCTTCTCACCGGATTAATTTCACAGTCACTTAACTGTGAGAAAATTAACAATGGAGGGATGAGGGGGGTGTTAGGAAGAAGCAGTGAAAAAGGTTAAAATGCTGACCTTGCCTCACAGCCTAAGTGCACTAGCCTCTTAGCAACCCAAACTCTCCTCCTGTCCAATATAACAATGCTACTCAAATACTGATTCTTACCATCTTAACAGGACAAATTCCCTATGCCCGACTCTATCTGTCCTTCAACACAGCAGCAAAGCTGCCTAGAACCTCCAGAACTCCATCTAACTTCATAATCCTCTACGGGCTGTCTTGCACAACACACTCAAAATCATGCTGGCTGGCTGTAGGTAGGTTAAAGTGTGAAGAATCTAGCCAGCATAATTTTAACCGCAATGGGACAGCAAGAAATAAGCAGCTCTTCTCTTACTAGGGGGAAGGGGTAGAGGAAGTGAGAGGTTTGGGGGCTGGAGAGGTTGAAGAGGTCTGGATGGTCTTACTGCAAAAAACTCAAGCTTGGATTGCGAAGGTAAGAGAGGTGAGTGATTGGATGGAGCAAGGTTGAAGTTGGACTTAATTACTCACCCTTCCTATTCTCAGTTCAAGGCAAGTTACAATCAGGTACAGTTGGCATTTCGCTGCCCCCAAAAGGCTTACAATCTAAGGAGCATGTTTACTAAAATATGGTAGGGAACGTGGGGTTAACATGCAGAATTCACATGTTAGTACCATGCCAGAGCCCAGCGGCAGTGGTAAACACAAGAAGTGTGGCCGCAGTATGTTACTATCGCCACACTAGCCACGGCATTACCGTGGTAGTAGCAAGCACATGGCCTAGCACATGTACACAGTGCATGCAGTCTCCACACACATCAGAAAATAGAATGCTGTAAGCGTGATATTGGATCATATGTGGACTTTGGATTCACTGTGGACAGTAAGAACTGTGCCCCTAAAACCCATACAGGAAGGTAGCAACTGACCAGTCCAGAATAGAGTGATGATCGGGAGTGGGCTTCACAGCCAGCACAGCTCAGAGCATAGGAGTGGCATGCAAATCAACAACAGCCTGACCACCAGCACAGCAAGGAGCGGGAAGGTAAGCGTCTCCCTGCTCCCCACTAGCACCAATCGACCCCATGCAGCAGCTCCTCCATAAGGAAGCACACTCAGGTGCCACTGCACAACAGCCCGACCACCGGCACAGCAAGGGGCAGGAAGATAAGCTCCTCCCTGCTCCCCACTAGCACCAATCAATCCCATGCAGCAGCTCCACCATAAGAAAGTGCACTCAGGTGCGCCCATGCCTGGCGGGACCATGCCAGAGGGCTCTTAGGCGTGGACCGCATCGGCCCAGTCCTAACCCTGCCGGAGATAACCAGTACTGCATTTTAGTCTCCTCCCTCCGCCTCAAAAGACTATCCTGAGAACTATCCCTTGTTCCCCACTGACCACAACAGCAGCCCATCGCAAGGCAGAGAGTCAACATAAGCATCCTCAGAGGGAAGGTAACAAGCCTCTTCTCCTCTCACCCACTCACACAAAGTCTATAATAATGTACTTTACGCGATGCACATGCTGTGATCCTCAACCCCCCCAGGAGCTTAAACTCTTAACCTCAGGCCCAATTATGCCCCACACACCCTCTTGGGCCTCTCCATCTTACTATTCTCCTGGAATTTATCATTCTCAATCAATAATCGCCATATCCCGATACTACACAGACCAAAGTCAACACCACTAAATGTATGGCACCCATCCAGAACATATCTCAACAGAAAACTTGGATGTCTCATCAAAATTATACCTAAATCTACCGCTACTCTGCCCCCTAGGCGCACCAAATTCCCACATCTCAATAACATCATCACCTGCGCCTTAAAAAATTTGTGCCCTGCCCGCAACAAAATATAGACCCTATCTCACTACATCACGGACAACAAGATTGATATTATATGCATTGCAGAAACCTGGTTCATAGAAAATAACAACATCTTAGAAACATAGAAACATGATGATCAATGTTTGATCGATTTCTTTGACAGGGTGACCAGGGAGTTGGACCGAGGGAGAGCTCTAAATGTGGTGTATTTAGATTTCAGTAAAGCCTTTGACACTGTTCCTCACAGGCGACTTATAAACAAACTGAGCACCCTAGGGATGGACCCTAAAGTTACTGCTTGGGTTAGAAATTGGTTGGGTGGGAGGTGACAAAGAGTACAAGTAAATGGAGCTCACTCTGAGGAGAAGGATGTTACCAGTGGTGTGCCCCAGGGATCTGTCCTTGGTCCGATTCTTTTTAACATCTTTGTTAGTGATATAGCGGAAGGGCTGTCGGGTAAGGTTTGCCTCTTTGCGGATGATACCAAAATCTGTAATAGAGTAGACACCCAGGAAGGTGTAGATAACATGAGGAGGGATCTAGCTAAGCTTGAAGAATGGTCTAGAATTTGGCAGCTGGGATTTAATGTTAAAAAATGTAAGGTCATGCATTTGGGCTGCAGCAATCCAAGGGAGCAATACAGTATAGGAGGTGAAGTACTTTTGTCCACTAAAGAAGAGCGGGACCTAGGCGTGGTTGTGTCTGATGATCTTAAAGTAGCTAAACAGGTAGAAAAGGCGACGGCAAAAGCTAGAAGGATGCTTGGGTGCATACGGAGAGGAATGGCTAGCAGAAAAAAGGAGGTGATAATACCTCTGTATAAGTCTTTGGTGCGACCTCATTTGGAGTATGGTGTGCAATTCTGGAGACCGCACCTTCAAAAGGATGTGAACAGGATGGAGTCGGTGCAGAGGGTTGCTAATAAAATGATTAATGGGCTTCATTATAAAGCATATGAGGACAGACTTAAGGATCTTAATATGTACACCTTAGAGGAAAGGCGGGGATAGAGGTGATATGATTGAGATGTTTAAATACCTCCATGGCATAAATGTTCAGGGAGAGAGCCTCTTTCAATTGAAAGCAAGTTCTGCTACGAGGGGACATGGGATGAGGGTGAAGGGAGATAGATTCAGGAGTGATATGCGGAAATATTTCTTTACGGAAAGAGTAGTGGATCCGTGGAATAGTCTCCCAGTGGAGGTGGTAGAGATGAGGACAGTAACTGAATTCAAAAAAGCATGGGACCAACACAGAGGATCTTGTTGAACTAATTCAACACCACCTCACATAGCATCCGCAACGGCCCCCGAACCTCTAACAGAGGAGGAGGAATCTGCATACTTACAAACAAGAACCTTAACTTTAACACCATAGACTCAGTTTCAACACACAGTATTGACATCCTCATAATTGAAAATAACTACCTCACCTGCCTACCTATAGAGCCCCTCATAGCAAAGCAGAAGAACTAGCCACACTACTTGAAGCAACCTGTTCACACTCCTCCATGCAAAAAGACTTTGGTCTCCTGGGGATCTGAATATTCCCTCTGCCTCCAACAGCCAAACCTCTGCATTTATGGACACAATGAATGACTGCACTTCACTCAAACTGTATCGGCTCCAACCCACTCAAGGCGAGACATCCTCGACCTGATTTTCTTCCCCAACAGCCTTCTTAATACAGCAGGAAATACTCCACTCACAATAATACCAGTCCCCTGGTCCAACCATAATCTCATATCCTTCAGCTTACTATACAACCCATCACAACACGTTACCCCCTCAGCTCAGAGATTGCTCGCATTTGATGAAAAAAACTTTCTCCAAAAAAATCTTCTACTCCTAGCAAGCATACCAGCACAGACCAACCTTGAGAAGAATATAAGAACATAAGAAATGCCATAATGGGTCAGACCAAGGTCCATCAAGCCCAGTATCCTGTTTCCAATAGTAGCCAATCCAGGTCACAAATACCTAGCAGTTTCCCAAAAAGAGACACAGGTTCTATAATGCTTGTATTGGGGCAAACAGTGGATTACCTGGGTCCTCTTTAATAATGGTTTATGAAACTTTCCTCCAGAAATTTATCCAAACCTTTTTTAAACCCAGTTCACTAACACCTTTCACTACATCCTCCAGTAATGAATTCCAGAGTTTGATTACGCGTTGAGTGAAACAAATATTTTCTCTTATTAGTACACTGATCAATAAGTGGAACTCCACCATCTCCACTGCTGCTCTCGCCCCACCAAGAGCTCCTCCTAAGAAACAATGACTGCATGCACTTTGGTTCTCCACATCACTAAGAGCTCAAAACATGACTTAACGTCGCCTCGAACGCCAATGGAGGAAGTCACAGAGCCACCAACTCCAAACCATTTACCTGGACAGTTTAAGAATTTACTGTAACTCCACCATAAAAAACAAAGAATATTACAACAACCTCCTTCTACGTGCCATCAATAAACCCAGGGAACTCTTCGATCTTGTCAAATTGCTCATTAAAGATCCCACTCATACCTGCCAAAACAACACCCTGCACCCTCAAGACATGACCTCCTATCTGCAAGCCAAGCACAACTTAGGCCTCACTAAAAACCTCGCCTTACCCACACTAAATGCAGACACTACTCCTGAACACTCTTGGACTGCTTTCAGAACTGTATCCCTTGAGGAGCTCAGCAGAATAATCACCAACATCAACACCACCTCCACACTTGATCCCTGCCCAGTATCCTGGGTAAGAGCTACAAGTGCACAATCATATAATACATACTACAGACATCCCTCTCAGAGGACTTCATCCCACCCTCACTTAAACAAGCCTCTATCAGATCTCTCCTAAAAAAGCTGAACCTCAATGCCAGTTTACCCACCTCATACAGACCTATAGCCGTCGTACACCAGACCCAACTCCAGGATCACATAGACCACCATGCACCACTTGACCAGACCCTTATCACAGTGCATAAACCTTACTGACCACCCTGCTTAACACACTCATCTCCGGTACAGAAATTCTCACCCATGGATTCATCCTACTCTTCCTAGACATTTCCACCGCTTTTGACACCGTGTCTCATCAAATCCATCTCAACCAACTCCATCACATCAGAGTACAAGGCAACCCTCTCAAATGCTTTCATTCCTACCTATCCAACCGGAGTCAACAGATAAAAATTGGAACCCAAAGATCACATCTTTACATACTAACTCAAGAAGTACCCCAGGGTTCATCTCTCTCCTCTCTACTATTCAATATCAACATTCAACCCCTGTGTAAAGTCATCCAGAATTTCAATGTCAATTATCTAATTTCCCCCCATGACATAATGATTTATACACCTTTCTCCACATCCACTCCTGAATATTCGAAAATCACAGACCGCTTAACCGAAATAGTCAAATGGCCCCACCTTCACAACTTGTCAGTCAACTTCAATAAAACGGAAATTTGTCACATCACAAGTGACCCTAACTTCACCCCCCCCCCCCCATCCATCAGGATTGGCAACTCTGACCTCTTTGTCAAAACAGAAATCAGATATCTAGGCGTCATACTCGACCAACAACTGAGCTTCCAAACCCAAATTCAGAACACCAATCGGTCTGTCTACTACAAGCTCAGAATGCTGGAAAATCTTTGTCCTCTCCTAACCATGGAAACATTCCGCTCAGACTGCCAAGGCACCATCACCCCACTATTCGACTACTGCAACTCAATATGTCAAGGACTACTCAAGCATGCTCTTTTTCCATTACAACTCACCCAGAACACTGCAGCACATGCTATCTGCCGAGTATCCAGACAGACTCAAGTCACTCCAATCCTCAAACTCCACTGGCTACCCATCAACTAAAGAATCAAATACAAGGTCCTCACTACCATCCACAAGGTACTAAACAACCACTCCTCTGAGCATCTTTAAACACTAATCCACATTCCCAAGACCAACAGACCAAGAAGGAATAGTACACAAAATCTCCTCAGCCTCCCTTCCCAAGTTTGCAAGAGCAATCAAAGCACACAACTTAGAGCATTCACACTCTATGCCCCCACCCTCTGGAACTCACTACCCCACACTAAGAAACATCAACTCAATTGCAGACTTCCAAAAGAAACTAAAAACCTACCTCTTTCAAGAACACTTTGGTGTCAACTCCCAGCAGAATGCAATGCAACATGAACTTTCACAAACAGAATTTTGCCCACCCAGCCTCCCTGAACCTCCTCAGATACCCCTCCCCCAGCTCATTCTAACAGTGTAAATAGTTTTGATATGTTACTCTAAGCTTCTTGTTACCTCCTGTTACTCATAAGTTTTATGTCACCCAGTTGTTTGCATCAGTTCATTATATTCATCTAGTTCCATGTAAACTGTTCTGACTGGTAGAAAAACAGTATAGCAAAACCTGTTAAATCAATCGATCAGAAAAACACATGCAGAGATTATGTGCTGAGTCTCAAAATGTACAGTAGATGATAAGGTGTAAATGTGGCATCTGGAAATGCAGGGGGCTATGTATGGGATTAAGCAGGATGTCCACAGTGTCCATCATGGGGGACAGGGATATGGAAACCCATTCTCTGAGGCAACAAGGGTGGCTGTTCACCTAGGCTTTTGTTGTTTCCATGGATGTTTGCCCACTCTTCCAGCAGGGTGACTGCAGATCCTGGGGTTAAGGTCATCAGGCTGGTATGTTCCACTACCATGCAGCACTCCCAAAATGATGGTTTAGGTGTGCGCCTTGTTATTCATTTCCCATCTCCTATTGGCCCCCTATTGTTCCAATGTGTTAGCTCTTTTCCCGTCCTTAATATTTTTTTAACATTTGTGTATGAACTGCATGTCTGAACCATGCGGTTGGTGCACAGGAGCCTGGTGAATGCAGCTAATGCCTGGAATTAGTTGCAGCTGTGCTAGTGGTGTGGTTGTGTAGCTACAACATGTCTACTGTACCCATTGCAGCCACGCACATTTACTCTGCCCTCTCTCCACCCAGACTCTGCCTTGGCACCACCTTCTCTCATGTTGCTATGATAGCATGGGATTTTTAGCTTGGTGGCCTTGGTCATGCATGCTTCTTTCCGCTACGTGGCCCAACTGCACACCAACAGCACGGAAAACCCCATGCTACCAGCTAGTGCACTTCAGTAAACATACCCCTAAGTTTGTACCTGAGGCAATGGAGGGTTAAGTGATTTACCCAAGGCTACAAGGAGTGTCAGCAGCATTTCAACAATGGATTCCCTAACTTGCAACATGTTGCTATAATCACTAAAGCTATTCCAAAATGTACAGTGTATATAATACTTCCAGGCAAAAATCATTTTAAAAGACATTGCTAAATATTGCAGAAAGTGAGACAAACATAAATGGAGTATTGCAAGAAAATCGAGATCAGATATTAATATTAAAAGCCATATTTTATGAGTTGGAAGAAACATGAAACTGGAAACATCTGCAAATCTTTATCAGTTTTGGAGGAGAAGGTGTGCATATGGGAGGCCGATATGAAGTTGACACATCTGCCCCTCAAAAGAGCAGGACTGGCACTACCATTAGAACAACTAGGCTGTTGCCTAGAGTTCTAAACTTTGGAAGTAGTCCATTCCCAGGGCCAGCCCATCTACCAGGAAGGTTAGGCAGCCATCTAGGGCGGCTGACTTCTGTGGGTGGCGCGGTGCCCACAGCAGGTCATGTGCTTCGGAACACATAGCCTGCCACCTCCCCATGTGCCGAACCATGCCACCCTTCCCCCCCATGCTGAGCCATGCCACTGCCCCCACTGCCACTGATTCCAGCAGCGGGTTGTGGGGATTGCTTGGCTTGGAAGCAGCAGTCCGCAGCAAGCCATGGGCTTCACACACATGGCCTGCCACTTCTGACCCCCCCCCCCAAAGTTATGTCAGAGGGGGGTCAGAAGCAGCAGGCCATGTGTGCTGAAGCAAATAGTTTGCCACTGCCACTGAGCCGACCTGCCCCCAACCCTGCTGCTGGAATTAGCAAGAGACAGCAGTGTGCGTCAATGCGGGGGAGGAGGGGCAGCACAACCGGGGCTTCTGCCTGGAGCGACAGAAACTCTTGGGCTAACCCTGCCCACTCCTCCTATTACTGCTGCTGCCATACCTCTCCTGGACCTGCAGTGGTGGCAATGACAAACTAAAAAAAAAAAAGCTTTTAGCAGAGCCTGAATCACTACATGCTGGTGCTGTACTCTCTAAGTTCTGCCAGTCCCACTCCCTGCAACACAGACTTCCTGTTTCCTCGGGGAAGGAACTGGCTGGCCTTTCAGACAGCAGCAGTAGCACACAGTGGTTCAGGCTCTGCTAAGCACTTCTGTGCCATTGCTTCTACAGCAAGTCGTGGCGAGGTATGGCAACGGTGGCAGGAAGAGGAGATGCAGGAGCAGAGGACTGGCACAAATAAGGGTTCACCTAGGGCCCCATATCCTTGCACCGGCCCTGCAAAATGGACATGTTTTTAGATACATAGAAGGAAGTGCAGGAACACATGGGAACTGACATCTGGGGAAAACTGATGGGGGAAGCTCAGCAACTCTCACGTGGAGGTGCCGGCATTGCACAACACGCCTGTGTCAATGTCAGCACTTATATGTGTATCAGAGCCATTTTGCATGCTCTTAATCAGTATCCGAGAATGCATCTTTACCTCATTTCAATTTGGAAGAGGAAATAAACATTAGAAATAAAGTGAAGTAACCCCCTTAATCCTTCTTATAAAAACTGGAAAAAATGCACGCTTTTTAAAAACCTACTCATGCCAGGGAGCAGGTGCAAATCCAGATGTGGGGAATTTGGGGCTAAGCCATGCATTTCTTTTATGAAAAGAGGAATGCGGCTGTAGATTTTGTCCTGTCCAGGCCATGCTCCCAATGTGACCCCAGCATGAGATTTCAATGTGGTAGGGACATCTACATGTAAACTGGATCCTTTCTAAAATGGTTATTCACACGTGGATGTGATCTGCAAGTGTATATGCCTGATTATACACATGTAAATCCTGAATTGAAAAATGCACGTAAAATATCCCAAGGTCAAAGTACATGCTTAGGGGGCACATTTAAAGGGACTTATGCAACTTGCAGAGTTGACTGGAATGTTCAGTGTACAAACCCAGTTAATGCCAGTAAATATCCTCCCCTAAGTGATTAAAATACCCTGTTGCTAACTAGTTAGAGATGGGGAATTCTGGGAGTGGAGTGGGAGGCAGCACCATTAGTTAACCAGTTAGCGACATTATTTAGCCATTAAGTGGTTAACTAAACTGCATAAAACTAGGGCAGGTGAAAGGTTCTCCTCATTTTATGCGGCTCTGCACTACCTCAGTCTGGGCAAACTGGATATTCAGTGCTGGTTGTTGGATATGCTTTAGCAGCACTGGCTGTTGCCACTGAAAATGCCCCCTTTTCTAACCTTTGCCATCTGTCCGCTACAGGCATCTCTCAACTTGCCAGCCTTTGTCTGTAGCTGTCTCTTATTGTCTGTCAGTCCTAATCTCTAGCTTCTTCTCTACCTGTCTCTCACTCTCTCTACAGCAATCTTTGTCCCCGAGGCTTCAGCAAAATAAGTCTATCCTTTGTTAGAGACTTTTAGGAAACATTTTTTTACAGGGTGGTAAGGGTGTGAAAGTAAAAAAAAAGAGAACTTAAAATGAGAATCTGAGACTGTTCTCTTTTTTTGTGACTGCAATGTGCATAGGGAATGGATATAAATTAGTAATTATAATTTTTCTATACCCTTCCTGTCTGGGAGGAATTTAACCTCATTTCCTAACTCTTAAGCACTTGCAATAGAGAAGAACTGCAGAAATTTCCCAATCTCAGATCTCATCACAGGTGTAGACACAAAATCAGTCAAATGTCTAAAAAGACATAAATCACAAAAATAAATAAAATTATTATGAAAAGCAGTGGTACAGTTGTTTACTTTTACACATGGCAGATATGAAGGAATTTTTAAACACTGGAGGTTCTTTTATGTTTGTGTGGCTGTCAGGACCTGACAGGAGTCTTCCTTCCAGCCCATAAGAATCTCTGCATATCTCATTTCATTAAAACAATATGCCTACTAAGCAAGTGAATAGGAAGGACTTGTAAAGTATACACCTTTTGGGGAAAAGGGTCATCTTGTAGACTGCTATCCTTTCCATTGTGTGTGCTATTCCTTCTTGGTCTGTTGGTCTTGGGAGTGTGGATTAGTGTTTAAAGATGCTCAAAGAAGTGTTTTTTTAGTACCTTGTGGATGGTAGTGAGGACCTTGTATTTGATTCTTTAGTTGATGGGTAGCCAGTGGAGGAGTTTGAGGATTGGAGTGATGTGAGTCTGTCTGGATACTCGGCAGATAGCATGTGCTGCAGTGTTCTGGGTGAGTTGTAATGGAAGAGGGGAAGAGCCCACCATTCCTGAAGCATCTCATTAATTTTTCTAATTAGTTGGGTGAAATTGAGTCTATATAGGCAGCCATCTTGCAAAGGCAAAAGAATACCCAAATACTTAAAGGCACCATCTGCCCACTGTAAGGGAAATTCATTCCCCAGCTCTGCTGCAGTTCTTCACTCATATCTAGAGCCTCAGATTTGGACAAGTTACAGTTACAGTTTTGATTTATTTGATATACCATCTATGTCTGACACAGCTAGGCAGTTAACAAAAATAAAACATTCAATACAAGGAATTAAAATACAGTAAATACTAAGGGGTGGGTGGCAAAGACAGAAGGCAGCGGATAAGATAAGGGACAGAAGGCCTAGGCTACATTGTAAATGAGTCTCATGGATAACAGGGACATGTAAGGGAGAAGGGAATGGGGTACAAGGACAAGATAAGGATGGACAATGACTGGTGCCTCTCTGTAGGCAGTCATGAAGAGACAAAGAATCAGGAGGAGGATGCGGAAGGAAATACTAGAGCAAAGAAGGGAAGAGGATAGGGAGTTCCAGAGAGAAGGGGTTACAACCTTGAAAGAAGAGGAACATGCTGCAGAGGTGCATACAAGGAAAAACTGGGGACCACAAGAGGATGCTGAGAAGCTGAACGGAGCATGCGTGGAGGAGTGTAGGGCACCAGGAGCTGTAAAAGGAAAACAGGGTTACCAGATTGGAGGGTGTGATATGTTAGAATGAGAAGCTTTTATCTAATATGGAAGAGTACGGGAAGCCAGTGTTCAGTTATGAAAAGAGGAGAGACTTGGTCAAACTTGCGGGCACCATAAAGACGTTTGATGGCAGTATTTTGGATTAATTGGAGGCAGTGAAGCTGATATAGGGGAAGACCAGAATTAGGGAATTAGTGTAGTCAAGGCAGGTGATAATGAGAGAACACATGAGCAAGCGAATAGATGAAAGACTGAGGAGTTTGCAAACTGAGAGAATTTGACAAAGGAGAAAGAAACAGCATTGAACAATTATGGAGACATGTTGACTGAAGGAAAGCTGACGATTGAAGGTCACACCAAGGACCTTAATGGTTTCTTGGAATGGGAGGGGGTGCCATGGATAGATGGTGGTGCCAGGAAAGAGGGGGAAATGACTTTGGAGAAATGCATAAGAACGTTTTTCAAGGTGTTAAGTTTAAGTCCATGATCCATGAGCCAGTCTGCAATTTTAGTGAATTTGAGAGAAATCTGAGAAAGAACCAAGGAAGAATAAGTAGGGAAGCAAAAGAGAAGCTGGATGTCATTGGCATAAATAAAAAAGGAGGCGATGTCAAGAGATTCAATTAGGAAAGATAAGGGGGCCATGAAAACGTTACATAGAAGAGGACCCAGGGCCGAGCCCTGGGGAACACCACAGGAAAGAGTCTGAGGAGGAGAAAGCAGAGACGACCAAGACACCTGGAAAATGTGATAATGCAGGTAAGAGTGGAACCAGGCAAAGGCTGTGCCCGAAATTCCAAACAAAGAGAGCTGAAAAAGGACGAGGGAGTGGTCAACCAGATCAAAAGCTGCAGAAAGATCAAGAGAGACTAAAAGAACCTCATGGTGAGGGTCAAGGGAAGTGCAGAGGAAATCAGTGATGGCTAGGAGAGAAAGTTCAGTGCATAGATAGGGGCAAAAATTGGTCAAGCGGAGTGGAGGGCACCAGGATCGAGAAGGAAGGATTGAAGCCACTGAGCAGTCAAATGTTCTGTGACGTTGTATAGGAAAGGAAGGAGAGAAATGGGCCAGTATTTAGTTTCAAGACTTTTAATTGAGAATTTGAAGCATAAACAACCTAACCATCTCACTGAGGTTAAGAAACCTGTACATTCAGTCATATTTAGAGAGGTTAATCCTGTATAAAACATAGGATACAATATGCAGCACATCATGTAATGGCAGAAATAACAGCAAATCAACCCTTCCCCTCCAATCATAAAAGCCCCAAGACACAAACTCCCACTAACCCCCAGACCCATCCCTCCCCATCCTTCCTGCAGAGACACCCACCTCCATCCTCTACCAGGCTCACATCAAACTAACACACGTGCATATGTCACTTACTGCTTGCATCCAGACACATTTGGTATTTCCAGGTATACCCTACATCTTTCATATGTTCTATATTGCACCTTTAGGCACTGCTGGGAGGGATTTGATATATGGCAGCCAAATTGCAATAAATCGCTCACATGCTTTAGTTGCTTTGCGTCAATCGCTCCATATGCATAAGGTCCATAAAGCACTGTTCCCACTGCAGGAATCCCGGAGCCTCCCCGGAAAGCCACTGCCTTAAGAGCACTCTTTTCACCATCAAAAAGCCTCTGCCACACAAAGACCTATGGTTCAGTGGAATCTTCCCATTTCCTACATAGTGGCCAAATAAACACATAGCATGAGAGGTGGTCACTATGGTAGACAAGAGCTCCGCTAAACATACAGAAACACATTGCCACAATGTTTGTACCTTTGAGCGATAACAAAAACAATGTGTCAAGGTGTCCTTAGCCACAACACAAAGTCGATAGGAGTCATTGGTAAGGAGACCTGCCCTCTGCGCCCATACATCATGAACATAGGCCCTCCATAAAAATTTGTATTGCAAGTAAATATTGTTTGTGAGGGATATGCATTTCAGAAATGCGGTTCGAAGAATGTTTGGCGTGGCCTCACTTTCCCCATCTCCCTCCCAGCTCTCAGAGAGCAGCTCCAAGTACCTCTGATCCAGAGCAGTTTCAAAAATTCCCGAATTTCTTTATTTGATGCCCCCTCTTCTGAGATGAGACTCTCAAATAAATCAAGTGGGCCACCTCTATGCAGGAAGCCCAGGTAGTCACACAGCTGACGTCCCACATAGTGAAGCACCTTTACATAACAGAAGTCACTCTTAACTAACTCAAAGTGCTTCTGCAGATTGGACATAGGAGTCAAGTATCACTCCTCCTTCAGAATGGAGATAACCTATCCACCTCAATCCCTGAGAGGCCCAACGATGCGGCGCCTCCATGGTAAGCCCCGGCAGGCAATCAGGGTTTCCCACCAGTGGGAGCAAAGACATACACCACCACACCAGGCCAAAACGATGACACAGAGCTTGCCTGGCAGCTCGCAGGGCGCCCAAGTACCCACTCCTGCCCCAGCTGCCCCCAATTGGTTATAAGTGGCGTGTAAGGTATATAGCTGATGGCATGGAGCCAAAAGCCAGTTCAGCATCAAGACTGGTGCACATTCCTCCGTTCAATTTATCTCATTCAGAAAATGTCTCATTATATATTGTACCGCAAAAATTCCGTATAGACAGAAACTCTAGGCTGGTCTCATCACAATGGCACAGAATGGCCAGCAGGGGAATTCTCGGGCGTCTCCCCTGCCAGAGAAAGCGATTAATTTTCTGATCCAGAAACTTAGATTCCCTGGAGGTTACACAAATAGGAAGATGTCAACACATAGATCCACCTGTGGAGTTCCACCATTTGAAATAAGGCCATCTAGCCTCTCAAGTACAGCGGAAGATTCAGCCATCTCTGCAAATTCTGAGTAGTTTTATCAAGTAAAGGGGGGATGTTACTCTCATAGATTTTCAAAAAAACTGAAACACACTCTATCAAACACAAAATGTTCTTATAAAAAAGTGGATAATTAATCCTCCAAAAATATCTTCCTTAAATGTCTTTGCACCTGGGAGGTCTCAGAACTATCGGGCTACTCAATTGACATATATGACTTATAAATAGTCACTAAATCAGTTGCCCCTTTTTCATCAGTGACCTCCCTGGGTAAGAAACACCCACAAAATCCATCAAAGAGACCGCAGCATAACAACAGTACTACTTAGCTTCAAACTTCAGGTCATGCGGTAGACCACTCCCTCGTCCTCTCTGAGCTCTTTCAGTATCCTGGGAGGTATCCCATCTTGTTCCATAGCCTTGTCCACTTTCAGTTTTGAAAGCTGTTCTAACATATCATCTTTTGTGAATGGTGTGATATCTACTCCATTCCCATTTGTATATTTATCAATCACAGGTGATCCTTCTCCAGGATTTTCTTTAGTAAAAACATAGCAGAAGTATTTGTTCAGCATTTTTGCTTTTCAATAGCTCTTTCCATAAATCCATTCCCAGCACTTCTGAGTCCTCAATTCCCCCTCTGATTTCCCTCCTCTCCTGAATATACCTGAAAAATGTTTTGTTGCTACACTTCACATCTTTAGCCTTCTTTTCTTCTGCCTTTGATTTTGCTATCCTTATTTCTCGTTTTGTCTCTTTTAGTTTGATCTTGTATTCTTTTCTGTGTTCCTCTGTTTGAAAGCTTCTGAATTTTGTGAAAGCTGTGTTTTTTGCCTTTACTTGTGCAGTCACTTCTTTGGCGAACCAACTAAGGATCCCTTTCCTCTTGTTTTTATTTAGTTTCCTTACATATATATCTGTTGCACCTTTTATTGCCTCCTTTAGTTTAGCCCATTGCAATTCCAAACACCATTGACAGTTATGGAGACATGTTGACTGAAGGAAAGCTGACGGTTGAAGGTCACACCAAGGATCTTAATGTTTTCTTGGAATGGGAGGGACGATTCCGTGGATAGATGGTAGTGCCAAGAAAGGGGGAAATGACATTGGAGAAATGCATAACAGCGGTTTTTGAGGTGTTAAGTCCATGATCCACGAGTCAGTTTGCAATTTTAGTGAATTTGAGAGAAATCTGAGAAAGAACCAAGGAAGAATAAGTAGGGAAGCAAA
The DNA here is from genome assembly GCA_033557465.1 of Ichthyophis bannanicus. Taxonomy (NCBI): domain Eukaryota; kingdom Metazoa; phylum Chordata; class Amphibia; order Gymnophiona; family Ichthyophiidae; genus Ichthyophis; species Ichthyophis bannanicus. Next base: position 204,626,884 of record CM066036.1, read on the forward strand.
AGAGAAGCTGGATGTCATTGGCATAAATGAAAAAGGAGATGTCAAGAAATTCAATTAGGAAAGCTAAGCGGGCCATGAAAACGTTACATAGAAGACCCAGGGCCGAGCTCTGGGGAACATCACAGGAAAGAGTCTGAGGAGGAGAAAGCAGAGACAACCAAGACACCCGGAAAATGCGATAATGCATGTAAGAGTGGAACCAGGCCAAGTAGATATTGTTTATGAGGGATATGCATTTCAGAAATGCGATTCGAAGAACATTTGGCGTGGCCTCACTTACCCCATCTCCCTTCCAGCGCTCAGAGAACAGCTCCAAGTAAATCTGATCCAAAGCAGGTTTCAAAAATTCCTAAATTTCTTTATTTGATGTCTCCACTTCTGAGATGAGACTCTCAAATAAATTAAGTGGGCCACCTCTATGTAGGAAGTCCGGAAAGTCACACAGTAGATGCCCCACATAGTGCCGCACCTGTACATAACAGAAGTCCCTCTTAGCTAACCCAAAGCACTTCTGCAGATTGGACATAGGAGTCAAGTATCACTCTTTCTTCAGAATGGAGGTCACCTATCCACCTCAATCCCTGAGAGGCCCAACAACGTGGCACCTCAATGGTAAGCCCAAGCAGTAAATCAGGGTTTCCCACCAGTGGGAGCAAAGTCGTACACCATCATGCCAGGCCAAAACAGTGACACAGAGCTTGCCAGGCAGCTCGCAGGGCACCCAGGTACCCACTCCTGCCCCATCTGCCCCCCAATCGGTTTTAAGGGGTGTGTAAGGTATATAACCGATGGCATGAAGCCAAAAGCCAGTCCAGCATCGAGAATGGTGCACATTCCTCCGTTCAATTTATCACATTCAGAAAATGTCTCATCAATTGAAAGGAAATGTCAGGAAATACTTTTTCACAGAAAGGGTGGTGGATGCTTGGAATGCCCTCCCAATGGAAGTGGTGTGGGCAAACAAGGTGACAGAATTCAAAATGGCATGGGACAGACACAGCCACAGGATAAAATCAAAATAAACTGAACCATCTAATTTCTGAGCAAATAGGGGTGTCCTGTATGTAGTGGTGGGTTCACCCCTAAACAGGGACGTGGGGAGGGGTGGCCTGCATGGAGCGGCAGGTGCACCTACTCTTGCCATCATGCTGGGCAGACTAGATGGACCATGCTTGTCTTTATCTGCCGTCATTTACTATGTTACTATGTTACTATATACTGCAAATTATAATTCTGCATGGATGGAAACACTAGGTTGATCTCATTGCAACACCGCAGAATGGCCAGCAGGGGAATTCACAAATGTCTTCCCTGCCAGAGAAAGCGATTCATTTTCTGATCCAGAAACTTCCAATCCCTGGAGGTTATCCAAATAGGAAGATGTCAACACATAGATCCACCTGTGGAGTTCCATCATTTGAAATAAGGCCACCTGGCCTCTCAAGGACAACGGAAGATTCAGCCATCTCTGCAGATTCTGAGTAGTTTTAGCAAGTAAAGGGGGTTTTTATTTATTTATTTATTTATTTATTTAACTATTTCTTTTATACCGCCCCTTCCAGAGATCAAGGGCGGTTTACATATAACAGATTAACAGTCTTGTACACAATTTGTATACATTTTACATAGAACAGTAGAAATCAACTATTTACATTGAACAGTAAGTATAAACTTTGTAGGTATTGTAACAAAAAACAAGCAAACATATCAAACTTTGTACAAAAGTATATTTACATCGTGTAGTGTGTGTGGTGTATGGGGTAGAGATTGGCGTAGGTGCCATAGAGTTTGACAGGATCAGCTGGCAGCTGCACCTCTAGGTATCTAATCATTCCTTGAGCCCAGACCAACGGGAAGGGCCCTCTCCAGCTATCATGCGCCCTACCCCCAATGTCCAAGGCCATCGATTTAGTATGGTTAATCCATAGCCCTGAGAAGAGACCAAACACCTCAATGATCTGCAAGGCCCAGAGGAGAGAAACCTCCAGGTCTACTAAACAGAGTAATAGATCATCCACAAACACACTGAGTTTTATCTCTAGCTCACCCAATCAGAGACCGCTCACCTGCTCCTCCCATTGTAACACTAGAAGCAAAGGCTCCAAGGAAAGGACAAAGAGCAAGGGGTACAATGGGTATCCTTGTCGGGTGCTGTGGCCCAACATGAAAGGTTCCGAGTGTACCTCATTCACCACAACCACTGCCTGAGGTTCCTCATATATTGTACGTAGCCCACAGAAAACGTTCCCCCAGAAGCCATAGCTTTGGAGCACCGTCCATAAGTAAGTTCATGCCACGCGATCAAATGCCTTCTCGGTGTCGAAGCTTACAAGCAGCAAAGGCATTTGATGGGCCACACAGTATTCCATAGCTAGAAGAAATTGTGAGATATTCTTTGCCACACCCCTACCTGGAACAAACCTCACCTGCCAGGGACCAATCAGCCACAGAAGCATGTTATTCAATCTGTGCGCTAACACAGAAGCCAAAAGTTTGACATCATGATTTATCAGTGAAATGGGGGTGGTATGAAGCCGGCTTCAGAGAGTCCTTTCCCGGTTTAGAGAGAACTGTAATAGCCACACATTTGATGTCCCTCAGGAAAACACCTGCCTGTATCACCACCTTGTACATATCTGCTAGCGCTTTGGTAATCTGTAGATCCAATAATTTATAATATTCTGACCCAAAGCCATCTGGACCTGGTGTCTTATGTAAGTTACTCTACTTGATCACCTTCTGAAGCTCCATACATGATACCAGTGCATTTAGAATCTCCAACTCAGCATCGGTCAGTTGGAGAAGCAAGAGATTGTGCATGAAAGATACTCCTGCATCCGCTTTGTCAGCCTCAGCAGTATACAGCAAGGCGTAACAGGAATGGAAAGCATCCGCTAACTGTCATGGCCAATGTCTCAATTGGCCACCTTCATCCCTGAGGACTGAGACAAAGTGTGAGCCACCCCAGCCTCGGACCACTTGTGCTAGAAGTTTCCCCGACCTGTTTCAATACCAATAAAAATGATGTTTATAATACTGCAATGACAAGACCGCATACCAGTTTAAGAGTGAGTTTAATGCAGCCTGAGTATCAACATATTCTTGCCTCCGTTTACGCCTCCACCCATCATTCCCTGTCGTTGTAACATATTCAGCGTCCATTCTAAGTTAAGAATACTATGGTCAAGGTGTTTTTGCCTTTGTATTGTGTACACTATGAAAGCTCCATGAAGCACTGCCTTGCTGTTTTCCCAGAACAAGATAGGAGTATTTTTATGCTGCTCATTAAAGTGCACATACTCATCCCACTGCTTCTTCAAAAAAGTTTGGAAATCCCTCTCCTCCCACAAGAACGCCAGAAACCGCCAGTTTGGGCAAGCCTCTTCAGTGGTGGCCCAGTCAATCCAGACCATACAGTGGTCAGAGACTACAACTCGTTCCATTTCCGCTCAGAGAACTCAATCAAAACCACTCACAGACACAAGGATGTAATTGATATGGGACCAGGTCGCGTGTGCACGAGATAGGAACATATACGGATCCAACATAAAAGGGATACCAGGATTCTCAGAGGCAACGACATAACCCTAAGACAATGCCTACGTTAAAGTAATGACCTAACATAGCTATTGTATATAGTTCACTAATACCTGAGACTACAACCTACCTAACTATTTATAATGTATATAGTTAAAAGATTTGTGCACAATATTTTGCATGTAAAATATTTTGTTCATTTGTAAACCACTTGACGTCCTGATAAGGCAGTGTATAAAACACATAAATAAAACAAATAAATAAATAAATAAATAGGTACATGCATTTGCGAGCATCTGGATACAGAGTGCACCAGACTTCTACTAGGTCACCCATGGTGGCAGAAATAGCCAATCCCTCTGTTCATCCATCCCACTGCATGCCTCTTAATTGATTTGTCCTGCTCTGGGTCATGAGGGCAATTGAAATCACCTGCAAAAATCACATGGCGCTGAGCGGCTCAGGTCACCCGACACAGAATATCACAGAAAAATCCATGAGTGTATTCATTTGGAGCATAGATAATACCAATGAGAATTTCCTCATTGTATAATTTGGCCTTCAAAAATACAAAACACCTGTGGTGGGTCCACTTCACAGCTCACCACCTCCAGAGGCAGCCCGCGCCTTACCAAGATTGTCACCTGCACTTTATTTAACAGTTTCTTACACTGTTTTATCATTTCAGTCAAAGTGGTTTACATTGTAACTAAAATTGGTAATATACATTAAACAGGGACATTGATAACTTGGATTTTTCTGAGGCAACGCAGGGTTAAGTGACTTGCCTAAGGCCACAAGGAGTGCTAGTGGGAATCGAACCCTTGTCTCTTGTTTCCCAAGCCAGTGCTCTATCGGCTATTCCTCCACTCCTTTAAGTGTTCCTTAGGAGGCTCCATAAATCCTCCTACCTAATCCTGTGAAAGTTATGCATGCTCCAGCACACTAAGATGAGTCTCCTACAATAAAGCCAAATGGGCGCCCTTGCGCTTTAGAGCTTGTAAATGATTGGAGTCCCGGAGGCCTAGATGGACCAGCAACTCCAATCTCTGTTTGACATGTGGCTCCCCAAGGAACTTGGTCTAACCTCATTGGTGAGGGCCATTCAGGTAGAGTGCACACACCGCCTTGGGCCTAAGGTGGAGGGCCAATTTTGGCTAGAAATCCAGCACTTCCAAAATAAAAGCGAGCTGTTACAAGCCTTTCGCAAGCAGTGGGACCTGCGCATGGACAATCACCTGATACTCCTCTTTCAGGATTATTCGGCCTCCCTCACAGAAAAAAGGAAAGAGTTTTCCCCGGTGTGTGTGCTGAACTTTTTCGTAGGAGCATTCACTTCACGCTGGTCTACCCCACGACTTTGAAAATTCAGCATGAAGGCACTACCCACGCCTTTGAGCAAGCGGCGGCTGCTCGACGTTCTTGGACACTTTGCCACAAATACCAGAATGTGTGATAAGGTTAGGATATTCACTTATGTGTTATTTCTCCTTAGTGCTATCACTACAACAGATGTCCCCCTGAAGCAGCATTATAGCGAAACGCTGATTGGGTGTCCTGAGGGACGTTGGGGTTAAACGTTTGGAAGATGCAATGGCTGACTGTGTAGAAGAAAATTGAGCAATGTTACAAAAGTGAAATGAAAATTTGCACTGCTAGTCATGAGCCTAAAGATATTATATTGATAGCCATGAGCCTAAAAGAGTGGAATCGATTAGGCTTGGAGTTTTTGAAGTTTTGAAGTTTATTTATGGAAAAGTGCATTTAATGAAATGTTGAAGATTTATATAAAAAAGAGTTTTTTTCTCAGGTCGTTGATGTGCTGGAGGAGGTGGCAAGAGTGCTTTTTACCACAGACCACACGTAACCCTGTTGGTTCTGAGATCTGTTTTTCTCTTTTTATACCCTTTAAGAAATATACTATAAGGTTTGTTAAGATAGTAGAGTGAGTTTTTATATTGTTGAGTAATCATTTTGCACTCTGAAAGTGACCATTTTTTGGCTGTATAGATACCGGAAGACACAAGTCCTAAACACTGACTTGAAGAACTATGGGACGTGTTTGATCCTTTTGCTAGATACTTTACTGGGCATCCCGCTATAGTGGCAGGATGACTACTGCATGGGGCTTTGGTTCTGTTTTCCTATGCACTATGTACTGTTCACCTCTCTCTACTTTCCCCTCAGTTTTTCTCTCCATGCCAGATCACTAGATTCATATTGTAGAGAGTCCTTGAGGATAGAAAGAGGAGGTAGTCTGGTAGCATTTGCTATGCATTGCCTACTCCGTATTATCGCAGTGTGGCTGTGACTGTTTGTTGATGGTTGTTGGGGTCTGTTACGAGTGGGTGTGAGTTGTTGTGAAATAACTTAGTGAAGTGTATGGATGAGAGAGGAGGGAAGAAGGAATATTCTTGTATGATTGGAAGATGGTGTGTAGATAATAATGTGTTTGGAATACACTGAGTGGTATGATTGGGGTGGTTTGAAGGCATGTTGCTGGTTGTTTGGGTGAGGGAATGGGGGAGGAGGGTTGGACTATCCCTGCAGTGGGAAAATGCTTCAAAATAAGAACATAAGAACATAAGATATGCCATACTGGGTCAGACCAAGGTCCATCAAGCCCAGTATCCTTTTTCCAACAGTGACCAATCTAGGTCATGCATACCTAGCAGTTTCCCCAAAAGACACTGGTTCCACAATGCTTGTACTGGGTTAAGCATGGATATCCTGGGTCCCTTCTTAATAATGATTTATGGACCTTTCCTCCAGAAACTTGTCCAAACCTTTTTTAAACCCAGCTACACTAACACTACACTACATCCTCCGGTAACAAATTCCAGAGTCTGATTACAAGTTGAGTGAAAAAAATATTTTCTTTTATTAGTCTTAAATAGTTTACCCTGTAGTTTCATTGCATGTCCCCTAGTCTTTCTAAAATCTGATAATGTAAACAATAGATCTACGTACGATCTATAGATTTCTATCATATCTCCCCTCAGCTGTCTCTTTTCCAGGTTCAAGAGCCCTAACCTTTTTAGCCTTTCTTCATAGCAGTATCCTTCCATCCCCTTTACCATTTCGGTGGCTCTTCTCCGAACCTTTTCTAATAACGCTATATCCTTTTTAAGATATGGCGACCAGAATTGCACACAATATTCAAGGTGCAGTCTCACCATGGAACGATATAGAGGCATTATAATATCTTTGTTTTATTTTCCATTCCTTTCCTTATGATACCTAGCATTCCATTTGCTCTCTTGGCCGCCGCTGCACACTGGACCGAGGGTTTTAACATGTTATCCACAATGACGCCTTAATCTTTTTCCTGGGTGGTGGTTCCTAATGTGGAACCTTGCATCGTGTAACCATAGCTTGCGTTTTTCTTCCCTAGGTGAATAAATTTGCACTTATCCACATTAAATTTCATCTGCCATTTTGAAGCCCAGTCTTCCAATTTATCAAGATCCTCTTGCAATTTTCCACAATCCTCTTGGGTTTTAACAACTTTAAATTGTTTTGTGTCATCTGCAAATCTGATAACCTCACTCGTTATTCCCCTTTCCAGGTCATTTATGAATATGTCAAAAAGCAGCGGACCCAGCACAGATCCCTGGGGTATACCACTATTCACCTTTCTCCATTGGGAAAATTGGCTGTTTAGCCCTACCCTCTGCTTTCTATCTTTTAACCAGTTCCTGATCCACAATAATACACTGCCTCCTATCCAATGACTCTTTAGTTTTGCCAAAAGTCTCTGATGAGGGACCTTGTCAAAGGCTTTCTGAAAGTCCAGATACACTATATCAACCGACTCACCTTTGTCCACCTGTTTATTCACACCTTCAAAAAAAACATAACAGATTAGTAAGACAAGATCTTCCTTGTCTAAAGCCATGTTGGCTGTCTCCCATTAGGCCATGACTATCTACATGCTGAGTAATTTGTTCTTTATGATGGTTTCTACCATTTTTCCCGGTACTGACATCAGGCTCACCAGTCTGTAGTTTCCCGGATCACCCCTGGAACCCTTTTTAAAAATTGGCGTTACATTGGCGATCCTCCAATCTTCAGGTATTACAGATGATTTTAATGAAAATTCATAGATTACTAATAGCAGATCTGCAATCTCATATTTCAGTTCTTTCAACACCCTTGGCTGTATACCATCCGGCCCAGGTGATTTGCTACTCTTGAGTTTATCTAATAGTTGTAATACATCTTCCCGATGTATCGATATTTCCTTCAATTCTTCCGCACCTTTAAATACCACTTCAGTCATGGGTAACATCCCTACATCTTCCTCAGTAAAGACCAAAGCAAAGAATTCATTCAGTCTCTCCGCTATCGCCTTGTCGCCTCTTAGTGCCCCTTTAACCCCTCTATCATCTAATGGACCAACTGACTCTCTCACAGGTTTTATGCTACGAATGTACTTGAAAAAGTCTTTGTTTTTCATTTTTGCTTCCGCACCAAGCTTCTTCTAAAATACTCCCTTTGCCTGCCTTATCAATGCCTTGCATTTGACTTGCCAGTGCTTGTGCTGTTTCCAGGTTTCATCGTTGGCTCTTTTTTCCATTTCCTAAAAGATGTCTTTTTGGCAACAACAGCCTCTCTGACCTCACCTTTAAACCATGCTGGCAGTTTTTTGGACTTCCTTCCACTTTTCTTAAATCGTAGAATACAGCTAGTCTGGGCTTCCAAGATAGTATTTTTCAACAACACCCAAGCTTGATATAAGTCTTTAACCTTTGCAACTGCTCCTTTTAGTTTTTTCTTAACTATTTTCCTCATTTTATCATAGTCTTCCTTTCGAAAGTTAAAAGACAGTACTGTGGATTTCCTTACTATCCCTCCTCCACTAATTAAATCAAACGCGATGATGCTATGATCACTATTGCCAAGTGGCCCCAACGCCCTTATCTCTTGCACCAGATCTGGTGTTCCACTAAGGACTAGGTCCAATATGGCTTCCCCTCTGGTCGATTCATGAACCAGCTGCTCCAAGAAGCAGTCATTTATTTAATCTAGGAACTTTATCTCTCTAGCATGTCCTGCCGTGACACTGACCCAGTCGATACTGGGGTAATTCAAATCACCCATTATTATTACTGCTCTGTAACTTTTGTTAGCTTCCTTGATTTCTTTGAGCATTTCATCATCCATTTGTTCATTCTGGCCAGGCGGTCGATAGTACACCCCCACTGCCATCGCCTTCCCCTTTTTACATGGAATTTCAATCCATAGAGATTCTACAGCAAATTTTGTTTCCTGCAAAACTTGAATCCTTTCTGACTCAATGCCCTCTCTAACATAGAATGCAACCCCTCCACCAATTTGATCAGCTCTATCATTACGATATAGTTTGTACCCAGGTATCACAGTGTCCCACTGGTTGTCCTCCTTCCACCATGTCCCTGATATTCCAATCATATCTAACCTCTCATGTAGTGCTATATATTCTAACTCTCCCATCTTATTTTTTAGACTTCTAGCATTTGCATACAAGCATTTTAGAGACTGTATTTTATTCATATTAATCTGGCTATTGGTATACATGGGTAATTTGGGATGTTTAAGCTCTGTCTGCTCCATACTCGAGGGCATTTGGGCTACTTTACTCTTTTGTGGAACCTCTCTGCTTTTGGTAGTATCCTTCAAGGATACATTCTTCCGAACCACGCGCTCTTGGGCGACTGTCGGCTTTCCCCTATTATCTAGTTTAAAAAGCTGCTCTATCTCCTTTTTTAAAGGTTAATGCCAGCAGCCTGTTCCATCCCAGGTTAAAGTGAAGCCCATCCCTTTGGACGAGCACCTCCTTTCCCCCAGGAATGTTCCCCAGTTCCTAACAAATCCAAACCCCTCATCTTGCACCATTTTCTCATCCACGCATTGAGACTCCGGAGCTCTGCCTGCCTTTTGGGTCCTGTGCGTGGAATGGAAGCATTTCGGAGAACGCTACCCTGGAAGTTCTGGATTTCCGCTTCCTACCTAAAAGCCTAAATGTACCAAGACAGCAGACTCCTCCCCAGCACTATCTAAGACCTTATCTAGGTGGCGCGTGAGGTCCACTACCTTTGCACCAGGCAGGCATGTTACCAGGCAATCCTCACGTCCCCCAGCCATCCAGATATCTAGATGCCTCATGATCGAATCACCACCTATAATGGCTGTCCTAACCCTTCCCTCATGGGAATATGGCCCTGGAGAAACCTCCTCAGTGTGAGAGGGTTTTACATCACCTGGAGGACTGTACTAGTTACAAGATCACTTCCTGCCACAACAGGGTGATGCTCTCCTATCACGTGACCTCTCTCCTCCATGGCTACAGGGATGCTGCCATACTGGAGGTGGGACTTCGGACTATATCCCTGTAGGTCTCGTCTATGTACCTCTCTGTCTTTCTTATGTTTTCCAAGTCTGCTACTCTAGCTCTAGAGAACGGACTCGTTCCCTGAGAGCAAAGAGCTCCTTGCACCTAGCGCACACGTAAGACCTCTCATCAACTGGGAGAAAATCATACTGTGACACTCAGTGCAAAAGACTGGAAAACCCCATCGCGCTGCTGGACTGTCTGTCTGTCATCTAGTTTGAAGCTTGTGTTTAGATCTTTATCAGTTCTTTACTAAGGGGTTGGGCTATGGATATCGACTACCTAATAAAACTGTACGTAATACGTTTAATATACCTTGTTCACATGAAGCTTAATTAAGTCGCTAGGTTCCCTTAGTTGTATGACTAAATGATTTTGGTATAACAAGCTTCAAATGAGAAGCACCTCCTTTTCCTTTGAGATGTGTAAGAACCTGTACAGCTACAAATTATCCCAGGGGAGG